>JAAFCE010005724.1:13860741-13876632 GCA_013389805.1 Trigoniulus corallinus | reverse complement strand
CGAAAACAGACAGAATTAGAAATGAGTATGTTAGGGATAGCTTGAGGGTGGGGGCGTCGCGGAAAGGTGAGAGAGAATAGATTGAGTTGGTATGGGCATGTGATGAGAAGAGGGGAAAACGTGCTGGTTAGGTTCATCACAAGGATACAGGTTATTGGAAGCACCCTGGTAGGGGAAGACCAAATCAGACGTGGGAGCGGGTTGTACGAAGAGGGTGTGGGGTGGATGGGGACCTGGTAGGAGCGCCAGTGTGTTGGAAGTACAGTAGTGAGTTCCAGATTGACGAATGGATACTCCAGATGTCAATGGTGGAACGGCTTTTGACCAGTGGTTGCTCTCAAGTCCTTGCCCGACGATAGGGTCCAGGTTCGTTTTATCATACTAAATACTTTATGTCCTGGTACTCTAATGTCCTGGTACTACATGCTCGGTAACTGCGTCAGGCTCTTTGTTGACTTCTTTCCGACGACAGAGATGAGAAGTAAAACCGAGGTTCCGTGTGGTGCACGATGGCATTTGCACGTAAAAGAACCCTCTCTACTATGCAGCGGGCGTAGGAGCTCGCTCCCCTGGCGTCGGTGCAGGGCCGGCGTGATGGGTGTGCGAACAGTGCGACGGCACAGGGCCCCGCGCATTCGGATTAATGAACCTATTGATAGGAGGGCCCCGCATAATTAGTTTGCACAGGGCCCCGCAAAATATAGCGACGGCCCTGGTCGGTTGAATCCCCCAACGAACAGTAGACCGACGATAAATAAGCATATGGGGTTGCAGCTTTGGTCGGCAACCGGCAGCGGAGAAAACGCTGTCCAATATATCACCCTTGTGTCCAGAGGAACTTTACTTATCCCCAGAGGGATAAGTTGGGTGCCCGACCCTGTCATAGGCGGGGCGGGAAAAGCTTTCGGAGTTGCTTGCACTCTAATTAGGGTGGACTTAGGTTCGGTTTTTCAGGTTATGGAGTGCAATTTGGCTTATAACTTTGATGCTTGTTAATACTTTATATTATTGTTGTTATAACAGCACCAAGAAGAAACAATTCGCGGAATTTACACGTTGATTGTTATTTTTTTGGTTTGATTTTGAGGCACTTTGAATTGATTTTCCCATTAAATAAAAATGTCTACCTTTGTTGCTGCTGTTGTTTCCTGAAACCTCTTCCGGCGTCAACAAGGTAATCTCTCTAATGTCTCGCCATAAACCGTGATTTGTTTTATTGATAATAATGATTTTAATCTTAACGGTCAACTAAGTCTTATTAATATTGCATTACTAGGTCCTAATTCCCCTCTATCGGTGGTGTAATTACTCAGTGCCTTTTGGCCACTGTGGTTTAATGGCCATCTTGGAATGAATAGTTGGCGCTGACGTCGTAAGATGGAACGATTCCCTCTCAGTTGATAACGTGTAGATTTCATGATACATGGGTTCGATCCTGGCCGAAGTTGGAAGCTACTGTCCGACTTGCAGAATTAGAGTTGACCTATATGTTGTATGTTGTATGGGAAGAGACCTGTTCTAGGTCCTTAAATGCTACAAAAGACCGTTACGAAAGCAGCAACTGCCACTTGGTAACTTTGAGAGCCCTGGTTCAACTCTCATTCGAGACTCCTCACGTTTTGTACCGTAATTTTTATAAAATTTCTAGACTTTTTTTTGTACTGACAGTTTATTATGGGACCTTCGTTTCTGCTGTCACCTTTGATAGTAATTGGACTGACATTTAATCAACCCTATCTTTGATGCCCGGAATAGTCTTTTTTTTAAGACATTAGACCAAATAGGAAATGTGTCACGCTTTCTCCAATGTAAACGAAAGTGATTTTTGTTTCATTTTTACTACTCAACAAATAAGCTTTTCAGGAGTAATAATGGAACAAAATGGTTGTGTAGGTGTTTATGCGCTAATTTAGTATTTCCGCAGATGGTTGGTGTAGTTTAAAAAAAAAAAAATCTAGGTTTCAAGGGCTTATTTTGAATTTCAAGGGCCTACTGCTCTCCAGCATACTTTCAAATCCCAAATGGCGTTAAAGGCGGGTGGTACTTGAATGACGTCAGACCACTCTTGCCCAATCATTGTGCAGGGAGGCAGTTGCATCTGGCTAACTCTCCCTCATTTAACACGCACTAGCCTTATGGCTTTCATGTACCGCAGTCTATCATCAGGAAGTTTTGATCACGCGCCATTTGCGTTCCTTCCGTTTTCTATTTTGTTCTCCCAGCAAGAATTCCGTCGCCATTTTTGTGTTCTTTTTCATATCACTTCATGTTTAGTTCTCTTCCGAAATGGTGTTGGGCAGTTGTAATTTTCTTTTATATTTTGTGTCATATTTGACATGGCATTTAGATATACTGATCAAAGATGTTTTATATAACAGGTAGACATAGTATTAATAGATAACATATAGTATTAGATTGTGTTTGTCTGATGCTAATCCCCACCCACCCCCTTCATTTAGAGCAAAGATGCTGGCATTCGCACGCTGGTAGCTCTGGACGAACAGGGAGGTAAGGCACCACTCATCCCTCCATTACCTATTTTGTTTTTCAAAACAAAAACTTTTTTTATCCTTTGGTCCCATCACCCAAAGTCTAATTTATCTCTCCCCCCCCCCCCGGCTCCTTCTCTTATACTTTGTATTCTCCTTATTTCATTCGAGATGTATTTTCTCATTAAGTCTGTTCACTTCTGTTATCACTTGGATTTTTTTTTCTCCGTTTCATTTCTTGAAGCGAATGATCGGAAAATGAACTCTCACTTTGCCAAAATAGACATCGTGATCGAGAAGAAACCCCTCCAAAAAGATACTCTGCCAAAAACAATCAACTTCTTTTTCGAAATCTATTTGAAATTGGGTCTAATAGTAATGTTTAGGTGCGTAAATAGAGGTCATAGTCCATCCATTGCTTTTCTTCTTATAAAACTGGTCTTGTTAACTGTTTTGTCATTTTACACAAAAAAAAAAATTGCAATATGTCAACGAAATATTGGAATTGCGATGGATTTGGCCCTGTTTAAGGGCCATCGACTTCTACAAACAGGCAAGTGCAATAGACCTTATACTTCAAGCAAGGTCTTACCTTAACTAATTACCTCTTAGATGTGATAAATATTTGTAAACAAAAGCAATTATTGCACATCTTGAATGTTGAGAGAAGTTAGTTTAATAATATATTGATTAAACGATAATGAGCTTAAGCTTATTGCGAAATAATTTCGACCCGTAGCTTTTTCTCTACTTGCTAATGTCGTTAAAATGCAGTATGTCAATTTTAGCAGATCTCTCTGAAGTCGATATTAACGATGTAAAGTTACGGTGAAGTACCTCTCTGTAGTTGACATTTGTTGAGAGATTTTTTGACGGGAATTGCTCTGAACAAGAATGTAATAAGAGGTAGGAAAGACAGGTAGTGGGATAAATGGGAATAGACGTCGGGAGTTCAGAGGCCAAAAATCGGACAATGACTAGCTTCTGACCTAATGTAAAGGTTTTAATATCCTCGTGTGGTCAAACTGGGATAAAGTTAACCTTTCTGAGGTCTGCATCCAGGATTTATGCAGTTAGCAGTTGACTTATTTCTGAAGAGAGACAGAGGCATACGCGGCGACCTTTCATCGGATGAGAAGTCACAATGCGATGAGTGTAATGCTTGTTGGCTTTCACCGAAAATTTTGGTAGGAAAATTAATCTTTTAATGGGTCCTAAAATAATACTGTGTCTTGGAGTAGAAGTTTTTTATATACATACTTGAATATTAGCTTTAGCTAAAGGTTGCGTACCTCTGTACCGGGCCGTAATTAATATATGGCTGTGTACGAGAAATTTATTATTATTTTTTGGTTAGATGATAATGAAAAATGGAGCTTCATTTTCCGATAATTCATTAACTAACTTAGTCCCGTCCCCGCCGTCCCACCCTAATGTTTTATTTGAAAATTTCTGTCAGTTTCATCTTGTTGAGATTTTAGTCTTTGACGGTAATTTAAAAATTGATTTCTCTCATTTTTTAAAAAAAATATTTGTGTTATTCCATCACCTGTTTGGATTTTATTTCTTATACTTCCAACCACTCTACCCTTTCCCTTCTCCTTCCTGTTTTCTACTTGCACTCAAAATGTCCAGTGCTGTGGTGAAAGTTTGTCCAAAGCATTTTTTCTAAAACGATAAAATCATGAAGAAAATGCATGAAGCATTTTGTATTCTTCTTTGGTCATTGTTTCAATATATATATAATATTTTTAGGTGTCTAATTTTAAATATCTGGATTTTTCTTCTATATATATTATTGATATTTGTCAATGTGTCCTGTGCTGTTGGTAGCACGTCTATATTAATATTATTATTGTGGTCCAACTATCTTCTATCTCTCTCTGTATATCTGATGTACCGTGTAGTGCTTTTGCTGGCCTCTTTGCTACTTTTCTCTCTTAGACACCAAATTGATCAATATTGGCTTTGTTGCATGCTCACTTGAATGTTTTTTTACTTGTGTATGAATTGCGTCACTAGACGTCGTCAGTCTTAAGGTGCACCCACTTGGCCCTATCCTTGTATCCTGAACTCTGAAATACAACTTTTGAAATTTCGTGAAGACTTCGTTGGGGGATGGGTATAGTTTTATTTTGAAGACTGACTCACGTTATATCGAGATGTGGATGCTATCATGTAACAATAAAACGCAGTGTCCGTCGACTTCCGGTCACTCGGTAGCCTAATAGATGGAAATGTGAGCTTGCTTCTTAAGTTCAAAGTACGCAGGTTCGGATCTATTTTCCCCCTCTCCCACCACCACTTCTGGCCGAGGTATGTGGTTTCCTCCTCTCGGTTTTAATAAAGAGGACCTCCCCTAATTGGGTGGCTCAGGGCTTTGTTCTTGAGTTGAGGGAAGGGGCTCTTTGTTGGCTAAATTTGTCGGGCCACTGGGTTTTCCAAATTACAAATGGCGTCAAATATTTTTATTTGTCCGAGCACTGCGATAGTTTTTTTTTTCCAAAGATTGGCCATCACATTTGGGATGTATACTACTTACTTGTAAGCTGTCAGTGTCCGTGATAAGGTAATACAGAAAAAAAGTGAAAATTATAGGATGTACCATGAAAGTTTCCCTCCCAACTTTTGGGATCCCTGATGAAAAGAGGTGGGAGGACACACTGACAGATGTAGCAAAACAAAGGTTACTAAACAGCTGCTGTTCCCAATTGAAAGAGCTAATGACGTGGTATCCGTCTCTGTCACACGGAAATGGAATTATTGTTTGACATGGGGCTTTATCCATCTTGTTGTTGGGACAACGTTGATCATAGTTGGGATAAGGGGGCGAACCCTCATCATCGTCGACGTGAGCATATGTTTGTTCACGTATGGTAAGATGGAGTCTGTAAGTCCTAGGAATCCACTCTGTCGCCGCCCCTATACCTAGCCCATCGTCCTACGCACTTCGTCCCACACATTTTTTCACACCCCTGACCTCTGCCTTTCAATAATAAGTTCTCTAAATAAATGATCTAAGTGTTTGACCCTTGCACTCATTTTGGTGCCTGGGGATGAATTTATTTCAACTTTCATTTATTTCACTGCGACCCCCACCTCTGAGTTATTTGAGTAGTTGTGGAACGAAGAGGAGGGTGGGCAATGGCTATTTTCATGAATGATAGCTGACGTAATGTCATAATAGTTTATGGTCCTCAATTATGGTCTTGCAGAAGATAAAAATATGCCCTTGGTGGAATCCGTCTGAGAAATCATTTTGCCCTGAGTGCCTATGTGTGTATTGCGTCTTACCGAAAGTTATGATCCAAAAATAAACTTATTCTTAGCTAAAGATGCGTGCAAGACTTTCCACTGCCAGTCAGTATCGCCTATAAAAGACTGTCCATCAGCTGGAATCAAACTCATGCCCTGGTCTGCCTCGGTGGCCTATTGTTCCTTTCTAGACTGGTGAGTCCGTGTTTGCAAGTTCAATCCTGATAGAAATGTATGGTTCGTTTAGAATGAAAAGATAGAAAGCTTCAAGTGTGCCTGTCTTCCGTCCCCGGTTGGGCAGTTATGCCATTATCCTCTAGCGTGGGGTATGTCGATGTCAACACTTGGGGTAAAAGGAACCCTTTCTTTACTGAGTGAAATCAAAGTTTAGATCGGCAAAATTGTCCCTCTCCCTAATATTTTTAACTTAGGGTTAGATAACTACTGACAGCTGCTAGACCACTGTGTCAATGTTTCCAGGTTCTGTCCTAGGTCGAAAAGGTTTGGTGTCTTTTGAGTGAGAGAGAAAGAGGCCCTCAGTACGCCTTCCGTCAGAAGGGAAGTAAAGCCTTTGCCCCGTGTGGTGTGTGCAATGTCACTACTGAACATAAAAAATCCTTTCTTCTTGCAACGTTTCGATCAGCAAGGTTTCCAGGTGTAGGAAGCTCGCCTCCTGACGTCGGCGGAAGAAAAAGGGCCCAAATGAAGAAAAATAAGACAATAGATAAGCCTAGAGGTTGCAGCATTAGGTCGTAGCCGGCTGCGTAAAATATCGCCCATGTGTGTGTGTCCCAATTGGACGAAAGGTGATGATAGCCGCTGAACCGGCATTGCCCTGATTAATGCTGGGAAATGAAGACAGGATTTAATCATCATCATCATAGCCTTATCCCGCCTGAGGCGGGGTCGGGTCTGCGGGTTCTAGCCCTCCACTCCCGTCTGTTCCCCACCAGGTCCCTGTTCACCCCGCACACTGCCATAACTCTCCGGACAACTTGATCCCACGTCTGCTTTAGTCTCCCCTACCCCGAATGCTGCCGACCACCTGCAGTCCTGGAATGCACGTAACGAGCTCCTCCTCCCCTCGTTTCATGATGTGTCCATACCACCTCAGCCTATTCTCCCTCATTTTTTCGGCAATGCCCACCACCCCCAGGCTATTTCTAACATACTCATTCCTAATTCTATCTGCTCTCGACACGCCACTCTTGTACCGCAGCATTCGCAGCATTCTCGGCCACTTGCACACGATTTACATGGCTTTTCTTCACTGTCCAGCACTCTGGCCCATATACTGTAGCATAGCTGGTCTAACCACCAGCTGAAAGCAGGATTTCCATTGCGAAATTGTTGATGTTGCCCCCGTTGTTTTGCCCCTCCTCCTGGAGGTGACTGAGGACACACACCCCGTCTCCTGTTAATGTGTGATAGTCTTGAAACACGTTTCAACTTAGCCTGAGAAAATGTTTATAGCGTGGTGGATTAATTCTGCCGTCGTTTTGTCGAGTTTATGAACGCCTTTCCTGGTCTATGATGTTAATGGCGTCCATTCTGCGTGATTGGTGGCGATCATTGTGATCAAGATGATGATGACGACGACGATGAAATTACCACTTTCATTTTTCTTTCTTCATCTCGCACTTGATCATCAAACCTTTTGGTGATAATGTATGGCGTAGTTAATGAAAGTGAAAAGGCCCGAGTAGGAATTGTCGCAGTTGAATTTATTTACAAATGTATTTCACAGGTCCGAGATTAGCCCCGTGTACTTTCTGATTAGTCGGGAAGGTGTTGTGACTTGCACACTCGGAATGCTGTAAGAATTGAAGGTGTTGTGGGCTCGATTCTGCTCGTTACTTCTCCTTCCCCATCCCCCACACCCCAACCCCGTCTGTTTGTTACCTGTAGGTAATAGGAATCCCATCACCAACCCTCTTAGCATCATAACTTTGCAGCTGAGGGAAGGATAAATAGGTAATGCCGAAAGGACTGAGATTGATTGTGAAATAGAAGTGGAAAGATTACAAGTGTGTCGCTGAATTGCCACTTCCCTCTCCTTAGCACTTACCCCCTTTCCCCGTCCCACCGCCGGTTGTTTGCCGTCTTTGTCTCTTTATTAGGTAATCAAGCGAGCTACTACACACGTAGTTTGGAAATTAAGGGGTAGTAGTAGTAGTGGTAGTGATGGTTGTTTGTTATTATTTTGTTATTGTTTGAAGTGTTTTGGAAGATCGATGGACTAAAGATGGAGCTTGACAACCCTTCCCTCCCTCTCTCTTCTTCCCCTGAATTGCCGCCCTTAACTCCCTTCGTGTTTCTCAATTGTCCCACCACCCTATTCATTTGAATTATGAGGATTCAAGTTGTCCTTTTACTAAGTTTAGTGAAGATCCCTCTCTCCCTGCCTTCATCTAGTCACCTGTGCTGGGGGTTCAGTTTGCCACCACCCCCACTCCTGTTTCTTTTGCTTTGAATCGAAGGAGGACCGTCCCACTTCGAGATACGATGAATTTATATGGCGCAATTTTCAGTCTTGTTATCTTTAACACACACACTTGTAAGTTTTTCTGGCTTTTAATTCCACTCATATTATTGACGGCTCAACATCTTGACTCTCTCTCTCTCTCCTTGTCTTCTCTAACCCTTCCTCATCCGCATTACCCACTCATTGTGCCCTCGCGCCCCCCCCCTTCCTTCGTCTCTGTCTCTCAACCCTGTCATTCCTATGCTCTGTTATATAATGTTTTCTACAGTAGAAATGTGGTTGGCATTCACATGAGCTCCCGTCTTCTTCTTCTTCTGCTTTTCTGTTGATGTCTACTACTACACCACATATATACATCAGAAACGTGAAATTTCTTTTAATCACTTAATTAAATATTTTAATTCAATTGAGATTTCTCTCTCTCCCCTCTCTCTCGCTTATCTCTCTTTGTGTGTGTGAAGAGATTTGTAATCGACCATCACTGGCTGTCGTTTGTTTGTCTTGTCTCAAAAAAACACTGTTTTTCTCACCTTTTATATCGATCACTTCCACCATCACCAATTTCACTCAAAATCACTCACCTGTGTGATTTCTGCATAGTATACTGTTAGATGTTGGAGCACATAACTCACAAAACTTTTTGTTCTAAGTTGAATTTTTGATTTGTTTTTAGTTTATGTGGATTCATTTTGTGGGACCCCTCTATTTCTCTCACTCTCTCTTTCTTTCTCTCTGGAACCCCTTTTCTGCCCTCACTGTCACCTGAAAGGTGGTAATTTTGTTTTTTTTTCGATATGCGTGCATATGTATGGTAAGCGTGATGATAATTATTTTTGCTCTCGCTTTTCGTGGTACCTTTTTTTTTCTTTAGCCCTATCTCCCCTCCCTCTTCAATTCGTGCACACCCCTTACCCCTTTTTTCACTTTCTATCTCTCTGCGGTGCTATGTTTTTTTTTACTGCGTTAGACATTCATATAAACCAATTAGGATGTCGTGGATGCAACAGTCAGATTCCTGGTTTACCTCTTTTCCCCTTCCTCCTGCCACTCTCCCAGCCGCAATTTGGCTTCGTCAACCCTTTCTCTCTTTTTACTACCCCCTCCCCTTCTTCTGTGTCCTCTCAATCATCTCACGAATGGATATTATCATCACCTGTGTGGGTCTAACAGGTCATGTGACCCTTCTCTCCACCTTCCCCTTTCGTTCCTACAGATGTTGTTGGCGCGAAGGTGATATTTCATGATCACGTGATTGTATCTAGTTATCAGGCGCTGAATTTTTTGAAGTTTTGGGTTTTTTGTTGTTATTGTTGTTGTTGAGTTTGTTTTTTTTTTATCTCCCTACGTTTAATGTTTGAGTTTTTATTTATTTATTTTTATAAAAGTGGAATATGTGTGTAATATATCTATGATATAATGAAACCATTTGTATGGCACATTTAACATTTCTCTCACGTAAATAATCCAATTCCCCCTCCTCTCTCCCCGCTCTTTCCTCTCATCTTTTCCCTGTTACCCTCTCTTTCTCTTGATTCCTGTCCTCTCTTCTATTTCTGCTAACCCTTTAACCCCCCTTCTTTCCACACACCACTAATTTTTTGTTTTTTTCGGCATTTGCCGTTGGTTGCGCCCCTGTGATGGATCCTCGCGATTTTCACCTTTCCGTGATTCCTTTCTGTAAAATTGTTCTCTTGTACCCCCTCTATTTTTGGTTTTATTCCCTACCCCCGCCCTTCCTGCCTGCATCTCTCTCTCTCACCTCTTCTCCTGGCTTCTTTATTGCCCTGTCTCTCCTTTTTCCTCCTTACCTAACAGAGCAAAGAAGCGGGTATCCGCACCCTGGTAGCTCTGGATGATCAAGGAGGTAAGACAATTACTAACTGTCCACTTACCCCTTTCCACTCCCCTCCTACTCTCTCCTCTTCTTTGTTTTACTCTCTCCTGGTTTACTTCTCCAATTACCTATTCGTTGATACTTTTCCTCTCACCTGTTATCTCCATGCCTGTGTTTCCTCCATTTCCCACCTGGTGATGTCGTCAGGATGATGTCCTGATGATGTCCTATGTCGATGTACGTTGTTTGTATTGTCTATTCTGGTGTGAATGCGATGATGCTGTTATGCAAGGAGTGGGTGAATGACTGGAGTGGCTGTCCTGGTCATTTCGTGATGAACCACTGACCCATTGCATGACCGGCAGTTTGCTAGAATGTTTTTAGGGGAAAGTGACTAGAATTGGACAGAGTCACGCAACCGATATCTGCTCTCTGTTGCGCCTAACGTAGGGGCGAATGGGTTCCTTGAGCGCGTCGGATGCAGGGTCGATCCTGGCACTTAGATGGGTGACTGACTTGTTTCGGGTGAGAGGCGGGAAGTCCCTTCGCCGTGTGGGGGTGTGTACTTGCTCCTCCTTTACCCATCTCTTTGGCTTTGATAAAAGCTTGGCAGTAGAGGTATCGAAAGACGTTGGTGGCCCGGGCAATTCTGTGATTAATTAGAGCGTAAAAAAATTATGGGATGATGTCCGAACCCCTGAGTATTCCCGATCCGGGAAATATTACCCTCTCGTCGATCCTGCTTGGCAGGGGTTGTAGCCTTAGGCCGACAATTGGTACCAAGGGAGAGGGCATATGTGTGCCCTTCGTGCCACCTTCCCACCTGGGCTTAGAATTGATTGTGTTGTCCTGGGGGGGGGGTTTCATAGTGTGCTTGTACTTCCTGTTCGAGTTTGGGACAGTGATACGTCATTCATCAACGTGTGTGTTTGTGTGCCTGCGTATGTATGAGGCGTACTTTTTTGAGGCGCCTCGTTTCTTTTATCTCTGTCTTTTCTGACATTTCTTAACTTTCTTTCCTTTTCTGCATAAGATGCAGAGTGTGCGAATGACGAACTTTCTTATTTGTTTCCGTCGGTACCGGAAATTAAAATTGATGTGGTTGAAATTATCTACGCGCTCTGAATTATTGTTGTTTATATTAAGATCACTGCTATCAGCACTATTATCTTTGTCTTATAAGAAAATGCAATTTTTACTTCTCCTCTAACTTTCTTACGTTAATATTCTTCAACTAAAGTGTCTTAAGATATACTGGACGACTTTTGATTTCTATATTTTTTTTTATCTACCTAAGTGACCACCACCAACCCTTTCTTGTCTATCTCTGTATTTTACCTCACCCGTTCTCATTCAACCCCCTCCCCCCACGTCTCTTCAGCTTCCCCTTTTCCTCTCACAGTCGTTATCCCTAGTCCTGTCCCGTCCCCTGTCCCTATGAAAAGCCCCAGACCATTGCCATTTGTTTTGGTGTTTTAATGTTCATCGCTTGATGTATATCCAACTGATATGTTGTTTGTAACTTTGGCAAGAGTCTAAACTGTTTGTATATTTTTATTATGAATGTTTACAACTTTTTTATATTAATTTTATTTATCCGATAGATGTTATTTATACGGTGGAATAATTTGATTTCGTTTAATAAGTGATTTTGTTTTTTTTTACACTGGAATGCTATTTATTTTTGGTTTTTATTTTATATTTTGTTGTTTGGTTTTATTTTTTGTTTGCAACATTTTTTTTAACTTTTTGTTGTTAGAGTCAAGAAGCTGGTACTCAGACATTAGTTTTGTTGGACAGACAAGGAGGTAAGAGGAGACTTTTTTGACAGACGGTTTTTGTTTTTTCGTTAACTGTCCAGAAGAGGCATTTCTGCCCCCCTCTCTTCCATCGTCCAACCCCTTCCCTCTCCTGAAATTTCGGAACAGGGCTTAGAGCAAATATTTTAAAACTTACATCAAGTTGTGGACGGACCCTGTATCATATCGTGGTTAGGTGGCGGATCCCTATTTAATAAATTTGGCTACGAATGGATTATTTTTATTGTTTTTTGAGGGTCCTGCTTGCGGACCCCTTGGCAACATGCGACGGACCCCAGTTTGAAAACCACTGGCTTAAAGTACTGCTGTCGTTACCCGGTTAACGTTTCTTGCCTACTAACCCATTTGACGCCTCTGGCATGATTAGGCGCCCGTGAGGTCAGACATAAAAATAAAGGGGTAAGTTGAAGACAGAAATTGGGCATCAGGACTCCCAACGAGAAATGTTTGACAGTAATTTTTATGTGACTGGCTAGTGCCGATCTGACGCCTTTGAGCCCCTTTTTGTTGCCTTTATCAGGGACTTAGGAGTAGTGGACACAAACGAACCCGGACTAAGGCTCTCTTGACTGAACTATTAGACGGTAGTATGACATGGGTGACTATAACTGACCTAATGCCTCAACCCTTTTAATTAAGTCGTACGACCTGCAGGGACACAGTAGGCCCTGGATATTCTACTTCCGGAACGGAAATGGAGGAATACAACCCATCGACGTCTCCCTGATATCAGTCGGCCAACGTTAGAATCAATCTGAATGCGAAATGATTGCCTCATCCCGACATCTTTGCGTTTTTATGTCTTTTAAATCCCTTTTTCAGAAACGGCCCTTCTCTGTTACAAGGCGGAGTTTCGTAAGCCCTTTGTTGGGTGGGATTTAGAGCGATCAGACTGTAATTGACCCAACAGGTTTTTTTAGTTTTGATGCTGTCAGTATTGCTCGTGACATCATCTGCAGGCGTCTTCATCCTTTTAGACACTGACAGGTGATTGAAGGACTTAAGTTGTTTTAAATCTAGGGTTTTGATCCACCTCCTTGATGAAATTCGACGATTGGACTTAAAATGCCTCAATGGGGCTTGACTAAGAGATTTGTTTGTCAGGGATATTGGTGTTATTTGTTTGCCTAAAATGTTTTGACGTTTATCCTGGACGTGACTGACGTTTACCTGAGTTGTTTATAGCACTTTTTTTTAAAAGTGTTTATCTTAAGTTTGCTTTTTTTAAAAAAATATATATATATATATGTATATAGGCAACTAAAAGCCCTTTGAATTGTCACATATTTGTTTCTTCTTCTTTTTCGTTAATGTTTATTTTTGGGTCTCTTTTCTCATTGTTGTTGTCAATAGTCTTTTGGGTCCCATGTGGTTGTCATGATTGTTGATGTTGGTGGTTGCTTGTGGTTGAAGTCAGTTTGTGTGTATGTGGATGTGTAGATTCGTTCTTGGCCCTTTGCTTTTTTTCGAGGCAAAATTGAACGACATGATAAATGGTTTATTGTGAATGACCCCCCACCCCCCTTTTGAAAAAAAATTTATAATATATAGGGTATATGGGGGACCCAAAAAATGTGAAAACTTGTGATAAATTATGGGATTGCATGCTTAATTTTGTGTTCAATTTATTGCCTCAAAGAAAATTCTTAGAGAAGTTAAGGGCCTCATATATCGTTTTTTTTTGCCATATCTCGCTTTGTGATATTAATCATAATTTTACTCTCGTGTTGGGGCGCACGTGGCAAACCACCACCACCACCCATGTCGTGGTAACCAACAGAGCAATTGGACAGGATCGAAGAAGGAATGGACCAAATTAATGCAGACATGAAGGAAGCCGAAAAAAATTTAACTGGAATGGAAAAGTGTTGCGGAATTTGTGTGTGTCCTTGTAACAAGTAAGTATGCTGCTCATCTCTATGATAATAAAGTGACTTGTGTGTGTGGGATGGAAATGAAAAAGGGTAACCATTGGTTGGTACTCACGAATTTAATGATATTTTGGGAAAGGAACTACCAACCCGCCTCGATGACGCAGTAGGTAGCGCACTCGATTACTTTCATCAGTGGTTCTAGGTTCAATACTGGATCGAGGCGAGTTGGCTTCTTTCGAGCGAGAAAGAGGCCCCAAGTGAGCTTTCCGTCGGATGAGGAGTAAAACCGTGGCCCCGTGTGGTGTACGATGTCATTTGCACGTAAAAAGTCCTCACTGCTATGCAACGGGTAGATGAGGCAAAAGTTTCCCAGGTGTAGGAGCACATCCCCTGAGGTCAGTGGAGTGTCCCAACGAACAGAAGACTGATGATCGATAATCATAGTGGTTGCCGCGTTGGTCGGCAGCCGGCTGTGTAAAAATACAGTTCAGTATATCGCCTATGTGTCCGTTCAGAGTGACAAAGATGGGTACGCGACCCTGCCATAGGCGGGAAAATGGTTTAATAGTAGCTGTTTTTTTTTTTTGCTCCAAAAAGACCAGCCAGAAAATTAGCTGTAGGAAAAGAAATGGTGAAAATAGAGAGACGGAACTGCCCCTGTTGGCATCGATAGCTGGAATGGTAGAGTGCGAATGACGTTGATAGCTTTGAAGGCCTAACGTGGGCTTTCCGTCATATAGAGAGTAAAAGTGGTGTTTCGGGTTGTAGAGGGTCACCTGTCCGTCCTTTAAAAACCTGAAAACTCGTATCGAATTGAATCAAGGTTTTCAAATAATGAAAAAGTGACAGAAAGCACTAGGTGGACGGAGAAATCGAGACCTCACTAAAGAAAATTTGGAACAGCAAACGTAGTTTGATTTCCTCTTACACAAGAACCCATGTGTCCCACTGTGGTAGATATTAGATAAGGTGGTGGTGACATTACATTCCTTCACTTATTACTCCATCCTGTCATGCAAGGAGGTGCATAGTGGCCGTTTAGATAAAAGTATATCCCTGTCAAAATTCTGTAATTACTGCTTCTTGGAGAAGAGACAAGAGAAAACGAACTAATAATTTGAGAAGGTCGCGGAGGATACTTTGAGTTCTCCATGCTGCTGCTGCTGCTACTACTGTACTATAGTGCTCGTCCCGAAAGTTGACACATTGGTGGGAGGCAAAGGATGAGTCCTCTTCAAAAATAAGGAAATCTTTGAAGTTGTACTGGCCATTACTGAATGAAGCCTGCCATTTGACCTTTTTCAAACCCCCTAATTTTTGTAGTGAACTTTCCTACCTTCTACCTCCCATGTGTCATCTTTCGTGGCGAGCACTATAGCAGGGGTTGAGTGCCGGATGTGCAGTCAAAAATAGAAATGAAAAAAATAGAGGCACGTAAGAGCGAGGTGAGAAAGACAGAAGGAGCGAGAGATATGAAAATCCAAATAATAGTATACAGTATAGTAATAAGGTAGGCGATGTCTAGGAATTTTGGGAAAGCTTTCGACATCGCTGAAATATGACTTAAGATCTCTTATCTGTAGAAAAATATTCACAGGGCACAAAGCTTCAAAGAAGATGAAAAGACCTGGAAGTCCAACGATGATGGGAAGGTAGTCAATAATCAGCCGGCCCGTATCGTCGATGAACGAAATGGTTTGGGTCCTACTGGAGGCTTCGTTGCGAAGTAAGTCCTGTTTGTTTGTTTTTCGATGCATAGTGTCTGGCATAAATTCGTTAAATGTTTTGCTAATAGGATTACCAACGATGCTCGTGAAGACGAAATGGAAGAGAACTTGGGTCAAGTGAATACAATGATTGGCAATTTACGTAACATGGCAATCGACATGGGCAGTGAGATCGAATCCCAAAATCGACAGATTGAGCGGATCAATCAAAAGGTATGTACTGTTGACTGGAGAACTGCTGTTTGTGTGTCGTTTTATGTGTGATGCACTTTTTCTCAACCACTTTGTCGTCATGGTGGTGGTGGTCGTCGTCGTCATCTGCTGGGTATATCGTTGTATCGTTTTGTCTACTGTAACCAATGTTAATCGAAAGGATCGTCGTGGCTGTGGGTAACCCCCCCCCCCCC
>JAAFCE010005724.1:13822028-13844888 GCA_013389805.1 Trigoniulus corallinus | reverse complement strand
CGTAGGAATTGCAGCTTCAAATCACTTTTTTACAGGTAAAAAAACCCCAGGTGTTCACCCCGGAACTTTGTTTGACGTGGGTGAAAACAAAAGATACTGCTCCTCCTCCAGTATTTGATTTTCAGATTCCGTTGATATTCCAGAGCGGTATTATAAATCAAATAGTTGAACCTCATTTTAAAACTAGATTTAGCATTTTTGAAATGTTGCAATAGTTTTCTTTCGTTGGAAAAGTAGGTGAATTTGTTGGTCAGATGGTCCTGGTGAGAGTAGTTAAGATGAACACTTGTGACCATCATAAAACTTTTGCGTGAAAGTCTGTCTGTCAGCTGCTTGTTAGATATCGAGCACCCGAGGTATGTTCATGATTCTGTCGGTAAAATTGGTCGTAACACTAATACATTTTCTTCTTGGTAGCTGTGTATCTTTCCATATACTGAAAATAATGAAGAAAATAAAAGAATTTTACAATTTACGTCTAAATATAACTTTAAATAGTGACATTCCTGTCCAAAAAGAGCTTTCCACTGTGGGCCGTCGCCGTTAAAATAATTAATGCAGGATAATAATAAACCAGTATTTAATTTGGAATTTATTACGTTTTAGAAATAATTTCATAGTCGCATTTTGCTTGTTGTTGCCGTTTCTTTTGTCAACGACTTGGGTCTTTTCTTTTGTCGCTTTTCCCTGGGTTTAATTTTCTACCCTTGAGAATCCACTTTTTCCAGACAAGGAATATGCTAACATTTGCAACATAAAACATTCAAATTCATAAAATTTACCTTGTCATAGCCCTCAACTCGGTGAAGTTCCTTCATTTCAAATAGATTTCCATCAACAGCCAAAATTGAGATCTGAGACTCGGCGAGCATCTTTAATGTTAGTGCTTCCAAAGGCAAGCAATTTTCTTCTAATCTCAAAATCTTGAGCCTTGGACAATATGTAATTTCTTCAGTGATCGACGCTATCTATATTATAATACAATCATTTCTTTTTATCAGCTTCACTTCAAACTGATGCAAGTGATTTCAGTGAAATTAAACTTACTTGATTTTGATTCAAGTTCAATTCGATAATCTCCAGTTGCTTTACGCAGTCAGGAATGGTTGTGATACTGTTATGGGACAAATCTAAGACTTCTAAATGTTTGAGGTTACCTAACATTTCTGGAAATTTCGTCAGTTTGTTATAACTCAGTGACAAAATCCGTAAATTTGTCAGTTGTCCTAGTGTAGATGGTAAAGAACTGATCGCATTTCTATTCAGCAATAGTGTTTCTAATTTTCTTAATTTTCCAAAAGCTTCTGGCAGTGATGCTAAGGAGATTATACACGAATTGTTATTATCAAGTCGTTTAACACAAATGAAACCCTCATTAACGAATTTTCAACTTACATAGTTTATTTTGATTCATTGTGAAGCATTTCAGGTTCTCAAAATTTCCGATGCTCGCTGGCAGATGAGATATTGAATTTTCGGACAAATCTAACGTGCGTAAATTTTTTGCTATCTTCTGTAAATCACTTGGGAACTGCAGACGAATAAAAATGCAAGAATAGAAATATATAACCGTACAAATGCAATTCTAACGTTGATTTGTAAACAGGCTTAAAAAGAGAGAGCTTCGAAACTATGTAGGATTTTATAACAATATAATATCATACGGTTAATTTAATGACGACATTGGAATAACAAATATATCACAAAGTAACCCTAATTAAGGTCTCAAGAGAGAAAATTAGGCAATGTGAAACTAGACCCTAGGAACTCACCTCTCGCAAATTGTTCTTTGACAACTGACAAGCTCCAGTTTTTTGAGCGGTTTCCAAATGCGGCTTAATTGAATTTCCCATGGCAACTATTTTTTCGTTGGAAAATATCTGTATTAAGAATTACAGTACAATATTCAATCAAATTACAAACAACCTGAATATTATTTCGCATCTGTTGCCAGTCTCGAAGGTGCACCTGTTCGTCGCCAAATGCTGTAATTTGATTCAAAGACGGTGTGAAATATCTGAGGAATTAAGATATGAAATGTAAGTCACACCACATATTACTTCATTTAATTTTTTATCATTTTTAGTTTTTTTTTTTATTATGGTTATTATTATTCGTCTTACCTGTGGCTATTAGATAATAAAATCTCCCTATAGGTGATTACATTGACATCTTTGTCTGCTTCTAAACCTGATACTAAAGGCCGTTCTCTCCTACCGTAAAAACGTTGTTAACGCGTTGTGGTGCGTTGTTTTTTTGGATTGGTGTTTATTGAAAATTTTAAAGAAGAGTTTTGAAGGTATATTCTATTTAAAATAGTTTCTTGTATTTTAGGTTTTTCAATGAGCACTAGTTAAGTCGTTATCTGTTTAATTGTAGTGAAGAAGTTTGATTGCAATTTCTTTTTTTTTATAGAAATAAGTCAGCATGGCGGACGCTGCCGCACGTTCGCTCCAGTATGAATATAAGGCGGTAAGTATTTTATGTTTTGTGTCTCTTTTGGAAATGATTTCTGCACAAATAAAAACCTGAGGTCAAAATAGCCGGGCTAGAATTATAAAGTTTAGTAATACTGTAATCCTAAGACCCATGTCATATATGGGAGCCAAAGCATGCAGCTTATTACAGTGTGAGTTTTGCGTTCTTTGTCATGAAGTCGGCCGTGGAGAGACTAACTCTCATTCCTACATATGATACCCTAAACCTCCTAAGACCCTAAGCTATAATTCTTCTGCCCCTCTACAATACTTGCAATGGTGGCGTTACCACGTCTCCTTTGAGGAAGCCCTTCACTTTATCCTCTCCAAGGGTATCACATTGCCGAACGGTCCTTGGTAAAAAAGACCAGTAATAAGGGTCTGTCTGTGCCCTTATCCCCTTTAATTTATATGAATGATCCTTTCTCCCCTTATACTCAGCCAGGGACACACTTTCAACCAGAGGTCCATTGCACCCCATCAGCAGCAGTCTGATAAAAAAGACATGATGCTGGCGTAGTGTGTCCCACCCTAATTTTGTCAGTCACACTCTCCCTACGAGAAAACCTGTGGAGTACAATTCTTGCTGCTCTCCTTTGGATCCTTTCAATCTCCCAAGATAAGTTCTGCCTAAAGGGAAACCAAATTGGATTACAATACTCCAAAAGTGGTCGTACCATTGAGAGCATCATTATTACTGTTACAGAACTCCAATCTTGTACTACAAGCCGATACTCGTCTAATTGAAAGACGAAGTCGCGATGAAGCAACTGGAGAAGTTGTATCTTTGGTGGGAAAATTGGAAGGAAGCCGCATGGGAGATCGATATCAGAGAACGAAACCTAAATATTCAGAAGAACGAAAAATAAAGTAAGATCATTATTATACTTTAACAGAGGCTGTTTTAATTTCATAAATCTGCCTTTTGTGTTATTTTCTCATTTGCTGCTTCATGTTCCTCAGTAATTTTACTAATTCACAGTGTAATTTTTGTAGACGTCAAAAGAGAGATGAAGCCCGATACGATTTCACAAAAATGAAGGGGGCCACTTTGTTGTCAGAAGGCATTGATGATATGATGGGCATTTTGTATCGTCCCAAAACCCAGGAAACTCGTCAAACTTACGAAGTGTTATTGACGTTTATACAGGAGGCACTAGGCGATCAGGTCTGGACCAAAATACATTTTTAGTAAATCCATATATTATTAAATATATGGTATACACATGTTTTATTTTATACATACGTTTTATTTATTTAATTTTTAGCCTCGAGATGTGTTATGCGGTGCTGCAGATGAAGTGTTAGCTGTTTTGAAAAATGATAAATTGAAAGATAAAGAAAAGAAACGGGAGACCGAAACTCTACTAGGTGGTTTAGCTGAAGAAAGATTTGCTCTCTTGGTTAATTTGGGTAAAAAAATTACCGACTATGGTGTCGATGAAAAATCCAGCTTTGCAGGTTAGATAAATGGCTTTTATGTTATTTGAAACTAATTTGTGCATAAGTTCTGCAGAAGTATAGAAGGAGCATTTTTTTTTATGAATCAACAAAAAGTAATAATTTTCTGGTTTTTTAGATGAAAACATTGATGAAACCTATGGTGTTAATGTGCAGTTCGAAGAATCTGATGAGGAAGTAAGTATAATTTGAAGAAATGGCAAAGGTGTAATTGCGTTCTCTTCATTTTCATCTTTGGTATCAATAGTTTCAGGATGACGAAGATGTTTATGGTGAAGTTCGCGATGAAGATTCTAATGATGAAAACGAAGGGGAAGAAGCACACGTTGAAACTACTTTGCAAGCCACTAACGTAATTAATAGAGATGCTCAAAGTAATTCTATTTTTGATATTTTTTTTCCTGTCAATTTAACAAATGTTTTCATTTTAAAGTTGATTACTACTCAAGAATCATCTAGTAGAGGAGGGGACAGAGGTTTGCATCCACGTGATATTGATGCATATTGGCTGCAGCGAAAATTAAGTCGGTTTTATGACGATCCCATGGCGGCTCAAGCAAAAGCTGGTGAAGTGTTGGATATTTTAAAGGTACATTATCAAGCGAAAAATGACTATTAAGGAAATTAAAGAGCGTAATGGAAGGGGACTTTGTTTAAAACTTGAATTAACGTTTTATCTTTTTAGACTGCTGTTGATGACAGAGATTGCGAAAATCAGTTGGTCGCTCTTTTGGGCTTCACTCAGTTCGAATTTATAAAAGTCCTGCGACAGCATCGTTTAATGAGTACGTTATAAGTGTGACTTTTTTCGTAATGTTTTATAAATTGTAGTTAATATTTCTTTTCTTGTTAGTTCTGTATTGTACAATGCTAGCATCTTCTCAGAGTGAAGCAGACAGAAATAAAATTATTGAGAAAATGCAGTCCGATTCGCAGTTGGCGAAAATATATCACATTTTGGAAAATACTGAAAGTGAAGATATTGTGCAAGTATGTTATCAGTAAGTTAATAATAATCTCATGTTTGACAATGCTCATTTAAGTTACTATGCAGGAAGAACGCGAAAGGCGAGCTCAAACCAGACAGGCCAAGGTAGATGCTGATTTGGAAGCGATGGATGTTGATCACTCAGCAACCGGGCAAGTTTCTGGCGCAAGGCAGGTTTTGGATTTGGAAGATTTGTCTTTTACACAAGGAAATCATTTTATGGCAAATAAGCGTTGCCAATTACCTGATGGATCCTTCAGAAAACAGAGAAGAGGTGAGTATAAAACATGTTTTGTTACCTCTGCCATGCTTACCGCAGCATTTCCTTTTAAATTGGAATGTTGTATATTAATCAGAGGAAAAGTAATAATGGTCGGACTTGGCACGTAGAATATGACATTTTTACGTGAGTTCGTTTGACCGAACATTAGTATTATTTTTATTGCATTAATGATTACAGTGGTATTTCACATGCAGGATATGAGGAAGTTCACGTTCCAGCATTGAAGCCAAAGCCGTATGAATCTAATGAGCAACTGACGCCTATAGACCAATTACCAAAATATGCCCAACCTGCATTCGAGAAGTTTGATACACTAAATCGCATTCAGAGCCGTTTGTGTAAAGTTGCTATGGAGTCCGATGATAATATTCTCCTTTGTGCTCCAACTGTAAGAAATCAGTTGTATATTTTAGTACTTTTAGTGTTTTCCTTTGTAGTATAGCATCGTTATTGGTTATCTAGGGAGCTGGTAAAACAAATGTTGCTCTCCTCTGTATCATGCGAGAAATTGGAAAGCATGTTAATGCAGATAGTACCATAGCTGCTGATCAATTCAAAATAATTTATATTGCACCTATGAGGTCTCTTGTACAAGAAATGGTTGGCAATTTTAGCAAGGTAAGTGTCTTATATTTGGAATTTATCTCATTTAAAAATGGACAAGTAAATTCGATATATATTTCTTTAATAGCGTCTTGGTTCATATAATATAAAAGTATCTGAGTTGACCGGTGACCATCAACTGAGTAAAGAAGAAATTCAACAGTCGCAAATAATAGTTTGCACCCCTGAGAAGTGGGATATAATTACACGAAAAGGAGGAGAACGCACCTATACGCAACTTGTCAGACTAATGATTTTTGTAAGTGCGTTGATAACTTATGCGTGTTTCCAGATAATTGTAATATTTGCTTTGTCATATAGAAATTATATTTTGTGTAGGATGAAGTTCATCTTTTACATGATGAACGAGGTCCAGTATTGGAAGCACTTGTTGCACGGTAAACATATGGTGCTCATAAATTTTGGAATTATTTGCAGTGTATTAAAATGCATATTTTGTCATCTTTTCGATTTTATTAGAACTATTCGAAACATTGAAACTACTCAGGAGGATGTAAGGCTGGTTGGTCTTAGCGCCACCTTACCAAACTATGAGGACGTATCAGTGTTCTTACGTGTAAAGCCCAACAAAGGGTTATTTTATTTTGACAACAGTTTTAGACCTGTTCCTTTGGAGCAACAGTATGTTGGCATCACCGAAAAGAAAGCAGTTAAAAGATTTCAAATTATGAACGACATCGTTTATGAGAAAGTCATGGAACATGCCGGCAAAAACCAGATTTTAGTTTTTGTTCACTCGCGCAAAGAGACTGGAAAAACTGCTCGAGCCATTCGTGACATGTGCTTAGAAAAAGATACTTTGGGATTGTTCCTTAGGGAAGGTTCCGCCTCAACAGAAGTGCTCCGTACTGAAGCTGAGCAAGTGAAGGTAAAGTTTCTCATCTTTGTTGGTATATATGTATACGGTTGGTATATTTTTTCAGTACTGTTTTTTCCTTTAGAATCAAGAACTAAGAGATCTTCTACCTTATGGCTTTGCAATCCATCATGCAGGAATGACTCGTGTGGATCGTACTTTAGTAGAAGATTTGTTTGCTGACAGACACATTCAAGTTTTGGTTTCAACTGCGACTTTAGCTTGGGGTGTTAACTTGCCAGCGCACACTGTCATAATAAAAGGCACTCAAATATACAGCCCTGAAAAAGGTCGATGGGTGGAACTCGGGGCTTTAGATGTGTTGCAGGTTATTAGATATCTTCAATTAGGTACTTTTTTAGTGTTAAAATAGTAATTATCCACAAATAATTGATTTTTTTACTGTAGATGCTTGGTCGTGCAGGTAGACCTCAATACGACAGCAAAGGGGAAGGTATTTTGATTACTAACCATAGTGAGCTTCAATATTACCTCTCTCTTCTTAATCAACAGGTAAGAACACCACACATTGCTATTGTTCCTTTATATTTCTTTTGTGTTGATTTTTTACTTCATATTTTTATGTAGTTACCTATTGAAAGCCAAATGATAAGCAAGCTTTCTGATATGCTCAATGCAGAAGCAGTATTAGGTACTGTTCAAAATGTCAAAGATGCCTGTGATTGGCTTGGATATTCCTATTTGTATGTACGGATGTTACGTCAACCTACATTGTATGGCATAAGCTACGACCAAATTAAAGAAGATCCCAAATTGGAGCAGTATCGAGCAGATTTAATCCATACAGCTGCCACTTTTCTAGACAAAGCAAATCTCCTTAAATATGATAAAAAAGGCGGTCATTTTCAAGTTACTGAATTAGGACGAATTGCGAGTCATTATTATTGCTGTTATGAAACGATGTCTACATATAATCAGCTTCTCAAGCCAACTATGGGAGAAATTGAACTCTTTAGGGTGTTCTCTCTCTCAGCTGAATTCAAAAATATCACTGTACGAGAGGTGAGTTTAAATTTCTTCATATGTGTTAAAGTTGCTTTTTCTTCTCGTAATATATTGCTCTGTATTTTCAGGAAGAAAAGTTAGAACTTCAGAAGTTAATGGAAAGAGTGCCCATACCTTGTAAGGAAAGTATTGAGGAACCCAGTGCAAAGACTAATGTCCTACTTCAAGCTTATATCTCTCAATTGAAGCTAGAAGGATTTGCCTTAATGTCTGATATGGTCTACGTAACTCAGTCTGCTGGGCGACTTACTAGAGCAATATTTGAAATTGTGCTTCATCGTGGGTGGGCTCAGTTAACCAATAAGGCCCTGGCGTTATGCAAAATGATTGACAAGCGCATGTGGCAATCCATGTCTCCATTGAGGCAGTTTAAGCGAATCCCCGAAGAAGTCATAAAGAAAATTGAAAAGAAGAACTTTCCTTGGGAGCGATTGTTTGATTTGGGTCCTAATGAAATTGGTGAACTCATTCGAATGCCTAAAATGGGCAAGACAATACACAAGTAAGTCTACTCGTGTATTGTGAACGTATTGGACGGTTATTTATCAACAGCTATAATTTTTTTGTAGATATATTCATCAATTTCCAAAGTTGGAGTTGGCTACACACATTCAACCTATCACTCGTTCAACTTTGCGAGTTGAATTGACAATAACCCCAGATTTCCAGTGGGATGAAAAAATACATGGTCACTCGGAGGTAAAAATAATGCCCGTATTCTGATTTTATCTGCTATTTCATCAAATTCAGCAATTATCTCTCTTTCGTTAGGCGTTTTGGATCTTAGTTGAAGATGTCGACAGTGAAGCTATATTGCATCACGAATATTTCCTGTTGAAGAGCAAGTTCTGCGAAGATGAACATGTCATTAAGTTTTTTGTTCCAATTTTTGAACCGTTGCCTCCTCAGTACTTTATTCGCATTGTTTCTGACAGATGGATAGGCAAGTTTTTAATATTTATTAATGAGTGTGATTTTACTACGTTCTCTCATGTTGCATGTCGTATGTTGTGTTAGGCTCAGAAACTCAACTTCCAGTCTCTTTTCGACATTTGATTCTGCCTGAGAAATATCCACCTCCTACAGAATTGCTAGATCTTCAACCTTTGCCTGTGTCTGCCTTGAGAAATCCTACTTTTGAAGCTTTGTATAACGAGAAATTTCCTTTTTTCAATCCCATTCAAACTCAAGGTATTGTTTCAATTCTATAAAGGCATTATTCGGGATCGACATTTCTCATTGTAAACTTTTATTTTAATGTCAGTATTTTAACTCTTTCCATAGTATTCAATGCAGTTTACAACAGTGATGATAATATTTTTATTGGAGCCCCAACAGGAAGTGGTAAAACCATCTGTGCAGAGTTTGCAATTTTACGAATGCTTCTTCACAATCCTGATGGTCGTTGTGTTTATATCACTCCCAAAGAAGCGTTGACTGAATTGGTAATAGATGTGTTAATTTTTAGAAAGAAACAGCAGTACTGTGCTGAGGCTGACTTTGTCTGTTTCTGTATTATGTTTTAGATATACAATGATTGGTATGCCAAGTTTGCATTGCAGTTGAGTAAGAAAGTAGTTTTGCTTACTGGTGAAACTGGGACGGACTTGAAACTTTTGGCAAAAGTAAGTCCTTATATTGAAAGATTCTCATTGAGAAAAGAGATTCTAAGTTTTAATTTCGTCCATAATATTTGCCAGGGTAACATTGTAATCAGCACTCCTGAAAAGTGGGATGTGCTTTCGAGACGATGGAAACAAAGGAAGAATGTACAGAACATAAATCTTTTCATTGTTGATGAGCTTCAGCTGATAGGAGGAGAGGATGGGGTAAGAAATGAGAATAATGAAGTACCACTTTTTTCATATTTCAGGGCCTTATTTTTTTCATGGTTGATGCCTTCTTTTCAGCCTGTCTTGGAAGTCATTTGTTCAAGAATGCGATATATCTCATCTCAAATTGAAAGGCAAATACGGATTGTGGCTTTGAGTTCTTCGTTGTCTAACGCCAAGGACGTTGCCCAGTGGTTAGGTTGTGGTGCTAATGCTACGTTTAATTTTCATCCAAATGTCCGCCCAGTACCACTTGAGCTTCACATCCAGGTAAGATTTTGATTTGTCCTGAATTCCTATTAATTTGTCACTACAATAGCTAGAGTGAGCTGGTGTGGTGGTTTTGTAAAGTGTGTATTGAGGATGTTAACAGACGGCATTGTTATTCCCCAAGATATTCTACTCTTCCCTTTATCTTTATTTTGTAGGGGTATAATATTACTCATAACGCATCAAGGCTTATTTCAATGGCTAAGCCTACCTATCATGCTATTGTTAAATATGCGCCCAAGAAGCCTGTCGTTATATTTGTTCCATCACGCAAACAGTCCCGCTTAACGGCTATCAACCTCTTGACATTCTGTGCGGCTGACGGTCAACCTAATCATTTCTTGCACTGTACAGAAAGTGAAATACAACCATTCGTCGACCGAATTAATGATAAGGTTTGCATCTTATATGATTTTGGAAACTTTTTAAGCAACTTGAGACCTTTGTTTTTTTAATGTCGTGGTGATTAACAGATATTGTTTGTTCATTGATTATTCCTAGACGTTGAAAGAAACTTTAATTCAAGGGGTTGCTTACGTTCATGAAGGTCTGAATAGCGCCGATAGTAAAATTGTAGAGCAGCTGTTTGAAAGTGGAGCCATTCAAGTTGTAGTGGTTTCCTGGAACATGTGTTGGGGATTAAGTATCGCTGCTCATCTTGTGGTTATTGTCGATACTCAGTTCTATAATGGGAAGATTCACGCGTAAGTTAGTTAGTTGCCTGGTGCAGCGTCTTGTTACACTTAATACTATTTATTAAAACAGTTGCTCATTCTTACACTTTTGATTGAAAGCTATGAGGACTACCCAGTCACGGACGTGCTTCAGATGGTAGGAAGAGCCAACCGACCACTAGAAGATGATGATGGTAATGATAAATAACTACTGCTCTCTGTTGCTGTTATAAAACATTTATTTACTGCGTTTTTAAATTTAGGTAAATGTGTTTTACTGTGTCAGAGTTCGAAGAAAGATTTCTTCAAGAAATTTTTATATGAACCTTTGCCTGTTGAGGTATTTTGTTTGTAATGGTTGTGGAATTTATTGGTAGTCTGCGGTTGAAAATTTACTATAATGAGGGTTATTATTTTCAGAGCCATTTGGATCATTGTCTTCATGATCACTTCAATGCTGAAATAGTGACTAAGACTATTGAAAATAAACAAGATGCTGTGGATTATCTTACCTGGACATTTTTATATAGGAGAATGACGCAGAATCCTAATTATTACAATTTGCAAGGTACTTGAAGATCTTTTCGTGCCTGATAATATCTCTGTCCTAGGCCGAGATTTTGGCATTCAGTTGTCTATCACATTTATCTGACAAGTGAAAAATATTCCTTATTAGGTGTAACTCATCGCCACCTCTCTGATCATTTATCAGAGTTAGTAGAAAATACGTTGAATGACTTGGAACAATCTAAAGTAAGAAATCTTTTTTGGGGAATTTTTTTTTTGTCGTCCGGTGAGATTTGATTGTAATTTTGTTTGATGTTTATAGTGTGTTAGTATTGAGGATGAGATGGATGTAGCACCACTTAATCTCGGCATGATTGCTGCTTATTATTATATTAACTACACTACCATTGGTAAACTCAAAACGTTTACAATTTCAGTGTTAATTTTGGATTTAGCTAACATTGCATTTTTTCTGGTTTGTAGAATTGTTCAGTATGTCATTGAATGCCAAAACCAAAATCCGAGGCTTGATCGAAATTATTTCTTCCGCTGCTGAATTTGACTCAATCTTAATTCGTCATCATGAAGACAACATATTAAGACTGGTAATCTTTGTCTCTTAAATTTATATTTAGCTTTTCTCTTACGTTACTAAATTCCAAAGTGTGTCCTTTTTCTTTATTAGCTATCAACTAAATTGCCAAACAAGATATCAGAACCAAAATTCAATGATCCTCACGTGAAGACTAACCTCCTGCTTCAAGCGCATTTGTCGCGAATGCAGTTGTCTGCTGAACTTCAGTCTGACACGGAAGTTATCCTCACCAAGGTAACGTTTGGAGAATACGTTTTTTTTGTGCATTGTCTGTGTTTTACGGGTTTGGTGTAGAGGTTCAATTTTTCATGCCTACTCCTATAATAACTACAACGCCACTTCTGTTGACTAACAAGCAGCAGAATCCGTCTAAATTGCCATTTATCTTATTTTATGTAGGCTATTCGTCTGATTCAAGCTTGTGTAGATGTACTTAGTAGTAATGGGTGGCTGTCTCCAGCTCTTGCTGCCATGGAACTTGCGCAAATGGTCATTCAAGCCATGTGGAACAAAGACTCTCTATTGAAACAGTTACCACATTTCACCTCTGAAATCATTAAAAGGTGTACTGACAAAGTATGTTGGAATCTTCCTCAATTGTTTCTTTAATTCGTTGATTATATATTAATTGTTTTTTTCTGTTTACTTTTTTTTTTTTTTGATTAGAAAGTCGAAACCGTCTTCAATATACTGGAATTGGAAGATGAATCAAGAAATAAGCTGCTTCAGTTGTCTGATAGTGAAATGGCCGATGTGGCTCGTTTTTGCAACCATTATCCAAACATTGAATTAACGTCAGAAATTCTGGATCGAGATACGATTAAGAGGTGGGGGATCACTTAGTTACCTTTATTGAACCATATTCTAGCTACCACGTTTTGAGACTAACTTTAATATTATTTTAGTGGTATGCCTGTGAACGTGATTGTGCACTTAGAACGAGAAGATGAAGTGACCGGTCCTGTCATCGCACCACGTTTCCCTCAGGTAGTAATCGATTTCCTTTTCCATACCAATTTTGCTTCGAAAATGGTTTTTAAATTATCTGGTAGTGTTGCAATTTAAAACAAATTTGAATCATCTCGTTTTATTTTTGTAGAAACGTGAGGAAGGATGGTGGGTTGTTATTGGCGATCCAAAAATGAACTCTTTGATCTCCATCAAGCGTTTAGCTCTTCAACAAAAGGCTAAAGTGAAGCTAGATTTTGTTGCGCCGTCTCCTGGACGCCACGTGTACACGTTGTATTTCATGAGCGATTCCTATATGGGGTGTGATCAAGAATATGAGTTAGTTATCGATGTTTTAGCAATGGACAGTGATGAAGAAACAAGCAGTAGTGAAAGTGATTGAGTGGACGAGTGGCAGAGCCTGCAAGGTGATAACAGCCCAATTCCGAGTCTCATAAAGTTTGTCATTCCGTTTGAACTTGCTGTTTTAGTTGTAATGTCGGTGAATTAACGTGAAATGACACGTTTGAGCGTTTTAATTCGAAACTGTATAAAATGTATCTTACAAACGTAAGTACTCAGTTTTATTTCTGAGTTTGGGGACAATTGTGGGTCTATTTCTCAAGTTTTGTCTTTTTTCGTGAATGGACAAACTACATTTCCTACATTGACCTGAGCAATCAGCTTGGGCATAAATGGCGATCTAAAAATGAAGAATTTAGTTATAATTGCGCTAAGAAAGAGTCGGAGTGAGTAGTTCTAATTAGTTTCAATGTTATTGAGAATATCAATTTGTATTTAATATTTTGAGTGCGCTTTACGCCAAATAAGAAGTAGAAACAGTGTATCCCTTTCTAAGAGTGGCAACCGTTGTCCACAAAACCTGAATTAGTCATCTTCAGGCGCTGACGATGAAGGGAATCCAATTAGCAACTTAATCTCGTTAAATGATTGTGGTGAGCGTTACATTTTGCGAACAACATGGCAGGTAACACCTTATCACCTCTTTTACAGACGTTTTAACTCTGGAATATTTATTTCGTAATTAAAAAGTCTGCAAAATTACACCTCTTTAATACTGGAAATTAAGATATTGTGATGGGACATTGTCAGGGCCTACCTCTACTTGATCTGGACGTAATACGAAAATTTTGCAGTTACTTATTTAATTAATGAAATTTTCAAGATTTCAGTGACAAAACAACTCACTCTATTACATATATATACAATTCCGGAGCGGAATATAGTGGAGAATTGGATCGACATGGAAAACGGCACGGTTTTGGACAAATGTGGTTTACAGATTGCACTCACTACGTTGGTTATTTTTCAAATGGGATGGCTTCCGGTGTTGGTGTAATGGTGTTTCCTGATGGTAGTAAGTAAGTATCTCATCATTGTTTCTTATTTTTCATACTCATTTTCTACCTATAGAACAGTTGGGTTCGTATGGATTTGGCAGGACCAAGCGGAAATGAATTTAGATAGAAATTGGGACAGATCAAGGCCGCCTCGGTGACTCAGTTGTAGTGTGCTTGACTAAGATGTACATAGTTGTAGGTTCGATCTTGGATCAGGCGAAAGGAGGGAGCAGCGAATTGTGTTGGACACACCAGTTCTCGCCTGATCACTGAAGTTAAGCAACACAGCCCCAGCTAGTACTGACATGGGTGGCCGCCTGGGAAAACTGGGTACTGCTAACACCCAAAAATCGTCGCATTAGTTTAGTGTCTGTGCAGTCTCTGCATAAGAAGTACACTGTGGACGGGGCTCTAATGACCTTGTAGTTGAAGAGCCCTAAAACACCAATAAACAGGCGAAAGGAAGGAACCAGGAGGAGTCCAGCTGGTTGGCCGACGTTAATTAACCAAAGGAAAGATGGCGTGAATGATGGAGGAAAAGAAATGCAGCAATCTCTTTTAGCTCTCCATCTTATCTCTCTTATGTTGTTTGTTGGTGTTTTAGGGCCCTTCAACTACAAGGTCATTAGAGTCCCGTCCACTGTGTAGTTCGATGTAGAAACTGCGCAGACACTACACTAATGCGACGATTTTTGGGTACTAGCGGTACCCAGTTTTCCCAAGCGGCCACCCATGTCAGTACTAGCTGGGGTTGCGCTGCTTAACTTCAGTGATCAGACGAGAACTGGAGTGTCCAACGCAGTTTGCCGCTCCCATCTCTCTTATGACTTACAGGGAATCAGTGGACCGTATTCATCCCAGAATCTACATGAAATTTCACAACATTAATGGAGTTATATAAGCAACCCTTTCTTTCTAAAAAGTTGTAATTGTTTTAGGTATTCCGGTGAGTTTAATCAAGGATGGTTTCATGGACATGGTGTTTTTAAGCGTGCTGATGGAATGATATACGAAGGAGAATTTCGTGGAGGTAGAATTTGGGGCAGTGGTAAGTTCGATGATGTGAAAACGTCTAGGCCGTGAGGATCCACCTTGAGATATTATTTGTCAACTTTGACAGGACTGCTGACCTTTGCTGATGGAACACATGGTCATCCACGCCATGAAGGCTACTTTCAAGACTGTAAATTTCTCGAAAAGCGTAACTGTAGTGATGATTTAGCAAAGTCTCGCACTATTGCAGCAGTTGCTCAGGGTCTTTTTGAATAATTTGTTTAACATTATATACCATCGCATGGACACTGGGGCGGGTGAAAGCCCTTACTAATAGAGTTAAAATTACGCGTGCTCGTGTGGCGTATAAGCTGTCACCACTGCACGTAAAATAACCCTTACTAATCACCATCACTACCCTTATCCAGCCTTTGGCATGGTTGCGTCTGTAGGTCCTAGCCCTATAATCCCACACTACTTACTACACACTTCCGTATCCTTTCGTACAACCTATCCCACGTCTGCTTTGGTCATCCTCTATCCTGGGTGCTTCCAGCAACCTGCATCCCAAAATGGACCTAACCAGCTCTTCCTCCCTTCAACACATGCCCATAACCCTTCTACACGAGACAATTCCAAGCTGTAGAGGAGTCTCCTATAGTTCATGGAGGAAAAGTGCCCGGGAGCGGCGAGTTGCGTTGGACACACCAGTTCTCGTCTGATCACTGAAGTTAAGCAACGCAAGCCCAGTTAGTACTGACACGGGTGATAGCTCGGGAAAGCTGGGTACTGCTAATACCCAATAATCGTCGCATTAGTGTAGTGTCTGTGCAGTCTATGCATTAGAACTATGCAGTGGACGGGTCTCTAATGACCTTGTAGTTGACGGGACCTTAAACACCAACAAACAACAACAACAAAAAAGCCACCCATGTTAGTACCAGCTGGGGTTTCGTTGCTTCACTTCAGTGATCAGGCGAGAACTGGTGTGTCCAACGCGATACAGCCGCTCCGCAGAGAAAGCCCAAAGCAGACGTGAGAGCAGGTTATAAGAAGGGATGTGATTGTGTGTGAGTGGATGGGGACCTGGTGGGTGACAAGTGGGAATGGAGGGCCAACGGATAACGGTATGATGAGGATATTGTCAGTAATTAAATCATCATAAAATTATGATAACAGTTCATATGATATTGTATATAGCATTGAAAATCATCTGACGCGCTAAAAACAACCGCTGGTTAATTAAAAATGACATGACACCCTGCCTTAAGAACTGCCGTCTTTAATTAGTTAAAATATTAACAATTTACGCTGGTTCCTCATTACATTTCCGGGAGCATCAGTGATCGATAATGACTTTGATGCATCATTTTTAATCATCGTCAATCAATTCCGATTACAAACCAGGAAGAGACATCCCGCAACATGTTACAGTAAATCTTCTCATCCTAGTAATAAGCCCATTTTTGGAGGAGGTACCTGTGCTGAACTGCGAAACTGACAGGCAGATCAGGCCAGGCTCCATCGGCCAACAGAAAAAAGAAATCACCGACGGTGGCAGGGTCTGATCTGCAAAGGCGGCCCTGTAGCGAACTCTTTTATCTCCAGCTACTCTTTTATGAATGAGTAATCGATTGTTTATTGCGATGTCACTAAAGCCATACAACGTCAAGAATGAAAACAAACGACCTGATTCTGCAAACACCAAGGGCGAATTACCGGAAGTGTATCGGAACACGTTGCCAAAAATTGTGTGATCCATCAATTTGACATTTGACCACACTATTAAACACAAATATGGTTTGATGATGGAATCTGATGTCATAAAACTGTAAGCTGTCTTCTTTTCGCCTGAAAGCAAGAAGACTGATAAAGATTCGTCGTCAACCGTTTGGATCCATTTCAAGTGTATGCCCCTACAGCTTTCCACCAAGTTTTACATTTTTCACAGGCCACCTATACCACCATCATACTGGACCGTTAATCAGTTTTTTTTTTTTTTGGAGTTTAAGGTCCCGTCAACTACGAGGTCATTAGAGACCCGTCCACTGTATAGTTCTAATGCATACACTGCACAGACACTACACTAATGCGTCGATTTTTGGGTATTAGCAGTACCCAGCTTTCCTGAGCGACCACCCATGTCAGTACTAACTGGGCTTGCGTTGCTTAACTTCAGTGATCAGACGAGAACTGGTGTGTCCAACGCAACTCGCCGCTCCCCTCCGTTAATCAGGCAGCGGAAATGGTATCAATCATAAATAAAAATTAGGAAGGACCCTGCTGAAATTGATGAGAAATGGATTCTGCGAATTGCTTCAGTGGCGCACTGGTAGTGGGCTCGACTACTTCGTCAGAGGTTCCAAGCTCAACCCTGAACGGAGGTGATTTGGCGTCTTTCCGGCAAATGAGAGAGAGTGGTACCACTGTGGCTCCTATAGGATGGGGTGTAAAGCCGTGGTGTGCGCGATATCACCACTTCCCGGAAATGAGCTCTTTCTAGAGCTTTGTGCGGCCGAGTTGCGTTGGACACACCAGTTCTTGTCAGATCACTGAAGTTAAGCAACGCAAACCAAAGTTAGTACCAACATGGGTGGTTGGTAGGGAACGTTGAGAGCTGCAAATTTCCCCTTTCCTACATTTCCTAAACCTACCTCCTGCTCACCGGCGAGCAGCCTCCTTAGGGTTCGGCCTGTTATGACTACTTGGTTTACTCCCCAACATACATACTATGCAACAAGTAGTTCGGCAAAATTACCAGGTGAAGGAGCTTGCCCCCCGCAACAGTCGGGGGAAGGAAAAGTGCCCCAATAAAGCAAAATACGCTGATGACAAGTAAAGGGGTTGTTTCCCCAGTAGAACGAATGACCCTGCCGTAGGCGGTAAAAACGGTTAGCGGTTGCTTTTTTACTGTTTAATAAGGGTTTTTTACGTGCAGTTCACGTTATACACATCACACGGGGCCACAGCTTTACAAGCCGACACTGGAGGCCTCACACACACATGCTGCATATACACTACACACAGACACTAGAACCTGGAATTATCATCATCATACCCTTATCCCGCCTGTGGCAGGGTCGAGTCTGCGGGTCCACTGAACATGCTCTTACTGGGGTCACCCCAGTCAGGCGTCTGAAATCCGCAGGAATATTGGCCTTGTCTGTGGGGGGAGGGGGATGCCGGCCTACCCCACTAAAAAAAGAACCTGGAATCAGTGATGCAGTAATCGAGCACTCTAGCAAGCGAGTCGTCTAATGCACTGCCTTCAAAACTATATTTTGTCCCACCTTGTGAGTGTAAAGGGAGCGGCGAATGGCGTTGGGCACACCAGTTCTCGTCTGATCCCTGAAGTTAAGCAGCGCAACCCCAGCTAGTACTGACATGGGTGGCCGCTTGGGAAAACTGGGTACTGCTAATACCCAAAAATCGTTGCATTAGTGTAGTGTCTGTGCAGTCTCTGCATAAGAACTATGCTGTGGACGGGGCTCTAATGACCTTTGTAGTTGAAGGGCCCTAAAACACCAACAAACAACAACAACGCCGTTAAAATTCATAGCGATTTAATATACAAATTGGCAGTTTGAATCCTTCAAGAAACCTTTTCTTCAATCTAAAGTTGGACGAGGAACGAATGCGACGCAGACGGCATTAATGGTGCTGACTTGGAAAGTCTAGAAAATGAGGTCTTTGATGCTATTTCTGACAGAAACTTTTGCTCAATTACTCCATACAGTAAGTACATAGAATAATAAATTGGGAGCTTGTCAATTCTTCATGGTGCATTTTTCTACCTGCATATAACACCTATCAACAACAAAACTCTAATAAATCAACCCTTTTATTTCTCAATAGGATTGAACTTTAACAAGAAATTTGGAGCCATAATTTTGGTATACTTCCTACCAGTATGAGGTACGTTGTTTCGATTTTGCATTAATGTCGATTATTGTAGACTGTTATAAGCATTTAGTTAATGTTATTTGTCACGTAGGCCACAAGATCCGATAATGGAGCCAACAAATGGCTAGACTATTGATCCAACTATCCACTATCGTGACTAATAAGCATTTAGTAGAGTAAATTTGGTGGCGGCGTCGTGTCCCAGAAAACGGGTTTCATCCCTCGATCGTTGCAGTGCAACTAAGAAAGGACTTTTTTTTGTTATTGATAATTTTGAATTTTTTTCTTTTACTAGAAATGTGCAAATATTAACAAACTATCGTTTGTATATTTAGACGTTAAATCATTTTTGTTGGCAACATTTCATGAGAATGATTGCACTGGACCATTATAGCGTGTGTTCGAGCCTTGAAACCAGCAGCCTGAGGTGATGAGATCCATTCGTCATTTGGTAAATTTCGTTAATGGACCGTGGTACAATATTATTTCCTATATAGTTCAAATTTGAGATATAATTAGATGGGTATTTGCGTGTCATTGATTTATTTGGCAATCACGGAAGTGACGCTTCTAACTGCGAGCAGCAACTGGAGTTTTAAGACACATGGTGTGAACAGATGGTCATTTGCTGCTTCTCAATGTCTGAACATATCTTACAGAAACTGAGTCTGAGGCACAGAGGAAGTGAACCAAGAGCCTAAGAGAGTTGTAAACATCAATGGCTGCTCTTAACTTTGATGAAAGTGACAAGAAATCTCGAGACATCTTAGATCTAAGAAATGTATCTATTCAAAGTGAATTGGAATTACGAAAATGGTTAGAAAAGATCCCAGATTTCAAGATTAGGCCTGAGAAAATTCGGCCAGAAGATGTGCGAGTCAGAGACGATGTGCCACCACTTAACAATACCAAGTCGAATCTTGCATCAGCTCCAGAATCCAAGACTGTTCCGCCACATTTGGACTATCCATTCTTAGATCCAGTTCCAGCTTCGATGAAAGACGTAAGCATAAGAGAACTCGGAAGAGTCAATATCAGTTGGAGGATGTTGACCGTCGCTAGGCCAAAGACCAAGTTGGAAGAAGATATCTTCAGCAGGTTAATACTTATAGGGCTCGTGGGTTTGGTATCATGTGTGTTTTTGTATGTGCAAAACAACCCCTTTCTACGCGGAAAAATGTGCACATCGCAATAGTCCCTAGGTGCATTTGACTGTCTCCATTTGGTTCGATACTGTGTACGAGTTACCTGTATGCCAGTACCAGCATTCCCAGGGATGAGTTCACTGCTTCCTCCTCTCCCTCTTGGGAGCGGCGAATTGCGTTGGACACACCAGTTCTCGTCTGATCACTGAAGTTAAGCAGTGCAAACTCAGCTAGTACTGACATGGGTGGCCGCTTAGGAAACTGGGTACTGCTAATACCCAAAAATCGTTGCATTAGTGTAGTGCAGCGGTGGCGAACCTGTGACCAACTGCACAATTTCAAGTGACCCGGGCGTGAATCATATCTAGTTTATCGTCTCATAAACAACAGACGTGAGAGCAGGTTGTCCGTATGCAGACCCGACCCTGCCACAGGCGAGATAAGGGTATTATGATGATGGTCTCTATTTGCTACTTTAATAAACTTTATTCATTATTATTAATAATTTATTTTATTCATAAAATTAAATAGTGCTTGCACTTGACCCGTCTTCAAAAAGAGGTTCGCCACCACTGGTGTAGTGTCTGTGCAGTCTCTGTATTAGAACTACGCAACGGACGGGGCTCTAATGACCTTGTACTTGAAGGGCCCTGAAACACCAACAAATCATATCCCTTGTCGGAAAGAAAATAGTTGACCCGGTTTGTTTGATTGTTTGTTGGTGTTTTAGGGCCCTTCAACTACAAGGTCATTAGAGCCCCGTCCACGGAGACTGCACAGACACTACACTAAAGAGACGATTTTTGGGTATTAGCAGTACTCAGTTTTCCCAAGCGGCCCCCCGTGTCAGTCAGTACTAGCTGGGGTTGCGCTGCTTAACTTCAGTGATCAGACGAGAACTGGTGTGTCCAACGCAATTCGCCGCTCCTGGTTGACCCGGGTCTGAAGCGAACCTGCGTGCTTTGAACCCAGGAGGCCTGACGCGTTGTATTAATTGAGTTATATGTTGAAGTCGCCGGCCTTAAGTATAATTATAGGAAATTGCTCGTTTCTTTTTATCTTCAGGCTAGTCCAGTTAGAGAAATTGAAATACAAGACAGTCCAGTGGGAAAATGAACAAGATGCGATCAAAGATCGAAAAGGGAATTCACGTCATCGTGGCCTGAGCTCTCTGACCAGAAGTCGAGGAACGTATGGTCGAGGAGGATCCAGTAGATCGGCTGTGACTGAAATCCGGCGTCAGACCTGTAAAGAATGTGGAGAAGAATTTTGCTCAGGAACTTGTAAAATGTATTTGTACGACGATCATTCTAGAACGTTGAATCCTTTGTTGGATGACATTTTTCAAGTGAATCAAAAGGTACCAAAGAAAGGTGGTAAGAAGGGCGCTGATGGTAAGTCATCCAAATTGGTCAATAAGACCATAAGTGAAAGTGGTGTTGAAATAGATGCTGATCAAACAGAAGCATCTCAGCCTCCTCCTTCGTCTGAATCGCTGGAATTGGCGCCGGACAGTGACAACTTAGAGGCAAGTTCGAGCGTCGGACAGCCCTCTGACAATCAGCGTAATTCTTCCATCAAGTCCACGGTAAAGGAATCCAAAGGTGCTAAAGCAAAAATACATCGTGGAAAAAAGATAGCGAAACGGAAGAAAGAAATTGATGCTGGAAAGCCACCTTCTTCCTGATTACCAAAGAGGACCGGTGCTAGGGTTTTACAGAGCCCACCTGCAAAACTCAAATAAGCGTCACTCCGCGTGTGGGGTAGACCGGCATCCCCCACAGATATCTATGCCAATGTTCCCACAGGTTCCAGACGCGTAGCTGGGGCGACCCCAGTCAGAGTATGTTCAGTGGACTCGCAGACCCGACCCTGCCACAGGCGAGATAACGGTAAGATGATGATGATGACACCTGTCATTTTTGAACCATCGAAGTGGCGCCCGTCTGCAGTGCAGACTCGGGAGACCGCCGACCCTTATACCAAATCGACGCATTGCTCACGTATCAGGATTTGATATCGGTTATTGAACATGTCCACTATGCTAATCCTAGCCCTTTCTGACACGTTTTAGGACCTTGGTGTAATAGATGCTCCTGCTTTACATTGAATTTGACTTCATTATCAGCAGTTATATACAATATGGTGTCGAACCTGAGCCGGAAGGTCCTCAATCAGTGATGCACTCTGAACTAGAAGGGAAGTGCGTTCCACTTCAATTTACCTGGCTAGGTTAACGCGTCAAACTACTGAATTTAAACTAAAAAAATTACTAGAAATTAAATGTTCCTTTTTGATTAAAGTAATCATCACGTTATTGTTTGCACCACACGTAATGCGAAGAGGGGAGGAGGAACTCGTTATGTCCATTACAGTAGCAGTTATCAACTGGGGCTCAGTAGTAGGATTTTCGAGGCTCCGCGGCAGCACAAATGCCAGCCGTTTATCTCTATCTATAGCTCCAGGCACGCGCGGATTCAGGGTGGGGTTTTTAGGGTTGCACCCCTCCGATGCACATTTAAACTTATATTCGCATAATATATGTCAGCTTTAGCTCACCCCCCCCTGACGAAAATCCTGGATCCGACACTGACTCCAGGTGTGGTTTGCTTGAGAAAAACACAACTGTTTCATTTTGAGCTTGTGCGTCTTACATTTACGTAGTTGTGTTCACTCTCTACACTGGACCCTTCTAACGTTTTCGGCTTGAGCTTTCTCTTCTGTGGTAGAAGGGTGTTGATCGTTTTGCAGCGATGGGCTAGTGGTTAAAAACTAGGAGGCATGGCCGGCATGATGGGTGTGCGTGCTGTGCGACGTCACTGGCCTCCGCGGATTCGGCTTAATGAACCACTTTATAGAAGGGCTCCGCTTCATTATTTTGCACAGGCCCCAGCATCATTATTTTGCACAGGCCCCA
>JAAFCE010005724.1:13743653-13822018 GCA_013389805.1 Trigoniulus corallinus | reverse complement strand
TCATTATTTTGCACAGGCCCCAGCATCATTATTTTGCACAGGCCCCAGCATCATTATTTTGCACAGGCCCCAGCATCATTATTTTGCACAGGCCCCAGCATCATTAGTTTGCACAGGGCCCTGCAAAATATAGCGCCGGCCCTGCTAGGAGGATTTCCGAAACAGGAACTTGTTCCTAAAACATTTCATATTTTATATTTGCTTACAGTCATTTCTGCGCATGCTTAATTTTTCAATATTGCTTGAATCAAATCGGGGTTTCGCCAACGAACTGGCTGGCAGGTAAGGTCCCCACGACTTCAACCGGGTTGAGAGCCGCTGCATTACAGGAATGCAGGTGGTTGGAATCACCCGGGACAGGGAGAGGACCGAAGCAGACGTGGGAGCAGTGGCGTCACAAGGGGAGTGCGGAGGGTGCGGGCCGCATCGGGTGACACCACTCGCACCATGAGAAATGGGGTGACACCAAAGCAGAAGAAGCGGCTTTTTTTCGGGAGAGGGGGTAACATCATGCTGTCACCACACCGGGTGACGCCAACCCTAGCGACGCCACTGTGTGGGAGCAAGTTGTCCGTAAGGATATGGTAGTGTGTGGGTGGACAGGGAGCTGGTGGGAGATAGGCCGGATTGGAGGGTTACAATCCGCAGACTCGACCCTACCACAGGCGGGGCTAAAGAATGCTGATGTTACAGTACTTGTATTAGTTGCCGTCTGTTAAGGTAATTTTAGAATGGCTCTCTCGTTCTTGGCCAGCTTAAAAGTTTCTTTTTCATGAAGCGCCTTACTATCGACATGTAAGCGGTAAATTTTAACGGCTATATTTTTATTGATGACCGTCTTTGAAAGGTCGCTTTTAGGTAATATCTTTTTAAATTGTACTTTAGTTTTGATATATTTGTGTGTTCAAAAAGATCATTATCATGATAGTATTTAGTGCTATTGTCGATAGATATTAAATATGTTAAATGTTAGTGATAAAGAGCTTCGTAATGTTGGAATTCGTTGTTTGTTTACGCGCCATTTTCAAGTTCCCGAAATTTCATTTTGACATTGCTTTAATTTTCAAGGATTTTCAGTTTGACAGCTGTCGCTAAGCATTTATAATACCATGGGTCCGATGACTAGAGCAGGAAGAAGTCGGACATTAAATGTTTTACGAGAAAGCACGAACGATAACAAACATGTTAAAATTCATCTTAATTTTGATGATCAGCCGGAGCTTCAATCAAACTCAAGGTTGAAAGCTTTTTTAAAAGATTTTGAAATTCAGGGTAAGTACATCTGTATGATATATATTTGTCATGAGTGGCAATAAACAAAACATATTCTTAATATACATTAGCAAACTGCAGAGAAAAACAGTTCCAGAAAACTATTCAACAATACTGCAACTCGATATGGTCGGCGTACAATCTTTCGATCCAGAACATTCCTAGAGTAAGATGTCATGAAGCTGGCGGTACACAAGCGTTGCCTTATTTCTTATAATTGCACGATATTAAAATAAACGCAATCAGTTACTTTGACGATGGTTATATAAAGATAGTTTCACGATCAATTCCCGTTGAATATCAGCCCGGAGAAGGAGCGGCTTATTGCGTTGGACACACCAGTTCTCGTCTGACCACTAAAGTTAAGCAACGCAACCCCAGTAAGTACAGACATGGATGGCCGCTTGGGAAAACTGGGTACCGCTAATACCCAAAAGTCGTCGCATTGGTGTAGTGTCTGTGCAGTCTCTGCATTAGAATTATGCAGTGGATGGGGCTCTAATGACCTTGTAGTTGAAGAGCCCTAAAACACCAACAAACCAAACCAAAAATTCAGCCCAGACGTGCAATTCATGACCCATACGGCAGCATTTGTGACTGTAGTCTTAATTTTGTAAATTTCCACGTATCAAGTTGCTTTCTAAGTAATTAAAAGTATAATTTTTAGGAGCATCGAGATATGACGATGGCACAGTTTTTAGGTATTTTCTAAGTTTGTGAACTCCAAATTTTTAAAAGTACAATTCTAATTCGCTAATATGCATTTGTTTGTTCAGCGGCTGGAGGCGAATTTCAACAACCTGAAGATGAAATTAACAAATTGCTTAGCAACATACTTCCTGCACAGGCCACAAACATCATTAGGTTCTAAATTAACTGAAAATAACCATAAGATGTATTTAAAATTTCTGAGTTTGATTTTTCATAATTGTTTCTTACAGAGGAAAACGAAAGAAAAATACAGGAGATCCGTTGATGATGGTCTTGGATGAATTCAAGTCGTCCACTCTTCAAAAGGTACAACAGGTGCTTTGGTAATTTAGTAAAAGTTGTTGAAAATCATGCTCTGAAAAATGTTAATTGGTGTTTCTTTTGTAGAAGCAAAAGTCACAAACCACATCATTATCTATTGTTTCTGCTCAGAAAAGAAGTAATCAATCTGAAACCACCACTATGACAAGAAGAAATCTTAGTACGATGACAGCAGCCAAGAATAAGAAACAAAGCATTCAAGAAAAGTTAAATTCTCAATTTGGTCGCCAGACATCGAATGTTAAGAAAGTAGGATCGATAACTCGTGTGTCAAGAAATGTTCATTCAAAGAATTCACGATTGTTAAATGACTCTGACTTTTTATCCAAGCCACTGACATTGAAGAAACATAAAAAGAGGTCAACTTCAAATAGCTCGAGATATGTGGAGAATTTAAATGTAGTTTCAGAAGCAATAGATGAAGGCAAAAACCACGATGTTGCTTCTGTTCTTGGGAACACTGAAAATGATGAAAAACTCTTCGTTATGACGAAAGATGGAGATCTTTTGACTATCATAAATGCTTTTGTGCCGACTATACTTTTACCTGTTAATGGAAAGACGGTGATTATTTCGCCAGACTCAAAGGTACAGGATTTACCTTGTGAAGGAAACTTTGTCAAACATATATACTTTCTTCATGATAAACTAGCTGAATACGCTAATTTCTATTCTGAAAACGGCTGTGGTAATCCATAATTTTCTCTTTTTTTAATGTATAATGGCAAATATTTGGTTAATTTTACTCACAAAATATTTTATGCAAAATAACTCGGTCTTAATAGTAGATACAGTTTTTTAATGTCATTGTCGCGTATGAAAAAAATCTTGTATTGTAATCATTCTTATGTTTTCATTTTACATGTCCTCCTTTTTAATAGCAGTGGATACCGTTTGTATTTCTGGAAGTCACAAAAAAAGTCGCAAAAGCAGATTGATGTGCTGATGTGAAAATTGATCTGTGTGAAGTTTTACAAAATCCTTTAGTTAGGTTCAGTTGTGGCCTACACCCCCAAAGTCTACCTTCTAGTTGAGTGGCAAGTAAAGCCGTGGATAGACAAAATTCTTCGGTGTCGGGATTTGATTCTTGGCAACAGTAAATTGCTTTCAGCGCAGGTAGAACTATGATTATTGAGCAAAGAGAAAGTACCTACGAACCCTTTTCCCTCCGCTGGCAGCGTCGGGTACCCATCGATGTACCTTTGGATGGACAAATAGGCGATGTGCTGTACGGTATCTTTGCGTAGCTGACTGCCGACGAAAGCCGCAGCCCCGTTGCATATTTGTCGTCAGTCTACTCTTCGCGGATGCACTCAACCGATGCCAGGGGACGAGCTCCTATACCTGGGAATTTTTGCCTCTCCCGTTGCTTCGTAGAAAGGGTTCTTTTACGTGCACCACACGTGACCTCGGTTTTACTTCCCATCCGACGGTGGGCTCACTCGAGGCCTCTCTTGCTCGACAGAAGCCAACCCGCCTTGGGGTCTGCTTCGGAAGCCCCGAAGCAGGTTCTTCACCTATGATTATTAAGCTTAGGCTCGCCCGACTGGCGCGCCCGTGTAGGAGCTCGTTGATTAGGCTCGGTGCACACCCGAATTTTTGCTCGTGCGGGTGCCAATGCATACATGCGGTGAAATATCGCCAGTAGACATGTGGCAACTGTAACAGAAGGCGTGCCGTGCCCTTTTTGCCTACGAAATCTCAAAACTAAGAAACCAACTGCAGCACGCAACTTTCTCTACCAACCACCCAATTTGGTACTAACGTGGGCTTGCGCTGCTTAACTTCAGTGATCTCACGAGAACTGGTGTGTCCAACGCAACTTGGCTGCACACATACCTTCGGTGTCGCTGCGGTCCCGCAAATCGGAGTTGCGTCTAAAAATGCCCACAGATCCCTACCGAACCACAACGGCGCCGCATCCGATCGCGTAGTACCTATTGAGTGGTACACAAATCCGTGCGGTTTCTTAGTTTTGCGATTTGGTAGGCAAAAAGGGCACGCCTTCTGGACAGTTTCCAAATGTGTATTGGCGATACAGTATTTCACCGCATGTGTGAATTGAATTGCTGCGGTGTCCCTGCGGCACCCGCACCAAAATCGCATGTGTGCACCGGGCCTAATGTTTCCCATGCCGTAATTACGATGCCGCAGCGGAGCCGCACGAGTAAAAATCGGATGCGTGCACCGGGCCAGAGTTCGTCTAACCTAACCTAACCAGAGTTCGTCGACGGACGTTGCGGCTTAACGTGTTGCTATTTTTATCCTATAGATGGCGTTGTTGCTGGCAATAGCGCTCCTAGTCGGAGGGTGTGTGTTCGATTAGTGCTTTACAGACCTGCCCATCAACGTACATTTATTTTGCTATAAGTTTAGTGATGTCTTTTCAATTTAATTTAAATCTTCCTGTTTCTTTAATTGTGATGATATACTTCCGTTAACGGTATTTATTTAAACATTGCGTAGTTGTCAAGAACTATTTGTATTACAGTACTAACTTATACATCGTTTGATATGAAAATGGGAGCTTCACTTGGTACTGAAAAGTTGTTAAGTTCAAAGCGAAATTCAAGATGTGAGTAGAGTATAAATTCTTCTAATTCTTCCGTATTATTTATCGACATTATTTATTAAAGTTGATTTTGAACGTAACATTCCTTGCATAATTGATTTTCATGTCAGTTGCTGTATTGAATTTGCTTACGTGTAATGGTTAATGGTTGATTGCAACACCGTGGGAATCAGGGACACAAGTTAGGTTCTCAAAGTATAGTCTCGTAAAATTTTATGGTGGAGGTTAGAAATGACCATTGACCTTTTTGAAAGACAATATAAATAAAAGGACGTTGTTTTATAGGTCCATTGTTAAGGAAAAGTTTATTGCAGCCTTGTCCAAAAATAGACCTTTGACCCAAATTTTTTCCTGTGAATTTCTATACATTTCTTCTACTGGTGTATAATAACGGTATTTTTCCTCCCTCAGTCCTGACGGACCCTTTTAGAACAGAGGTCATCGAACAGTGGTCATCCACAGCTGATGGACCTTTTTCTAATAGGCCTTCAAAGCGTAACTAATGGCCAATTCCCTGCGTAGTGGTTGCTAATTGTTTTGTTAATCATATTTCTTTTTTATATTTCCCTTTACGTAGAAGTGAGTTATCAGATGCGATGCCCATATAGTATCTTGTTTATTAATCAACCATTATAAGCGTTAATGATATTAGCGACACGTGTAAGGACCAATCACCTGCAGGATTTAATATCATTAGTGCATGGTGTCTGAGTCAGGTGTAAACTGTAATCAGTCATGCCCCCCGCCAGGTGTATCAGCATTTCCTCATATTCAATCTGACATTCCAAAACAAACAGTTCTGATTAAACTGAATTCAATCTCAGTTCGTAATCTCTTACTTCTTCGTTATCCTTGTGATTTTTCTCCGTTGTGTTTCAGGGATTTATTTTTTCAATTTATTCATTGGTCGTCTTTTGTACGTTTCCGCATTGCATATTTTTTTCATTTCGTCGTGCTCTTTTTTGTGGATGTCCCCAAATTAGATTGTTCTTTGCCACTAGCGCCGCCTATTATCCAATCGCCAATTTTCTGCCATATTCCGTTAAAATCTTCCAGCTGTGAATTTCAAAATGAAAAAAAAAAGGTTTTCTTTATTGGGAAATTACACGACAATCTGCCATAAAAATATTATCGCGAAGGATACTTTGAGGTGTAAAGTACTTTAATAAAAGAATACCTGATAAATCAGTTTTATCATTTTCAGGTAAAGTGTTTTACACAAGTACTAGCAGTGCATGGCTCAAAACGTTTGTCTAAAATTAACAATCGTTGATGCACACTGTGTAATCAAATTTCAAGTCGTGTTTCCAATTTGTGTTATTAGCAAACCAACTCCTACCCCTTTTCCCGCCTATGGCAGGGTCGGGTACCCACCTTGTCCCTCTGAATGGACACAAGGGCGATCTATTGGACAGTGTTTTTCCACAGCCGATTGCCGACCAAAGCTGCAACCCCTATACTTATTTATCAATCGGTCTACTGTTCGTTTTGGGGGGGGGGATTCCGCCGACTCCCGGGGGGGGGGCGAACTCCTACACCTGGAAATTTTGCCTCATCTACCCGTTACATAGTAGAGAACAGCGGCTGAAGTGGTATGAGCATGTGATAAGGAGGAGGAAGGAGAAACTTATTAGGTCCATTATGGGAATGCATGTGATTGGAGGCCTCAGGAGTAGGGGAAGACTAAAACGGACTAGGGAGCAAGTGGTGCAAAGGGACATGGAGGCGTTTGTTTGTGTTTTAAGGCCCATCGACTGCAAAGGTCATTAGGGCCCACTGGAGGCGTGCGGGGTGGAGGGGAATAGGTGGAGGATAAGAACCCGCAGACCCGACCCCGCCGCATGCTAGATAAGGGTAAGAGGATGATGATGACGACGACTACCCGTTACATTGTCGACCAGGGATGTCAAACTGGCGGCCCTAAAAGCCTATAGTTGCGGCCCTCACAATCGATATCATGCATTCTACATACGCAGTCTGCTACTCAGAGGTGTAACGAGAGGGAGAGAGGTGCTGCCCCGGCATAGTTGGAATGGGGTGCCATGTGCCGTATTTAGATTAATACTATTGTTAAATACCATTTCGACAATTGTCATGTCAAATAAACTCGATACCGTCAGGCTGGGCCTCTTGGTAATTTTAAAAACAAATTACAAAATAGTCCAACAGTGCACGGTCCTCATGACAACGCACATGTAACCGATGTGGCCCTCGGGGTACCCCCAGTTTGACATACCTGCAGTAGAGAGGGTTCTTTTACGTGCAAATGCCATCGTACACCACATGGGACCTCGGTTTAAATTCTCAGCCAAAAGAAGGCCACTCGGGACTTCTCTCTCGCCCGAAAGAAACCAACAGCACCTCGGTCCAGTATCGAACCTAGAACTACTGACGCAGTTACCGAGCGTCACGGGAGCGGCAAATTGCGTTGGACACACCAGTTCTAGTCTTATCACTGAAGTTAAGCAGCGCAACCTTAGCTAGTACTGACATGGGTGGTCGCTTGGGAAAACTGGGTACCGCTAATACCCAAAAATCGTTGCATTAGTGTAGTGTCTGTGCAGTCTTTGCATCAGAACTATGTGGACGGGGCTCTAATGACCTTTGTAGTTGAAGAGCCCGAAAACGCCAACAAACAACGGCAACTGAACGCTGAGGAGAGTCTAATTTGTGTTACTAACCTAGTTCTCAATTTATTTTCATATGCTAAGGCCCATTTAGATGAACTGAATCTTGGCCCTTGATTAAAGAGACAACTACAGTAGTGGTAGTTCCTACTGGGGCTCTGGAGATTGAAGCCGGTTATGTCCTACCGAGGAAGAACAACTGTGATAACAATTTTCAAATGCAGATCTGATCACTACTAAACCCAAAGACTTTCTTCCGGTTTCGAACTATGGAATCGCGGGTTTCCTCTCCATAACAATACAGAGAGAGTATTTATTGGTGATTGGTAATGTTATGGCCACTTTTATTAGTAAAAATTAATCATTGCTCCTGACTCAGGTGTGTAAAGTGCAATACTTTGAGATGCTTAATTCTGAGAACGTGGGTCATTAAGCGAAATATAATTCACGGAAATTAATAGAGCAGAATTTTCTCTCAACAGCCACTTGAAATTTCAATTCTCATTATGCGTAATTAGTGATATCTTCGTTTTTTGGGGGGATTACCGAGAATTTCTATCGTCTCCCCTCATTCGTAGGTGTAACAAGGGCCGTTTAGAAATTACTATTACGGGTAATTTGGGAGTGGGACACATTACTGCAGAAATGATCGGACAGTAGACTAAGGTGGTACGAGCTTTTTATGAGGATGTAGGTTATTGACAGAAGACTGCAAGGGGATACAGTAATGTTTACGGTTGACCTGACCTTGTCAAAGGCCGGATAAAAGAGTTGGGATAATGTAGGCACCGTGCACTCCCTACACTGAATTCGCCGACATCCAATCTGATGGATTACTGGATTAATTTCATGGGTTTGGGAGTAAGCCAAACAGCCATAGCAGGACGAACCCTTAGGAGGCTGCTCGCGGGAGATGAGGAGGTAGGTGTAGAGAGCGTAGGAGAGGAGACATTTGCAGCACCCAACGTTCTTTACCAACCACCTATGTTGGTACTAACATGGGCTTGCGCTGCTTAACTTCAGTGATCTCACGAGAACTGGTGTGTCCAACGCAACTTTGCTGCATGGGAGACACCTTTTGGATTTAATTCCATTTTTCTCGGAAAAAAAAACCCGCCCTTTTCAGCCTGGATTGAACCTGGAACCACGGACGCATTTGAGACTTCTTTTTTCCAGTCACCTTCCTTTCTTACATCACGATCAATGTATTAATACTAACCCGTTTCCTGCTCTGACAGGATCGGCTTGCCCATTTTTGTCCCATTGGGCACATGAGCCATCTGTTGAACCGCAATTTTTTTTTACGAAACCAGCTGCCAACCCAAGTTCTGCAATCTTTATGCTTATTTACCGTTAGTCAATTTCGTTTCGTTGGGGCACTTTTCTTCCACCGGCGCCAGGATATTTGGTTTGTTTGTATTTTAAGGCCCTTCAACTACAAGGTCATTAGAACCTCGTCCACTGCGTAGTTCTAACGCAGAGACTGCACGGACACTACACTAATGCGACGATTTTTGGGTATTAGCAGTATCCAGTTTTCCCAAACAACCACCTATGCCAGTACTTACTGGGCTTGCGTTGCTTGACTTCAGTGATCAGACGAGAACTGGTGTGTCCAACGCAGTAAGCCCCTGCCGACGCCAGGATGGAGCGAGCCCCTACACCTGAATATTTTGCCAAACCTCGTGTCTGTTTTACTCCTGACATCTTGCACACGGCTTGGGGCACGTCTTTACTTCCTATCCGACGGGTCACACTGGGAGTATTTCTCTCTCCCATTCCAGCTCTATCTGGTCTTTTGCAACCTGATAACCCTGAGCGCTGCATTGCGGAACCGCCGCCATCCCTGTCACTTTGTGGTGCGGGACTTTCAGTCCTCAGTGGAACTCAGGTCCTCACTTCGGTTCCTTTTCACCCTCTCACTCCCACCCAAGGACATGAGACGCCGGTTTTTCCCTCTTTATTGCTATGGGGCCTGGAACGCCTTACCGTATCATATTCGGTCCCAGGTGTTTGTATGCTCCAGGGTCATGTGCATCTCAAACTGCCGTCATTTTAAGCGTGCTCTACTTCTCTTTTTACGCGGAACTATTGTTTGACCAGTGTACCTTTTTTGCGTGTAACAGTGTACCTTGGTACGTTTTTCAATAAACAAATAAATAAATAAAATAAATAATGGAACCAACTACCTCGGTTCAGTTCTCTGCAGAGAAATGAGTAATGTTGCCAAAATTCCCAAATGTAGCAGTTCCAGTTCCAGCAGTAGCAGTTCCTCCTCTCTGAGGTGGTTAAAAAGCCTCCAGATGTTGAGGAACCTGTTGTTAAAACTAAACCGTAGCCGGCAAGAGGCGAACCTGTGTACTTTGAACTCTCCGCCAAGAGACGGACGTTGTTGTTATTTTCACCCTTTCGTGGCCCTCTGATGGCGGTAATTAATTTTGGTTGTTGGAAAATAGATACGGGGTAAAAGGGTGGTTGAGAAAGTAGAGGAGGGAAGGAGTCGGCCGTCATATCAGCTGCTTCGAATTTAATTATGAACCTCACCGTCCCGGAAAGTAAAAATGAAGGAGGTTTACATTTCCGCTCTGTGTGATAAAATCATTTTGAACCATGGTGCTGCTGCTGTGCTGTTTTTCTTTCGTTTTTTTAATTATGAGATCGTTGTTTTCATTAACGAGGTTGAACCTCTGATGAATTTAGAGGGAGGGTGTTACTTTTCTTAATTTGAACCAGAGCGTGATGACGGACAGATGAAACTAAACGAAAGGTTCTTGAAGAACAATTAAACTTTGCCTTTCTGGCAAATATTAAAATGATTGCGAGCGAACCAAGCGGACGAACGAACCTTCCTCGTATATTTTAATGTCCTCATGAAAATGTACCCGCCTAAAATAGTTGTTTTTGCCCCTCCCCCCTTTATCGTTTGGTGTTAGTTGAATTTTAAATGTGTCGTAGTTTCTAATAAAGGGTTGATGATAATGTTAATTTTTTTTTAAAAAAAAGTAACAAGAGGATTCAAAATTCGGTAATAGTAGAAATTAACTCGAAACATCTGTTTCCGAGGTCATTCCTGCCCCCCTTGAAATGGTATCCGTGTGTGAAGCTGAACATGGCGGGTCTGCTATTAAATGTTTCCTGAAAAATAATACTACATAGCCTATAATGTTAGGGGGACCAAGAAACCTCTCCATCTTCACCCCTAAAATGTCGTTCACTATGTGAAAAAATATATATGAAGGTATTCATTTCAGACTAGAACTGCCAGGGGGACCGGCCCGAATGAGAATTTTGATCTGTCTGTTTCATCTTCCCTCCGTCTAGAAAAATAGCCCCATCACAATAACGTGACTCTTCAGCTCGTGATTTCAGGTTCGATTCTGACTGAGGCAGGCCGTTTCTTTCGGACATGAGAGAAAGGGGGATGCCCAGTGTACTTAGTTTGTCTAGGATGAGAAATAGTGGTCGCTAACCCTTTGACCACCATCATGGTAGGATCGGGTGCCCATTTTTGTCCCCGTTGTACGCTTACGCTAGCCGGCCGCCAACCTCGTGCTTCAGTCCCTCTGCTTATTTATCGTTGGTCAATCTTGATTGTTGGGGCACTTGTCCTCCACCGACGAGACGGCAAGGAGCGAGCTCCTACACCTGGACTTTTTGCCGGGCCACATACGTACTGTATATGCATTCAGGATCGGATCCAGGATTTTCGTCGGGGGGGGGGGGGGTTTGGGGGGGGGGTCCGGGTCTATCCGGCCGAAGACCCTCTGGGAGTTTTTCTCTCCCAATTGAGAGGCCAACTACCTCCTTCCACGATCGAGCTTTAGTTCACTACGCTTACCTATGTGCCACAGGCGTCTAAGTAAAAGTACCGTCCAGCAGTTTGCTCGTGCCTGGATTGCCGGTATTGAGACTAATGGGAACTGGATCCTCGCATAGGCGGAAAGAAAGGTCAAGCTCGATGTAGTTGTGTACGATTCCGCCCCCCTTTTCCTCTCCTATTCACCGTTTTAGTCCTGGTAATTAGAGTTTAGAATTGAGACGGACGTTAAGTGGAGTAATAAAATTCTAGCATCGATAACGATCAGCTGACGTCTTAGTATTTTGGGAGGAAGGGGGCTAGAGAACTGAACCAATTTGAAAGAATTTTGTCGGGACACACACCTGTAGTCATTTTTTTTAATGTTAGGAATGTCTTTAGCACTCCGGTGTCTCGGTGCCTAGCCTGCAGTACTTCTATTTACGAGCAAAAAAACCATAGACGTCTGGTATGACACAGGAAGTTGATGACCCAGGCCTAACCACCTAGGTCTAGACACCATAAGCTGTTGCACCGTCCAACTAAAGAGACTCTTGTCTGGATGTCGGTCCACTATCGACGCTAGTTTTTTTTTTTTTATCTCAACTGATGTATTTAATAACAGAAAGAAAGCAACCCTTCGTTGTCGGTTTCAGGATAGTTTTTTTTTCACTTCTGGGTAGCTGCAGAATCAGTCCGCCGCAGTGGGGCAGGCTGTATCCTGGCCGAGGCCGGCTACTTCTTTTCTAGACGAGAGCGGATGGCATTAAGCCGTGGCCTCTCTGTTATGTATACGATGTCGCTAAGCAACTCCTGACCCTTTCCCCGCCTATGTCATGTGTCACGTAGTCTTGTCCCTCTGAATGGACACAAGTGCGAATATTGGACTGTTTCTCCACAACCGGTTGTCGACCAAAGCTGCAACCCCTATGCTTACTTATAGTCGGTCAACTGTTCGTTGGGGCATCCCACCGACGCCAGGGGTGGGGCGAAAAACTACACCTGGAAATTTTGCGACATCTATCCGTTCCATAGTAGAGAGGGTTCTTTTACGTGTAAATGCAATCGTACACCACACGGGACCTCGGTTTTACTTCTCAGCCGAAAGAAGGCACACTCGGGACCTCTCTCTCTCTCGCTCGCCCGAAAGAAGCCAACCCACCTCGGTCCAGTATCGAACCTAGAACTACTGACGCAGTTGCAGGAGCTTTGCTACTCGGTACACCACCGAGGCGCGTCCATGCATACGATGTCACTACTGCACTTAAAAGAACCTTTGCTAGATGGAATAAAATCCTCGTAGTACTGGGCCCTCAAGTCGAAAGGTTATTTGGCTAACGTTAGGGCCGAGCTTTTCGCTCTGAAGGAGGGAACACTTGTTGTCGCCATATAGACCTGGAAATGTTACGGGAACGGCTTATTGCGTTGGACACACCAGTTCTCGTCTGATCACCGAAGTTAAGCAACTCAAACCCAGCTAGTACTAACATGGGTGGTCGCTTGGGAACACTGGGTACTGGTAATACCCAAAGATCGTCGCAGTAGTGCAGTGTCTGTGCTATCTCTGCTTTAGAACTACACAGTGGACGGGGCTCTAATGACATTGTAGTTGAAGGGCCCTAAAACACCAACCCAAAAAAATGGAAATGTTACGTGTGGAAAGGGTTTTGGGCTGGATTGCACCCTATGGGATTGAGGTTTTAATTGCCATTTAGTACGGAGGGCACCGGCGAGCTCATTATCCATGATTCGAACCGTTATTGGGAAACGAGCTCTATTAGTAAAGTTGAGACTCGAACTCGATTTCAGAGATTAGTAGAATGGCACGCTGTTTAGTGAACTATCGAAACACCAGCAATTCATTGTGTGTAATAGTTTTTGGGACGTTGGTATTGTGTTTTTAATGATTTTTTTTTTAAATTTTTGTTATTAATATTAGAAATATTTTTTGAGTGACTGTTTTAGATGCTCGGGAGAAATAAAACAGCAAAAAAAAATCCTTTATCATTAAGTGAGGAGGGGGATGTTGTTTTCTGTTGTCCCGTTTCTTGTTCAGGACACGAGCCTCTCCGTAGATCCTTAATGTTTTGGCAGTGAGGTTGAAGCGGAAGCCAGGTGTTCGTTCTGAACTCATTTCGACGTTTTCGTACATTGAGAGGGAGGAGTGTAAAGAGCAGCTGCCACCGTGCTGTTTAGTTTAGAGACAGAAGAGTGTGGTAGAGGTAGGGTGTATGGGGTGAAGGGGCACGTGCCAAGGATGGTGGCACACGCCGTCCTGTTATCAATTGTTTGAGGAGGGAAGAGGGGAGGAAATCGAAAACTAGGTGTGTGTTTGTCAGGGGAAAGCGAAAATTTATGTGGGGGAGGGAGAGTAGGAGAGAAGGGATCATGGCAGACGAAAGCTGGGGAGATTTAGGCACCCGTTTTTTTCTTGTATTTCTGTACTTCACGTGTTTAATTTCTTAAGTGTTGAGTGAAAGTAACACGGGACTCGAAATACGTATGAACTGTATAATTTTGGAGAAATTTATTTTCGAAAGTAACTCGTCAACGGTTTGAAGGTAGGCGAAAACAGGAAATGTATCCGAGAAAGTCATCCCCAAATGGTTGTATCCCGTTTTTCTTAAAAATCAGTCGAGGCTGGAGTCGAACCTCATACAGACGAGTTTCGAAAAGGAGGTTAGCCAAATGGTTACTAACAAAGTGCTGCTGCGTAGAACGTCGATGACGATTATGGCGTCCATAGCAACGCTAGTTCTTTGCTTAGAACTCTGACGACGTTTACGGCGTCCATAGCAACCTTATGCTGTGTGCTACAAGCACGTGGTGACATTTTTAACGAATGAGTTTCGCTAGTTCAATACTAGAGCGTTAATTTCTTGAAGTTCGTGACTGGAGGTTCGATTCTAGCTGTGGCGTTCTTCGAAAACGAGTCCTTTTCGCCATTTTGTGGGGAGCGGCTTGATTGCGTCGGACACGCCAGTTCTCGTCTGATCACTGAAGTTAAGCAACGCAACCCCAGCTAGTACTGGCATTGGGACCGCTTGGGAACATTGAAATCGACAACCAAATCGTCGCAACAGCGTAATGTCTGCAGACTTCTCTAGAACTACGCAGTGGACGGGGCCGGGGCTCTAATGACTGTATTTGTTTGTTGGTGTTTCAGGGCCCTTCAACTACAAGGTCATTAGAGCCCCGTCCACAGCATAGTTCTTATGCCGAGAATGCAAAGACACCACACTTATGCGACGATTTTTGGGTGTTAGCAGTACCCACTTTTCCCAAGCGGTCATCCATGTCAGTACTAGCTGGGGTTGAGCTGCACTGGTGTGTCCAACGCAATTCGCCGCTCCTCTAATGACCATAGAAGGGTCCTAAAACACCAATGAAATAAAAACCATTTTGTGTTCGACTTCTCTCAATCATCATCACACCTTTCTCCAGCCCGTGGCTGGGTCGGGTCTGCGGGTTCCAATCCTCCACCCCCGCCTATCTCCAACCAGGCCCCCATGTCCAACCATGTCCTTTTGTGTTCGATTTCTCTGACATCTTTAAATTCTTAACAGACAAGATGACACCCGTTCCATCGTATAAGTTGTTGTTGTTTGTTGGTGTTTTAGAGCCCTTCAACTACAAGGTCATTAGAGCATCTTCCACTGCGTAGTTCTCACTCAGAGACTGCACAGACACTACACTAATGTGACGATTTTGGGGTATTAGCGATACCCAGTTTTGCCAAGCGACCACCCATGACAGTACTAGCTGGGGTTGCGTTGCTTAACCTCACTGATCAGACTACAACTGGTGTGTCCAACGCAATAAGTCAATCCTTTCATCGTTTGGGCGAGAGGAATGGGCATCAAAGTGATGCAACTGTTTTCGGCGATATCTGCATGTAGTAGGACCCTTTTCAAAGCGGAAAATTTCTTCCCAATGCTCGGCTTCTAGCGTCGGCGAATAACGTTCAGTTGACAGTAGAACATGGAATGAATAAACGATGCCTTTTGTAATTTGCCTGTGTCTAAAGGGTAAATAAACGGTACGAACTGGTGGTGGTCCATCCTCCACATCACGAGGTCTGTTTTTTGAGATGTAAAAATTAGAGGCAGGTGATATGGAGGAGCGGGTGGACAATGGGGTTGGTCAGACACGCGTTTCCGCCATTTGCCTTGGTACTGGCGAGCCAAATAATACATACACGGGGGGGGGGGGAAGTGGGAGGTCATTGTAGACGAGAGGCTATTTACTGTCTGGGACGTCCTACGAGGGTGAGGGTCTGTGGAGGGAGTGTGAGATGGAGGGAGCGGCAAATAGGGTGTGATGAGGTACAAGGGGATGGGGAGACGATCACAATGGCCTTTGAAGCAGACATCAGCCATTGACATCTATTGTTGTTAGGGGAGCAGCAGCACGTGCTGTTCTTTGGCGGGCCGGCAGGAGGTGAGGAGAGAAGAGGAAAGGGGTGTTGGCGACTGAATTTTCACATCTGGCGATTGGTGATTGGGTGATGAGCACGTGCGCGCGCGATCGAGCGTGGAGAAGGGGGAGTAATGAATGTAGTTGACGGTGGTGGCGCTCCGTCCGTATATATATTTGAATCTCCACCCGGCGTTCTTTTCTGTTAGTTGAATGTTAGTCATTGCGGTAGTAGGTTGTTTCGGTTGCACCTTTTGAAAGTCAGTGACGACGGATCGTTAAGGTGTCTGTCTGCAAGGTTTTGGGCCACATCCGTCGTATTTTCTACTTCATATTTAGACAAAAGGACTCTAGATCCGTATCTCCGCTTCTCACGAACTCTTCATCTGTGAAGTGCCTGGTTTCTTTCTTGGTTGTAATCTCCCAGCGTTGCCAACCGTACAATCAACGATCGTATTGTTGTATGAATTTAATTGGAGTGTGGGTGGGTACGTGTGTCCCTTAAGTGGACAACGGACTTTCCGACGTCAATCACTCTCTCTACCGAGGGTAGTTTTGTACTCTCACATCTAGTCAACTAGTGCAGAAGCAACAGCTCAGCTGTTTGGTTCATATTTTTCAAACAGGAAATGAAAACTAAAAATTCCAGAGTCATGAAGCTCTTGAAGAAGATTCGACGGACTTTTGGTTAGTATATGGACGAAAATTATGATTCCTTTGTTTTCTTTAAGAAAAAGACGATTTTATTTTCATATTCGTTTTAACTGCAGTTGATTTTAGATAGATAACAGGTTAACAGGTGGTATTTTGGCTGTGTTAGAGGATTGGAGGCCAACGGCGTTGTCGACCTAGCATAGGTTGGGCGATAATACGCAGCTGTCTTGTCGGTCCTAATGGATAGCGGCGCGGCATCGATGTAACTAGCACGCGCGCCGGTTCGTTAACGCCAATAATAATCGTATGCTAATAACTCTGTGGGTGGAGACGTAATTTTAAATAAGTCATTTATTTGTAAAGGAAGCTCGCTTGGCTAACAATTGAATGAATGAATTACTTGTCCTCTGCCTCGTGATAATATCGACGCCCTTGGGTAGGCAGCCTATTTAATAATCAATAAGCTATGCGCCAGACTTCCTTCCGGCTGTTGTTAGCCGAGACTCCACCTCGGAAGAATGGTGTTGTTGTTGTTCTGTGTTGCTGCCCTCTCCTCCTTTCATTCTTCAATTATTGTATTGTTTTCGAAATTTGATTTGCTGGTTTTATTAGTGAGTTTTTTCTCCTTTAAAGTATGAACTCTAACCTTTCCTGTAGTCGTGTAGAAAAAGGATGATCGGCGTTCGAAAAAAATGGCGCCCACCCACATCCGCGGCATGATTCATTCTTTTTTTTAACGGCTCTGCGATGTTTTTATGTGATTTCTAATAGGATGAGTAAAATTAAGATGGTTGATGAGATTGACAATTTATTACTACTATCCACCTAAAGTTTTCTTCTCACTGGTGGTGGTGGTAATAGATTTGCAATCGTATCCCACGAGCTAGTAGGCGTATGTTCACGTCGTGTTTGAGAGCGCGACCTGTAATGAGTTCTCATGAATGTTCTTGTTGTTAGTTGCATAATTAATTTTCCAGATGAGAAATGGGGTCGTTTGAACAAAATGTGCGGATATTTAATATATTAAAATGAGTAGTACTTAAGTTTCTTTTATCCTTGTGAATTTAAAGATGTATCGTAGAGCTAGAGCGTCATTAGGATGACATTTTTAGAATAGTATGCCTGCAAAATTAGATTAGAATTTTCTGAAATTAGGCCTATATTGAAAAACAAAGCTTTTTAAGTTTTGATAATGTTTTCAATATCAAATCTTTTCTCTTTCACATTATAGTAACTCCATTCTCGTCGTCATTGCGATTGGAAGATGAGGATGTCGATCCTAACAATGCTATTAAATTTCATTCGACGCACAGCGAAAATATTCGATTGTCCAGAGATGGGTTTGTGGCTCGAAGGACTGAGAGTTTCTGCAAAGGCATAGTGTTCAGTAATCGACCGGTGAAGATTGGAGAGGTGGTGATGTTGAAATTTGCGGAACTATCCAACAGCTGGAGTGGAGCCATCCGATTCGGTTTCACCAACAATGATCCGAGTGGACTGAGGAATGACCTGCCCAAATACGCTTGTCCGGCTTTGACGTGTAGGCCCGGATTTTGGGCCAAGGCTCTGAGCGAGAATTTAGTCGAAAGAGATGGAGTGCTGTCGTTTCTGGTGACTCAGAATGGTGACGTCTATTTCGGCGTGAACGGAGAAATGAAAGGGAAGTTCTTCTCGGGCGTGGACGTCAGAAAACCTCTCTGGGCACTCGTGGACGTGTATGGCAATACAGTAGCAGTTGAGTTGATGGGTAAGTGTTTTCACATGTTAATTTAAGGTAGTAATCGCTTGGTTCTCCTCCGCCCCCTTCCATTTCTGTGGTTGGCAATATTTTTATTGTAGCTGTTTGAAAAGCCCAACCTTTCAACAATGGTTTCTAAAATACATCATTAATGCAAAGGTGATGAAGATAATGGTACCTGTAATAAAAGACATCTTAGGCATTCTGATTGACTTGGGAAAGAGCGCTGAATTAATGAGTGGCTCGTAAATCACTTGATAGCAATACTATTTGCGAAATTATTAGTATTCCTAGCGTGCTTTCAACCCCACAAATACCTAAGCCGGGCTCATGACCACAGACAGCGGTGTTTGTATTTGAGATGTCTGTTATGGCTATCTCACGAAAAAAAGGCGCAGTTTCTTTTCAATCACGCTCCACTGACCTTGGAAGGAAATGGGGCTAATTGCAAGGTGCACTGGGCCGTGATTTTTCTAAACATCGCCGGATGTGTTACGATGCAGGAATGTGTCTCCTCCTTTTTCTATACATAATCAAATTGCTACGGTAACTGGTCAATATCTACATACACATTACGATTTGTGTATTAACGCGTTCACTTGATGTTTACGGCTGTAATTTAATGCACGGTTGTTGCTTTAGCCATTGACCTTCGTCCCTTTCGCTACCTACGTTCTGTGGGCCATTTCATTTTCATTCTCCAAGCTATTCATCAAAAGGGCTGGTTTTAATAGTTTGGCATTAAAGTGTATGGTTAATGTGTTTAACTTGTAAAAGTTATGGGGAGTGTAGATTAGATAGTAGTCGTCGTGGTTGGTGGTTTGAGTGTGGGAAATTTGAAAGGTAGTTGCTTCTAGGAGGAAATACCTTAGATCTTAAGATTCCTTCGGAGAAATATAAATTGTGAGGAATTTCCTTAATTCGGTGACTTGTCCAATCCAGTTATCTCGAATCTTCCATTATTACTCTTTTCAGCACACCTTCAAATTTAGTGCTTCAACTTTAATGTTCAGTTTTCAATTTCTAGTAGTGGATTTGAATTAGTCGGGCCACTTGACATCTTGAAATGAGCCCCTTCTGAATGATGACATTGGAAAGAGAACTTTCTTCCTCCGATTTATTTTTTTTTTTCGGGGATGGGTTATTCAATTCCAGGGACGTCATGAATTTGCAGACATGCGTTGTACGCTACTTCCCACTTCGGTTGGCGCGTGCTGTTACCCAATTTTTTTTAATGTTTCTTCATTGTGCAAGAGGCCATTGTTATAGTCAAGGTGCGGCACTTGGAGGGAGGGCGAGGGCAAAGATATAGTGTATGGGCCTCTGATATCAAAGCCACTGTTGTTTTGGGGTACGAATATTTACAGGGCAAGGGGAACGAAAAGATTCGCATCTGGCACAGTTTTTATTAGGGTGGCCAAGAGGGTGAAGACCCCTTTAGAGGTTGGGCCTGTTGAACAAAGGAGGAGGTTGTGAATTTCAATGGGGCTTAGGTCGCGATGAGTTGGGAAGGTGTGGGATGGTTGAGAGGGATGCTTCTTGCTGGAAGAGGAAAGGGGGGGGGTCAAAGTGAAGAGGGTGACAAAATTTAATGACCGATCGTTACTGCTTCCGTCTGCCTACAATCAGAAATTACAGCTGTTCTGTTAGTTGTAGTACTATGTCCTGTATAGAGGCAGCTGTTATTTTGAGGAGGAGAACCGCTTATTTCTTATCCCCTTCCTTGAGGCTGCTAGACAGTGAGAGCCACTAGCTTTCTGTCAGAGCTGTCTTAATTGTTACATTGTATTTATCTTTAATTTTTATTACATTGTTGTAATAATAAATGTTTGTCTATTTCAGCCACCCGTGGGCAATTGAATAATGCTCGAGTAGCCAGGGAAGAGACCTTATGTGATTTATTGGACGAACTGAACATCAGTCAAGCTCTTAGTCGTACTTCTGTCAACGTTACCAGTAGTAGTAGTAGTAGTAGTACTAGTAGTAGAGGCAGCAGCAATAGTAGCAGTGGTGCTAGTACCGAAACAGAAACCGGCATGAAACGCTTTCCTCGTGGTTCACTGTCTCCTGTGGCGTTTCACCCTGTGCACGGTTCGAATATCAGGTTATCCAACGATCGGACGGTGGCTATACGTGACGAAGCGGAATATTCTCAGGGTTACATTTTCACATCGAGGCCGTTGACCTGTAACGAATGGATCGTCGTCAAGGTTCTACAGAACACACAAGGCTTCTCGGGTTCATTGGCTTTTGGACTTACTACTTGTGATCCTGGGAAACTGTCACCCGAAGATTTTCCTGATGACTGTAATCACTTGTTGGATCGTATGGAGTACTGGGTGGTGATCAAGGAAGTCGCCAACTCTCCCAAACCTGGCGACGAATTAAGTTTCGCGATCACAAATACCGGTGAGTTGATTGCATATTAGTTGTTTGAGAGAAGAGTGGTGGGTTGTTTTTAACTTTAAAGTTTTTTTGAGAATCAACTAAATTTCGATTTTGCCCTTTTAGGTGAAGTCTTGTTTTCCAACAATGGTCTCCCTCCTGTTACTGTGATGCACGTTGATCAAACTCAGAAGTTATGGGCCTTTTTCGACGTGTATGGAATTACGCAGAAGATTAAAGTTCTGGGTAAGTTTGTTTGCTTTTGTGGATTTAAGAGGTGTGGCTACCAATGTATGGTAAATCCCTTTGTGGACCACACTGCGAAGTGTTTCCATTGGGGGCGTGTAGTGTGGCCCAAAGACTTTTTGGTTAGTGCGGTGCTACCATACATTGTGATCAAATCTCATATGTTTGAAATCCTAAAAAGATTGGGACGTGTTTGGTTTAGAATATTTTGAGATCGTACTAACCTGCTTATCGTTTTTTCTCTCAAGGTTCCACTAACGCTCCTGTAGCTAGTCGAGCAACGGTCACCAAATCAAGTGGCACAAGGACATTGGCTGAAGCTCGTACGTCTAGTTGTTTGGACTCTTCCAGGTCGAATTCTGACGCAACTCAGGATAATGCAGACAATGAATGTAACGTATGTCTGGAGCGCCCGGTGAACAGTGTTCTGTACACGTGTGGGCACATGTGTATGTGTTTTGAGTGTGCAAAGCAGCTCCACGAACGAGGTTCTGGTGGACAATGTCCAATTTGTAGAGCCGAGATAAAAGATGTAATTCGTATCTTCCGTTCCTGAAGACTTTTCCTTGCTACTGTTGCTGAATCGTTCGCATGTCGTGATTTGCATCCCGCTGCAAGACCAGGAGTTACTGAAGCTTGAGTCAACCCTGAATAACAAGTGATAATCAACGTTTCTGAGATCACGTATTTTTGGGCACGTCGGGACAACTTGCCTCGCATCTACACAGTTGGGATTTCGGAACTGTAATTCAAACTTTTGTGAGGATGAGGATTTTGTGAGTTTGCTGCTTCTCGTCCTTCTCCTGAACGACAGATGTTTTCCAAAGAAGCTTTTTCCCTCAAAGACACTTCAGTTGCAATAGGTTTTTTGATTGTGTATTTTTGTACTTTGCTAAAATACATTAATCATATCATCGTCACAGTGTGTGTTCATCATTCATTTCATGTCTTTACCTCGTTCAGAAAATGTGTACGACTTGTCCATTTGATGTAACAAATAAGGACTTATTATTTTTGTGTGTAGAAATGGAGCTTGGATAGAAATGACACTGTTAGCGTCTTCACGCTGAAGAAGACTGCTAATAATATATATATATTTAAATTAATTGATTTATTTTTTTTTTTGTTCATTTTCTAGTTAATGTTTTGCTTGCGAGAGCAAGACAAAAATGCATTACCTTACCTGGTTGATGGTATCTATTTTGAATGTTTTTTTTTATTTTGACGGCGGTGTCTCTACGTGTTGATGTTAATGATCAACTGTACGTGACACGAAATTCTTTTACTCAACTCTGAAAGTGCAAATCGAATCAAAGATACTAGTCACATAAATTTGAATGAATCTAATTACTTAATATTATAACTTTGTTAATAATTTGAATGTTTTAAGTGCACATAGTAAATCTTAATGTAGTTTAATTATTTCGAGTGTGAATTACTTATGGAATAAAATTGAAATTGTAACGGTGGAAGTGGTTTCCTGTTTGTCATTCATTAGAGAGTTTTGCGTAATTGGTGTGATCGGAGGGTCCCCATGAAGTTAAAACTCTGCAGGACAGTGGTTAGGTCAGCCATCCTGTATGGATTATTGTAATACAGAAAGGCCACGCCAATAGAAAAGACGCAGCTAAAATGCGAATGCTTTAGTATATGGGTGGGGGTAAAGGGAGCAGACAAATTAGGAATGTGTTAGGAGTAGTCTGGGCGTGGGGGGATATGTCGGAAAAGCTAAGAGAACAGTAGAGGTTGTATTGGCATGTGATGTTAAACAAATTGAGAGAAGGAGATGGTGAGGTCCGTCCCAGGGATTCAGGGTAATGGAAGCACCCCAGGCAGAGGAAGGCTCAAGTCGGCGTGGGAGAAAGCTATATGAAAGGATGTGATGGTGGATGGGAACCTGGGGGGAGAGAGGGACGGGAGTGGAGAGCCAGAACTCGCAGACCCGATACTGCCGCATGGGATAAGCGAGCGGTCTGGTTCAGAAGTTATACCAGCTGCAGAGATACTTTCAATCGTATTATGCTGGGTAGTAAAGTGACCAGATTTTTCAGGGATTTTTGGCGAGTGCCCACAAAGGAGTGGTGAGACATGCTTTTCTGAAGAGTAAAGAACAAAACTTGTGACTTCCTACTCACTGTACCTTGAATATGTGACCATCCAGCATAGAATGCATCATCATCATACCCCTATCCCGCCTGCGTGTTCTAGCCCTTCCTGTCACACACTGCCATAGCCTTACGGACAACCTGCTCCCATGTCGGTGTCAACCACCTGTATTTCTAAAATGGACCTAACAACCTCCTCTTCTCATTATGTGACCATACCATCTCAAGCTACCTCGTAGATTTTTATTAACGTCTCCTCTTCCACCCCAAGATTTGCGCCGAAATTATTTTCCGGATTGTGTTTTCAGAGCCTGGAATGTATTGCCTTATAATATTCGTTCTTCTATTTTTGTTTGTTCGCAGTTGAAATGTCTGTCGAGCTGTAGACATTTCAAAAAGCTGCTTTTTAAGCACTTTATGACAGTTGTTTCATAGTGTTTGTTGATAGTTTTTGGTTGTATGTGTACTGAGTGTATGTGAATTAAAGTAAAGTAAAGTAAACCTCTTTTCCCTCATTTTTCGGCAATGACTACCTATAATATACTGATTCCTAATTCTATCAGCTCTCGACACCCCACTCATGTACCGCAGCATTCCCATCTCAGCTACTTGCATTCTGTTGACGTGGCCCTTCCTCACTGCCCAGCACTGTGATCCATGTAGCATAGCAGGCCTAACCACTGCACTGCAGAACTTCCCCACACACCTACCACACAGGACTCTCCACTTCAACCATCCCCATTGATTTTATGGGTCCAGCGCAGGATGCCTTCAGACTATTATCAGTTGCCAACTTAGAAGGATCATTCTGTGTGGGTGCTCTGTACACGTATTTCATTGACGAGTGAATGCTTCTGAGAAGTTGCCGACAAAGTGGGACAAGAGAAGGACGGCGGGATATGAAGTCTGAAATCGGGACGTCTGGTCACCCTATGGGTGTTGTTGATGCCTCTATTCAGGGTATCCATTTAGGCTACTATAGGAACTAACTTCCTGGTTAAGAACTGCTGCGGTGGAGTGTTACAGAACGAGATTTGTCGCGGTCTAGTACAATTTATCTGAACCAACTGCTCAACGGCGCTAGTTAGTTTCAAAAGTTGTCACAGGTTGCGTTGTCAATAATTTGTTGAGCTGACTAGCAAGGAATTGCTATTGACATTCGTCAAGTTTTTGGCTTGAGTTTAAAAAATGTTTATAAAAATTTGAAATAACCGGTCGTTAAAATGTCATTTCTATACTTTCTGAGTTGGATTTCTATCATTATTCATATTTGTTTTGTTACTTTAGCTGTAGGTAAGTAAGTGCTTGATACAGCGAAAGACTCATTATAAGCTGCTGTGATTGTATTGCAGACAGACAGTCATTATGCTACTGTACAAAAAGTTTATTGATTGGAAAATGAACATTAATTATTGATCCATTTAGTTTTGCCATTTTTGATAATTAATGTTGTGCCCGAACTGTCTGGCTTCTATTATTTCCACCTATGACTAAATAATGCTTTAACGTTTTTGTGTTTTCTAACTACGTTTATTTTTAGCTGCTTTTTTGTATTATCTTGCGGAATTAGTCGAAGAATATACGGTTATTACTGGAAAAGTGATCAAATACTTAATATTTGTAAGTAAACGATTAGTTTGCATTCATCTGTAATATTATTATCAACCGTGAATACTTTATTGATGTAATTTACATCCGTTCTTTGTCCTTCCACAGGTTTCTTTGGTAATATATGTATGTCTGTTTTTATTTGAGGAATTTCCGGTGTCTATAATAATCACCGGAGTTATCAGTCACCTTATGCACCTCTTAATTTTACGAACGTTTCCGTTCTTCATTTTAAGTTCACCTCCATTTCTGGTGGCAGCAGGTAAATATGACGAGCTTTTCTAGACATTTGTTTTGCACCACTTAATGATCTCTCATTTTGAAAAGGCCACTTTCTTTTAAAAGATGCCTAGCAGCGATCTGTCTTCTCCTTGTTGGGCACTTTATTCTTCATTGGTTATGTCGAATAAAGTGCCCAGCATTTTACGAGATTGACCCATATTCGGAGTTTGTGTCTAGTCGTCCCCGTTAAACTCTTTGGGACTCAGAATTGTCCCATAATTTAAGGATTTGCGTTTAACAGTCCCATTCTAAAACATATAATTTCCAAAAAATTGATATTAGTTGTTGATTATAAAATTCTGTTATCAATTGACTATACTGACATGTGAGAATACTACAGCAAGCTCACGTTGGCGTACGTGGCGTACTTGAATAAAACGTAATTGGTCTTATTATTTTATATGCCTTCAAAATGTAGAAGAGGATGTGTATTATTCACACAGAAAGTGTCCCGTATTTTTTCGAAAATATATTGACTCTAGACATAGTTATAATGTTAAGACCTCACAAATAGCATCATACTTCACGTAGAACGTGGATCATAAATGGGGCTTAGAAGTCATCAGATTAATAGACGAGAATCACCAATGTTGACAGAAATTCATCTAATTATTAATATTTAATTTTCAGTCCTTTTGGTCATTAATCACTATTTAGCATTTAACCACTTTTCAACTGTGTACTATCCATTTTCGGAGGTAAGAATTCAGAGAAGTTGCTTCTTAAAACGTCGATGGTATCCTCAATTACGTCGTACTTGAAATTGCCATTATTTTTAGGTTCTCGCATATTTCACCATATGCTTGTGGCTAGTACCATTTGCATTTTTTGTCTCATTATCAGCTAATGAATATATTCTACCAACAGTAACGGAAACGAAGCATCTAATGTCAGGTAAGCAACTGTGTTATCATGAGATCGAATCGATTCATACGTATAGTTTTTTCTCAAATGGTTTTTGTTTTTTCAGAAGACAATGATGTTGTGTCTAATTATTTCTCCAGAAAGAGTAAGCGTTATGGTCTGCTATCTTTATTTAATTATGCCAAAGAGTCGGTTCTTCCACAGAGAGTGAAAAAAGCCTTCTAGTCTCCCGCACCGTAAGCTTTCTATTTAATCTGAAGGATGCCTTATTTAGAAAAATAAGGACATTTTATTTCCTTTACTAAAGAACCCCGAGCTCGCACGATTGTTGTCTTAATCTCTCTTTCTCTCTTTTGGTTTGTGATTAAATATAAGCGGGGCATGAAGAAATAAACGATGGCTTGTTTATATTGTAGTGTTCTTACCATTTGCACTTTTTTAACTGCAAGCATAGAATCGTCAGATGGCAACAGGGGCTACTTAGTCTAAAAATTGACGATTTAAATTTAGTCCGTTACGACTTACTTCATTCTCACCTGAGTGAATCACCACCCTCAGTGAGATGAATTAGCACAGAGATGTTCGTTAAATGCAGGTGAGGGAACTATACAGTACATAAAAACTGGAGTAGACTGAGCATCTGTTGAGCCTGCAGTCATACATCAAACCCATGAAGCAATCGTACAAACTGGTAAAGTTTTATAATCTACGTTAGGTAGTGAGTAACCTTACGATGCATATCGTAGGTGGAATAACTTTATTGATAATAATTTTTGAATACATGGTATGTGAATACTAACCTGTCTTTTTCGACAGAGTCCCAGAATAAATTTAAAGGGGGATGAAAATTGTGACATCGGGTTGACAGCCTATACTTTGTCAATGAGTTCATAATGCCAACTTTCATCTCTCCGCTTTTTACTCTCTGAATCAGTTTTTTTTATTTCTACGCTGTGCTCCTGGCCTTTCATTGTTTGCTACTTTCCCTTTTTATTGCATGGATATCCAAGAGTCTTGGATATCCATCCCTGTTTGTTATAAACAGTTGCTTGACTGATAAGACAATATGGACCTTAATTTGTCCATGGAATTATAAGTAAAAATGTCTGCTAAAAGCTGATAGAATCTATCGGCTCACCTACAGAGGGTAAAGTGTCAACGGAATAAGTGTTTAACTGTTAGTTTTTCTAGTCACAGTTCCTTGCCCCGTCAGTAATCTCAGATATTCAAAGTATAATGAAGGTAATAAAGGTATTCAAGGTATTTGAATGATTGACAGTGGAGGCGGGGAATTAGTGATGTAAAATTTCGACCAATGACAGCCTAGCATGATGGTCATGTGACGTCGCCTTCATTTAAACGGCCGCTGGAATTTGCGATGGCGAGAGGTCGTGGTGATAGTTATTTGTTCTGCAAGTTATTTAATTTCTCTTAAAGAAAATTGACGTTTAGTCAATATTTTTTTTTCGAGTAAAAATAGCAGTGATTTGGTGTTGTTTGTTCGTGAAGAAGTGCAACAGCAACTTCGTGTTATTTCAGATTTGAAGAAGTTATGTTAGAATATTTTTTTGTCCACTGGAATAGACGCTTGTTTTTTTTCTTAAGTTTTCTTTGCAACCGTCCGATGATATGAAAATGGACACGTCGCAGGTAATGTAATGAAGTAATTGGTTTTTAGTTTCGTTCTTCGTAGTTAATATTTATTACCGCTTATTCTTGGTCATAATCCTAACAAATGTCTGAAAATCTCGATAAAAGAACATTTAAGAGAAGTTCTTAGCGTCGCGTTCTTTTGAAGCTGTTTTTCTTAATTTGAAATCAAAAAAAATGAGAAACTACAGAACAGGTTTTGATTTGTATTATTTAATTCTCTGGTCTGGAATGTGACCTATTTTAGTGTAAGTTTTGCTGCGTTTCTATTATTTGATTATATTTACTCGCATTAAGGTTTTGAAACCACCTGTAATTTGTTGTCGGATTTAATACTTAAGAGAAGATTGAACTTTCGGCCTCGCTGCAATGTACGGAAGTAAAATTGAGTGTCAATCGATGTGTCTCGATTTTTTGGTGACTTTATCATTGTTTTGAGTTTTGATGTAAAAGTTTAACTATTTGGATTTACAATGAGATTACGAGACGAAAAAAATCGTAACTGTTGTTACATCCTTGTCTTATTTCGATTTGGTGGGATCTAAGTTTTTAAGTTTGTTTCAAACCATGTCCCTGTCTTGTCATTATTCTGGAATCTACCATATCCCTGGATGGTAAAATTTTTGAAAATTAACGTGGTTTCTTTTTTTTCTTCTCATAGAAAATATACTCTCTTGATGTGTGCAGTTGGTGGAAAGCAACATCAGGTAAAACATAAATTCACGGATTATTTCTTACAAATGCTAAGAACCAAATACTTGTTCCCAGAGCACGAAAGAAGAGTAATTTCAAAATTGTTGAACATTGACGTGACGTTACTGGAAAACACAACTAAAGACTATTAAAGTATTTTGTATTTATTTTGTAATTGCTAGATAGTGGCTAAGAAAGCCATGAAACGAATCGGAGGGTACGCATTTAAAATAAAAAGCTAATGCAGGAACTGGAGTGGTTGCTGTTACTTGACAGAGAATACCAACGCACTGTAGGCATTTTTATAATAGTCGGAAATGTACGTCTAGCTAGTAGACAGCTGCTACTTACCTCCAAGGGTGAGGCAACCTGGCCGAAGATACGTAAGTCATTCATTCCCGACTTGTAGCAATTTTTCCATCAGATGCCATATATAATAAGTGCCCACTTTATAATCTCTAGACAAGTTCAGTACCACCACCCTTCTGCATTGATTGGTGCGCCAAAAGAAACCATGAATCCAAATCGAAGAAGAAAAAAGAGACCGAGTTACGGAGTGCGGACCATTGAAATTATTCGTGGACGAAACGGTTTCGGGTTTACCATCTCCGGACAGGCGCCTTGTATATTGAGCTGTATTGTAAATGGGAGTCCGGCAGAACGAGCGGGATTAAGACCAGGCGATTATCTTATCGCGGTCAACGGTCAAAATGTTTCGAAAGCTCCACACGACGATGTAGTTCGTATGATAGGAAGTTGTCAAGGTCTTTTGAAGCTTCAGATTGCAGAGAATTACTACTCGAATTCGTCTGACGATGACATAGCACCTACCGCTCGCCCCCGGCCCAAATATCCGCATCGATTCCGTCAGCGGCAACAGCAGCAAGGTCATGGTTCTGCTGGTAGTTCACATCAACAGTTGCCATACAATGGGGCTGCTACATTTCGCAACGTATGCGCAACCAATCAACAGTCGAAATTTATCCAGGCAATTGACCATCACGACTACAAGAATATATCTGATGTTCACTTTCGACAGACTTGGAAGGGGTATCCGGATGATTGCGAAGTTCAGAAGCCGAAGACCTACATGCATCCTGCCCCTTCCAAATATTCAGAGTTAGTAGGAATGTGCAGCACCACGGCTACCGGAAACAGGGTTAAACTTGGACAACTGAGAGTTGCCGACAAGAAATCCCTTCTGCAGCCCAGCGGCAAGATGCCACTGGAACCAGCTTGGGTCACAACGCCTGCCAGTGAGAAAGAAAATCATCATCCACTGTTCAATGAAAATATAGTAAACAGCATCGTTTATCCGTCGCTACAACAGCTTCATTGTAGTACAGACACAGAAGAACCTATCTTCAGAGCAGTCGTGGGTTATCTTGGGACCATCGAGATGCCGAAGGAACCTCAGTTGCCTGGTCATCGCCTGTCCGCTATAAGAAATTGTATCAGACGTTTGAGAGTGGAGAAGAAAGTGCATACGTTGGTGCTTTTGAAAGTCTTCGAGGACAGAGTGACTCTGATGAATTCGCACGGTGTCACAATGGCTGAATATCCTACTGAAAGGATTACATTTTGTGGTGCGTATACTGACGACAAGAAATTTTTTGGTCTGGTGACAACGCGTGCAGAAGTTGCCGAAGTGGCCCATGAAGAAACTGTGCTCAATAGTAGTTCCTGCCACGTTTTCATGGTGGATCCGAAACTGTTGCAACACGAAGAGCATACTAAAAGAGCAAAATCTTTTCGAATTGAGTGTGTTCCTGATATGGGATCGGGTCGAGGTGAGTGCTGTGAATTCCCAGAATCGGTGGACCCCATCTTGTTGGCTATTATAGGCCTCTACAGGGGGCGTGGTGGTTTACAGATGGACATGGATGCAAATGTGTCTCCTCAACCCAGCAACACCAGTAGTAACAGCGATAGCGGTATTGGATTTCGGGACGAGGGCCAACAAAGTGATCGTGTGTCGATCGTAGATCTGGATAACGATTATGGTTACATTGTTTCGCTTCCTCCACGCCGTGATCTGGAACCACCACCTAATTGGAAGGCCGCTCCTTCTCATCCTTTATGTCGAGGACAGAGCAATGCAGGGCCTCCTCTCCCTCGTGGTGAACAAGAACCGTCAGTTGTTCAGGGCGAAGGCTGTGCCGTTACTGGTGGTGGTGGCGGTGGCCGGCTTACTGTCAGGGCAATGCCAGATCCAGTGGGCTTTCAGAAAGCCGAGACATCATTCAATACGGAAATGTTGAATCACCAACAAGACCCATCAAATATAAGAAAATGTGCTCACAAGTACCTCCAAAGAAGCTCCGGACACTGCTGCAGTCACGCTTCCTCCATGTTGCAGAAGCCTGTGATATTGCAAATCGTGGGCAATAATGCGGTGCTGTTAAGAGAATTGCCGACTAGATCGAACTCTCCTGACGCAGTATCTGTCAAGTTGAGTCCCAAAGTGTACATTAGTCCCTCTAAAAGACCTGCGGACCGAACGGAATGCACTGGACTCCAAGAATGTGTTGATGGAGTTATTGACGGACTAGAAAGTTTCAGCACTGAAAATGGTTGTGATCGGGAAGGTAGTCAAGACTTACATCCTCCCACGCAAGGGGAGGACACGGATGCCTCTACTTCTGAACACGTAAGATGGATTCATGGTTCTTTTTTTCATTTCTTTCTGTTAAGTTCAATTGAGGATGAAATGAGCTTTCACATAGACTTCTTCCAAGCGCAGTTCTTCAAGACTAGTCGAGTGGGTATGTTGAAATTGTCGCGGTTATAAATTCATTGGGACTTTCTCTATGGTCTTTCGTGTCACTCAAAAAGTTCACATTGATGGTAAAATTTGAAGTAACACATCCTGATACCCCCCACCCCCTTTTTGCTTCCTTCTGGTGGTGGTAAGATGATTTAACTAACAGGTTGTTATTGGATATGTATTATTTATTTCGGGCAGACGCTGATGGGAAGTTCGTAGGTGCGTCCTCATCCGCCCTCGCACCGTGATGACAAGTTAGTTTGCTGCGACCAGTCTTTCGCCTTCCTCAACGGGACAAAATCGACGACAACAGGAAGTCGAAATCGACGAAGCGTTACTTTGGGTACTGCTGTCGGTCGTCCCAAATAACCGCAATTTCAACTGTGCTATGCAAAACTTTTTTTTAATGCTCCCCCGACAAAAATGGGTTGTACCTTTGTAGTTGATACACATCCTGACGATTGTGGCTCACGCCGCTCTGAATCTTTCCTGTACATATCAAAAAAATTGTCGAAAGCTGTTCTGCAACGTGTCCCCGTAAATTTTACGTGTCTTTAGTAGTGTGTATACGTGTGCGTTGTTGAAAAGAAATAGTTTATCGGCGTCTGCCACTTGTTATCGCCTTTTTTTTTTGCAAATGGGGAACATAGTGCATGGCCTAGAAGTTTTCTAGTGAAAGCTGATCATTTCAATCAAATGTGTTTGTGGACGTATCGTCGAGATTCTTCGGCACAATGCTCGTTGGCAAGACCACAGTATGTGCATGTTTGTTTTGCCTTACTTACCGGAACCTTGTTAAGCATTTCTGTTTGCCCTCTACTACCCCGTTAACTCCATAATTGCGTGGGTGATGTAGTAATATCGACTTACGTTTCGGTCTTTTACAGGATGCAGGTTTGCAGCACGGTGCTGTCAGGAGGAGTTTGCGATCAGGTTCGTTTCGAAAGCACAAGTTTCACTTTGGAAGATCAAAGAAGCAAGAGGTTGGTTGATTGGCCCGTCGAGGCTCAACTTTTTTTTTCTTGCCTCCTCCGGACTTGAGATTTTTCCAATCCTTGGCCGGTAGCCTAAGTTTTTTGTAATATAAAAGTATCCAAAGTTGTTATGGAGTCTACGGCATTCGAAGGTTGGCAATTGAGGAGGGTCTACTTAATGATCTGTTTAGCAAATTAAGGCCATGTGGGTGAAAGGCCAGGGTTGCTACTCCTAAGAATCAATCGGTTAATGAAACGTTGTCGCGCAATGCCGTTGCTTGGTAACGATGGACCGCGGAGTCGATCTTGTGCTCTGCGAAATCAAGAAGTGTAACCTCTATCGAATGTCGGGCACGTTTTATCTCATATTAAGATGATAATAAATCAGTCACGAAGTGCATACAAAGTAAGTTTACAAGATATGTCTACAAAGTATGTTAAATATTTGTTGTTTATTTAATAGTTGGTTCAGAGTTAGCAGTCGTAATTTGGCATCTACTCGATATTACTGAAATTACATTTCGAGCGGCACCGTTATTTAATGTGGTTTATTATTATCTAACGTCAGTTTTTCTGCTCTGAAGGCTATTTATCAGCGGAGTTGTCCAACTCCTAAAACTGTTAGTACTAATTTAACACATTTCTTTGTAGAAATCGCTGTCTTTATATGTAGGCGACATCCCACAAGGTTTACATTAGATTAAGTTTCCCATCTGGGACTGAAGGTTAACCTGAAGTGTTCTGCCTTTCGCACGGGAAAGAAACCACCTGATTTTACCAGGATCGAACTAGCTCGCCTTAAGCTTAAGTAGTCGAGCCTTGCACGTTATTATGCTAATAGGTTAGCACAGTGTTTTTCAACCAGGGTTCCTTGAGGTCCGCCTAAGGGTTCCGCAATTAATGTGTTTTTTCTGTCACTGTATGAGGTTCCGCGAGAGGTCTAAATGTTCCAAAGGGTTCCGTTCAAATAAAAAGGTTGAAAAACACTGGGTTAGCATAATATTGCTCTTTATAAGAGCCTAAGAAGAAAGTTGTGCTGAGTGCTGTTTTTCTGTTCAGCTTATATTTTAGCTGTTCACTCCTAATTATTATTGCAAAAATTTGTTCAGAATTAGTTGTGACGTAAAAGATATAAGTGTTGGTCTTAAGGCCACATGTGCAGTTTCTCCAAAAGAACCAATCACACAACACATAATCTATATCTTTCAGTTTGGCAATGAAATGTTGCTCAGATTCCCACGCAATAATTGCCAATTACTGCGCTCAACAAGTTGCAGTGCGCTCGCCCGTCGACGTCTCTTGTTGCAGGCCCACTCCCTCTGCAATAAGTCCACAGGTTGAGTTCGTCTCACGGTAGTTGGGATTTCGCATTGCAATTCGCAACGGTTTCCCCGTGTTCAGTTGATAGAGTACCATGAGTGTTGAGCTTATGATTACAGGTTCGAGGTTGACTGAGAGCACAGTGATGTCTTTCGGATAGGGAACGGGAAAACCTCAAGGATGCTGTCCGCTGGATGGGATGCTAAGGCGGTGCCCCAACCATGTGTTGCGTATCATGTCACAGCTGTATGTAAAAAAAATTCCCATTCTACGTGGAGAAAAGTATTCTTGTAGATTGGCAATATTCCCAGAGGTGGGCGATCGCCCATCCCGTGTCAGTAAATGGCCTCGCAGACAAATAGGCCGACGTTAAATAAGCAAATAAAAAGGTGGCTCAGGCAGACCACAGGCCAGGTACCCTGTTATGAAATCGAGATAGTAGACGACGTTAATGTGAAGTTAACATCTGATAAGTGTTATTTGAAAAGAGAGAAAACAAATGCAGGAAATGTAATGACATCAAAAATTGTGCGAGTGTTTCATGCAGTTTATGAAAGGGATTTTGCAATATTAGGACGTCGTCGTCATTCAGTTTCGTTGAAGCGTAGAAGAAACAATTTCTTGAAATCCTTTTGAGTTACAGCAATGCGAATGACACTTGATGAGTTTGTAGACTTTTGTTTTGAAAATTGTGATGTGCTGCAATTTATAAGCAGAAATGAGTATGTGGAGGCGGTTACAAGAAAACTTATTTTTTTTATTGGAAAACGGTAGATTGTTCACACGATTTTTTTTTATCTTAAATTAGGTATCTTTCAAATATTTGAAATTGAACCGTCTTTTATCTTGCATTTTTCCTCTTCTTTGCATGACTAGTTTCTGTTAGTCTCCTATTGTAAGTGATGTGTTGCCAAGTTTTGTATTGTTTGAGTAGGGAACATGAGCTCTCCAAGCAGGTAATAGAGGGGAAAAAAAGGATTGACCCCTTTTCTTGGAATGCTGAATATATGACCTGCACCTTCTCGCATATTTCAAATACTTTTCCTTTTAACCAAATAATATAAATGACTAACCAGGTTGTGGAGGTGGATGTTATCAGACGATAGCTGATTTTTTTTTTGCTGTTATTACTACTGACAGCTAATTGTTATCATTTGATGGCAATTTACTTTTATTGCTTTTTGTTTTCTTCCATTTAATTCAACGTTTTCTTTTGTTGGTTTTTGAGATACTCTAATTGCTAAAATTAATTCCTTGGCATACCCTTTTCGCTGTTTGAAGCCTTTGGTCACTCTGCCAAAATTAGTTACGATCTTCCGGGCAAAATTAGTTACGGTTTTCCAGGTGTACTAACTACACATGAATTGTTGCCACTTTAAGCGGGGACTTTATGGGTACTTTCTCTCCTCGGACTACCCGTTATGGAGCCTGTTGTCAGGGATTGAGGGATGCTTGCGCGTCTCTTTGTAGAGCCCTGGTTCTATCCTCAAGTGTCTTACCATTGATTTTTAGTAAAGGTGGCAGAAATAAATCAAGGTCTTTATTTTAGGTATTGTTTCTCACCTGTAAAGCGCTAGAAATGTTTCTTGTGCAGATGGGGAGATCGGATAAGAATTTTCAATCATGGGAGCATTGGTGTCTGCAGAGAGACGGGGGGGGGGGGTATAAACCTCCCCCCTCCCCTCTCTCTGAGGACGCCCATGCGTGGGAAGAAGTCGCCTCTTGGTTTACAATTAGGGACAGAGATCGCGGTGACTACCTCACCGCCTCTTATCAAAACTGGGTAGAGAATCTTTACAAGGCCAGTCGTTTATTCCCACACGATTTTAAACTGTAAATAAAGGTCGTGTGAAGACTTAGTAGAAATTTATTTTGTATCATTAATTATTATTTGTTTTATTTATTCAAGGAAACTCCATACTCTGATGGTGAAATTATTGGGGGCAAGATGTCAGATGGTGTTTGTGGTGTATTGGGTGTGGATAATTGCAATGACGTGGGTTTAAGAAGACAGAGTGCCATGGTTGAAGTAGGCCGAATTGGAAGCTGGGCTGTCAGTTTTGAAAAGCTTCTTGCAGATCCGGCAGGAATTCATACTTTTGCAGTAAGCAGATTTAATTAGTTTTGCCCACTTACACATGTCCTTCCCTGTCTTAAATCTCTTGTTTTACTTTTTTTCTGGTAGGAATTTTTAAAGAAAGAATTCAGCTATGAAAACATTTTGTTTTGGGTGGCTTGTGAAAGATATAGACGTACGGCGGATGAGTCTAAGGTGGGTGACTGTTGATAATTGTTTCCTACCTGACGGTCATCGTTTTGCATACTTCTGTGATCTTCGAATTAATTACATTTTACTTTATGTTGTTCTCAGTTAAAATCTCTTGCTAAAGAGATCTATCAAAAGCACTTAGCGGCGGGATCTTTGGAACCGGTCAATGTGGATGGGCACGCACGGCAGCTTGTTGAGGACAAACTGGAGTCTCCAGGTCCCGACCTCTTGCAATTAGCCCAAAAGCAGGTAATTTTGGCAGCTATTGGTTTGGGAAGGGTGTATTTCTGTAAAAGAAATAGTACTGTGTTTTAATTAAGTTAAGTTATCCAACCCCAGCTAATAGTAGCATGGGTGACCGCTTGGGAGCACTGGACGCTACTCATTGGACGGGGCTCTAATAACCATTGTATTTGAAGTGCCCAAAAACACTATCAAAACACGCAATCAATGTGTTTTAATTCGTTTGCCTAATTTCAGATTTTTGATTTGATGAAGTTCGATTGTTATTCGAGATTTCTCAAGAGTAGCTTTTATCAAGAATGTGTTTTAAAAGAAGTTGCTGGCGAGCCTCTGCCTTACCAAGGTGATGACAGTCTGAATCCGGACACCCCACATCATTGCAACGTAAGTAGAAATCGTTCATGTGAGAATGTGCTGGTGTTTATACCTCGTAACTTTTACGCAGACTCCAAGCATAATTCGTTTATCGACAGAATCTCATTCCTTCCTTTTTTGAGTGATTTTTGCATTATTGACGGTGCGCCTTGGGTCTCCTCCTTGTTGGAGAGAAAACGAAAGCCATTGAACAGTAGCGAACTTTTGTATTCTGGACTAGTCAACATGCAAGCGCACTACAAATATATCAGCCCACACATCCAGTTGCTTAAATATTTTTAGATAGTCAGTGTTTTTAATGTCTCCACGACTCAACGTCTTACAGCGTGTCACAGTTTATTATCTCTATTTTGACATTAGGGTTTCATTAAGGAAACGACAACGGGACACCCAATAACATGTTTGAACGCCCAATATCTGGTGTTGACCGTTTAAAATACATTTAATTTTAGCATGAGACCGAAAAGAATAAAGAGAATGAAGATCGTCGAAGAAAATCCCTTCTTCCCTGGCATCGTACGAAAAGCGGCAAGCCTAAGAAGGGTAAGGGGGCTTTGAAACATGGTGAAAAGCGAGATGACGGCCCTTCTTCATTGTCAGATTTGAATGGTAGTCGATCGTCTGTTGCAAGCACTGACATTCCAATAATTCAGAGGCAGTATTCAGCACCGGAGGTAATAGAAATTTAAATGAATTTTGCACCAACAAAAATGTTTTGTGTTCTCAGGTTTATATGAAGTTTTTCTCATTACAGTCATCTCTTACCATTAACGGCAGTGGGGAGCAGCAGCAGCAGGATCCTGCTTGTCTGTGTCGAGTTCACTTTCCAGACCAGTCATCTACTGTAGTATCTTTGAAAAGTGGTGAAACGATTTCGACTTGTATGAGTCGAGTTATAAGCCGTCGAGGACTAAGTTACAGTGGCTATGAGATGTATCAGATGGGCACAAATAAGGTGAGCTGAGACAACTGTCCCTAAAGGACATTTCTTAACAGTCGTCATTCAAAGTAAAGTGTGTGACTACTATTCTTAAATATACCCTCCCTAGACCATGGACCTAGACAAAGAGTGTATGGTGCTGAATGGAAAAGAATTTCGCGTTGAAGAAAGAGTTGTGTGCCACGTTGAGTTTCCAGCTCTTAAGAAAGCAGTGGCTGTGAAGGCTGTACCTTCACTGCTTTTGGCAGAGGCCTTGTGGCCGCTTCTTCTCAAATATGATTACCAATTGGATAATGTGGTAGTTTATATGGTAATTAGACGGAGTAGTGCGTGTTAACTGATGCCCCTGGAAATTCTGATGCCTTCATCGTGGTTTTTTGGTTCTTTTGTATGTGTAGGGTGGATTGGATAATAAAGTCGATCTGAACCAACCTACTTTGAAGGTTGACAAGTGCCAACTTGTTATCCAACCAAAGAATTCCAAAGAAGCTGGTAAGTAGCAAAAGCTGATTTGTCAAAGTGGCACATTTCAGTGCAGTAGTTGTAATATCATGGTTTTAAGAAAGATAACAAAGCGAAATTCATGTTTTCTTAAGGTTCGCAGTTGCTCGGAGTAAATAAACAAAGTGCTCCAAGTGACACAAAGGTGACTGGGAAGTTAAGTCATAATGGATTGCTGGTAAGACAGGTGTCATTGTTACTTTGAATGACAGTAGCATGATTGGTTTATTCCCTATTAGTTTACTTTAGTTGATAGTATGCTTGTGGTTGAGGTGCGTAGGTTCTATCCCGCCCCGTTGCGTTGGACACAGCAGTTCTCGTGAGGTCACTGAAGTTAAGCATCGCAAGCCCACGTTAGTACCAACATGGGTGGTTGGTAAAGAACGATGGGTGCTGCAAATTTCCCCTCTCCTACGTCCGCTACACCTACCTCCTCATCTCCTGCGAGCAGACTCCTAAGGGTTCGTCCTGTTATGGCTGCTGGGCTTACTGTCCAACTCATGAAATTAATCCAGCAATCCATGAGTTCATGTTCTTGACCCTCTGGAGGGGGAGGGAGAGGCTTTCAGGCATAGAAAGTTGGCACTTCACAGTCGTGCCATGCCACTGTTTTGTTTGAAGTGCGCGAATTTCGGGTGTAATCATTTCTTGTTTGCTACAGGTGACTGCCCATCCCCGTAATTTAGGTCTTTTAAAGTGTAAATGTTGCTAAAATTTGATTAAATGTGTTATGTTGAATGCAGGATGTACAAGATGGTTCCCAAGTCAGTTTTAAGGAAGTGACGTATCCGAAATTAAATGGATGCCTTGGTAACAAACCACCCATTGCATCACGACCTCCACAACATCAAAGGAAGGATTGTGAAGGTGTGTTATTACAAAATGCTTGACAGTAAGACTTGTATCAGATGCTTGTTTTGAAGAATTCTCCAACATAACCTTGTCTCCATAGTTTTATTATGTCACTGTCGTGTTCCTCCTTCCCCATCATTTCTAGATATGTTTGACTTATGGAAAAAGGCTCAACGAAATCGATTGGATGATCAACGTGGCACCGAAATCAATTTTGAACTGCCAGAATTTTTAAAAACACAGCCAAATGACTCTAAAGTTGCTGGAGGAATTGTAGGAGTGTACTCTCTTCATGGTAGAGTAAGTGAACCAGCACCAGCAAGCCGTCAACGAGGCGACGCACCTGGTAAACTGACGAGGTTAAATTCGGAAGTGTTTCCACCAGGAATGGCACATCGGGGTTCTTGTGATGACCATCTGTTGGAGGATGGTGTTTTGCCTAGCCATGCTCAAGCGGAAGAGTATTTTTCTACGTGTTGTCTAGGTATGGGAGATTACCGGTCGTCTCCTGGTCCCAGGAGTCTTCAGAACTTGGGTGAATTTCTGGTACCTTGTAAGAAGGTTGAATCTTGGCGTCCACCGCTTCTGAGGCCATCTTCGCACCCTACAACGACGGCTGTACCTCAATGGTGTAGGAAGCACACTAATGCGGTTTCAGCCCCTGCTGTGCCCAACGCGGATACCCTGTTGTTGCTCAGGAATGATGCCACCAACGGTGATGTGGGGACGACGACGCAATCGGACGTTTTGAATAAGTCTTTTTCGCCGTCTTCGATTCCACCGCCGGCTGACACGTCTGCCAGTTCGATTCATGGTGATATGGCCGATTATCTGCCTCCTTCACCGCTGAGGCCATCTCTGGACAAGTTGGCGTCATCTCAGGTACCTCTTCATCTGCCTTCCGATCCGCCACCACTTCCTCCCAAACCACGACCACTGTATCGACCAGTGCCGTTGGACTTATCGCATTTGAGTACTGCGACGGTGTGTAACAACTCTGATGAAGATAAATGTGCTCTGATGAGGCAAAGCTACTCAGTGGATGCGTCGATATCTTTGGGTCACGCCAGGCAGTTGCATGTTGAGAATTCTGATCCCTTTAAGGACCGATTTAGTGTTAGTTTTGTGTAATATGACCTGGGAGGCGTAAACATTTTTGTGATAAGCGGGATCAACCCTTGGATTCCACCCCCAGAGTATCCCCGACAGTTGCAAGAACTTTTGACTGCTTCGTGTTGTGTAACTGGGGTTAGTGTGCATTTGGTATTTTGTCCCCTCTCCACCTCACGTTCTCTCTCACTCTGGCAAGTAGAAATCAGGCCCTACTCTATCCCTGCATCTTCTTGTAAAAGGACTTTGTCGTCAGGTTGGTTACAGCCCCTTGCGCCACAGGCGGGACAGGTGTTAATTGAAGAAGTTGATAAGAAGAATATGTACCGGAATGGAGCATAATATGTAAATAGTGTAATTTAACATTTGTCTGTGTTTGTATATGCAGGTTCAAAAGTGCCATTCGAAGACTGTCATTTTTGGAAATATATATGCATAATATTTAATGAGTTGTGTAAATGGGCGTTGTCCATTTTATGGTTTCGAGTTGGGTTTCGTCAAGGGGGACACTCGTTAGAGGTGTCTCTGTCACAGGTAAGAGTTGAACACGTGTTGCCCGAGCAGCAGGCGAATCTTCGATTCATTACATTGTTACCTAGCCAACCTCAATTTTAAGAGGGACTGGTATAATTTAGGTATTTTGAAATTGTAATCGGATTTACATTTATTGATGATCTGCTGCAATTTAGAGGTTCTCGAACTGTGGTCCGGAAGCCCGCGGAAAGAGTCCAGAATTGCATACAAAACAATTATTTTTGGGCCAAATGGGTTTCCACAAAAGGTTATTATACTTAGTGCGGTATATTTTACAGGTTTTAGGGTAGTCTCACACTGGAGCCGACTACGAGCGACTTTTAGTCTACAATTACGCAGGAACGATCCCATTCTTTGTTTCCTTATGCATCCTCTCACTAGGGCTACGACTCAGTTGTCCGACAACGTGCAGGGCCGGCGCTGTATTTTGCCTGGGCCCCGTGAAAACATTAAGCGGGGCTCTTCTTTCAATAGGTTCATTAATCCGAATGCACGGGGTCCTGTGCCGACGCCCTGTTCGCACACCCTTCACGCCGGCCCTGCTACGTGCATACATTTCCGACTTGCGACTAGACCCCAACTGGTTCGGATTTTTCGTGCGACTTGCACAAAGTCTCTTTTGTTTTAAAAGTTTCTTTTGTGCTTCTTGTCATTGCTGCGGGGACATGAGTGGGGATTCGTTGACGCAAGTCGTTCGACATAGTCGTGCGTAGTCGGCTCCAGTGTGAGGCTAGCCTTAAGCTTATGTAACTTGGGTTGCAGGCCCTATGAGGAGTCGGTGAATTTCTTAGGCCCGGTGCACACTTGCGATTTTTACTCGCGCGGCCTCGCAATTGCGGCATGAGATACATAAGGCAAGGCGCAGCCCTGCGAAATTGTGCTAGCAGGCAATCACCGCACATTGAATCGCAGTATTTCAACATACTGGTTTGCAATTTGCGTCAACTAAAATGGCTTTCAACGTAACAGTGATTGCCTGCTAGCAGAATTTCGCAGGGCTGCGTCACCCTGCGGCCTAATTTTGCGCCTTGCCTTAGTTGCAATGAAGGAGTGCACACATACCTGCGGCGCCGCCGCGGCTCCCTCATTGCAACTAATGTATCTCATGCCGCAATTGCGGGCGCCGCACGAGTAAAAATCGCAAGTGTGCATTCGGGCCTTATTCTTTGTAAAGGGGGTTCCCTGGCATGAACCTGCGGATGGACAATTTCTTCCGGTATGCGGTAAGTATGCTTCAATTGCGCTACCTGATGTTGCTTGCCACTAGGCGGCGCGCCATGGTTTGCATGAAACTGAATGATCTCTCTGGGTCACTGTAAAATACCAGTTCTTCGCGGCTAGTGCTAGTCGAAGAATGGTGGGGTTCGAAGTTGACGGTGAAACTGGCGAATTGTAGTGACGTTTTCGTCGTCGTCAATGTTAAATATGGATAGTCATAGCATGGAAGAATGTGTTTTGAACCAGAATGACCGAGAAATGACCCCATTAAAATGTGAAAATTCTGACAGTGGAAAACCTACAGCTACGGCAACGCCGAGTAAGTTCCATTAAATTGTGTGTTCTAATGTTGCATGCGTCTCCTCCAACTGTGATAATCGAAATAGATAATGACGTTAAGAGACATGTTTCACATTTGTCAGTCTGAACTTATTTAAAGAAATTGCGGCGTGGAGCGTATTGTCCTCACGACCGGTGTTCTATTTGCAAGGTTGAAGTAGTGAAGGAATGACGTAATTTTCTTATTTGCAAGGTGACTGCAGGCGAAATGAAATTAAGAACACTTGTCAGTCACCGAAGTTGGGGGCGAATCGAAAATTACGTACTCTAGTTCTGACTGTTGCGTAGGGTCTGTCATTAAATCATTCCGCTCTCATCCTTCAGAGAATGATTAATTTCTTTAAATGTACCTTCCCCCCTCCCGGTTTTACGTAGGACATAAATATCTTGTGCTGAATTAATCACCCATATTTAGCGTTGATTTGGAGAGATACGATTTTGATAAGGATGATTATTAATATTAATTTTTCATCTCTTGTCTTCATTATGTTACCCCTTGCTGCAACTCTTTACACCAACCCCATTTTGCCCATACTCTCTGCCTGTATAAAAGAGGCTAATCCATCCCGACTTTTATTTTGTCTCCTGGAAGAAAATAGTGAGAGCGGCTGTATTGCTTTGGACGCGCCAGTTTCGATTTCGCTGAAGCAACGCAACCCCAGCAAGTACTAGCATGGGGGACCGCTTGGGAACACTGGGTGCTACTACTAATACCCAAAAGTCATCGTAACAGCGTAGTGTCTGTGCAGACTCTGATGCAGGTTCTTAAATTCTGTATCTGAAATCTTATCTCTGTTACTCTGGACTGACCCTTTACTCATGTCAACACAATATAATGTCTGAATTCCTAGACATATTGGATGAGTTTTCTGTAAGGATGCCAACCAACCTCACACTTCCTCTTCTGCAAGTGAGGAGGCGGTTGAGCGGATCGATTCCATATCTTGTTAGTTCCATTGTGCTGCCGTTAAGTTGATCCTTATTTATTCCACATCCGTTATCGAACTGCGGCAGTACTTTCCTGCTGCCATTTGGCCCGATAGCATACTTATCCAACACCGGGTTCCCTGATCCCCTTGCTTGTTACAGTGGGAGTTTTGTCCCTGGCAATGTCCCAGCTGGTATATACTTTCTAACTTTTCACTAGTCATAACGGCTTGAGTTAATTTTGACCCTCTCCCAAAACAGGGGTGAGCATGTTGGCAGTACAACTTCATCGCGCCTGTTGGATCTACTCTGGGTCTACTATGCCTTAACCCTTCTACCAGTTCTTTATTTTCGCCGGATAGCATTAGCCTATGTTTTCAGCCCTACTTCACTTCTTCCTCTCCCGACTGGGCATCAGCCTCACAACACATGCTGAGTCTGATGCTAATCTGCCCAGTGGTACCGCATGAAGGTAGAATTTGGTCGTTATTGGTAGTCATGGTTATTCCTCTATGGAGAGAGACGGAGAAACGATGCCTACTCCCACCCACCATTCTTCAATTTTAACAAACCCATTTTTCGTCTACGACTCTACGACACAGTCAGTGTCAGGACATTTGATTTCGAGTGGAAATGCAGGATCAGAAGGTAAGAATAAAGGATGTTCTGTTGGACGCCAGCAGGATATAACTATATTTAGGACACGTGATTCATAGAGCTCTGAATAGAAACTTCGCCCAAATACTGGCAGGTGTGTTATCATCCTTTTCTCATCAATTATGAAGTGGTTTTCTGAAAACAGTTTTTATTAGTTTTATTTTCGCTTGATGAAGGTTAAAATGAGACTGCTCTGCAGTGCTCCGCTCTCACCTGCGGCACACCAAAGGTCTTCCTAGGTTTCCGCAGTACATAATCATCATACCCTCATCCCGCCTGCGGAAGGGTCGGGTCTGCGGGTTCTTATCCTCCACCCCCGCCTGTCCCCCCCAAAGTCCCTCTCCACCCCACGCGTCTCCATATCCTTCTGGACCACCTGCTCCCACGTCCAAACGTTTTGGTCTTCCCCTACCCCTGGTGCCCCCAATCACATGCATACCCGTAATGAACCAAATAAGTTCCTCCTCCTCTCTCCTCATCGCATGCCCTTACCACCTCAACCGCTTCTCCCTCATCTTTTCCGCGATGTCTCCCACCCCCAAGCTACCTCTAACGTAATCATTCCGGACCCTGTCGCCTCGTGACACCCCAGTCATGTAGCGCAGCATTCGCATCTCAGCCACTTGCATTCTCCTGTCATGGTTCTTCCTAACTGCCCAACACTCTGAGCCGTAAAGCAAAGCGGGCCTAACGACCGTTTTGTAAACTTTGGCCTTTACCTTTATTGGGACCCAGCGGTCACACAGGACTCCACTTTCCTGCCTCCACTTTAGCCATCCGGCATTAATCCTATGGGTCACGTCGGAATCTATCTCCCCATTGCTCTGGAAAACTGGTTTCCGCAGTACATCGAAAGCTAAAATATACGGCACACCGGTTGCGGAGCACTGCGTTAAAGGATAGAACAATTAATCAGAACTCTTTTACATTCTCTAAAAATAATATAGGACCAAGAATAGCATTTCTATGAATAGGATAACTGTTGATTAGAAAATAGACTGTGAAGACCTCACTTAGTCTTTTCTGGAACCCCACTGGAAGTCCACTGGCCACAGTTTTGAGAAACGCTAGGGTAAAGCATCCTCGACACTTCTCTCATCTCTGACAGCATGGTGGTGTGCTTGATAAGGACCACTTCTTACGTGAAAAGCGAATTTTTGTAGATCGGCAACCTTACAGGTGTAACTAAGTAAACTAAACCAAAAATCTAAATGATAGTGATAGCCTAAAGCCAATGTCCGGCACATCGTCAGGTGTGGTAAAACAACACGCGTTTATTCATTGTAATTTTTTTTTAATTTAACTTCTGGTTTTTGCTTAATATTTGTAAAGGTATGACTTGATCGTCAAAATCTTCTGTTACTGATTTTAATTAATTTATTCGTAGAAGTGTCAATATTCAGGTATTTTCAATCGGAGCTAACTCGAAGTTATTTGTTGGAAAATGATGAAGCGAGATATTCCGAAAGGAGAGAAAAGGTCTATACATTTATTAAAATGCCCAGAGATGTAGAAAAGGTATCAGAAAAAAAAGTTGTTTTTACTTGCTTTAGGCAATTTTAATTACATACAAATGAACTATGCATTTTTTTAAAAAGGTAATTGAATAGTTTAACTGGTTCATGTTTTTAAATTATTATAGTTCATGACATACGGATTTCTACAATGTTTGGATGCCTTTCTTTACGTATTGACTTTCCTTCCACTACGTCTTATGGTTACTGTGTTCTTGTTGATGACCAGTCCATTTCGAAGCTTGTTCTGGTTAGCAATTTAAAATTATGCTGGCGCAAATTTTCTGAAGTAGAAATGCATTTTATCGAGCATCATGAATGCTTTTTGCCATTGATATAGTTCTCAGAAAGATCGACCAAGACAGATTTTGCAACCAGCTGAAATCTGCGATCTTCTCCGAGGAATCACGATCATAATGTGCACGTTTTTAATGACCTATATTGACACCTCAATGATGTATCATTTAATTAAAAGTCAGTCGGTCATTAAACTGTACATATTTTTTAATATGCTGGAGGTGAGTATTACATTTTTCTTCATCTTCCTACTTCCTTATAATTTGAATTCGAAGAATTTTGGAGGCGTTTTGCGTCAACATTTATACTAATATGAATTTATAAAGTAGTTTGATTATCTCCTTGATGATGTCCATAGTAACCTTTCTTATTTGTCCTCCATCGACACCAATTATCTTGACCCTAACCTGAATATGAACAACGTCAATTGGCGTCATATTTCACATTTCTAACCATATTTAATGAATCTTACATACACTCTGACTGAAATATTGTTTTGTAACTTGTCAACTTTGATTTATGGCGAGTCATTTACCTCTGCACTTTGTTGCTTTTCACTCATTCATCTTCAGAACTGGACAAGGTAGTGCAACCGTCCAACCACTACTAATAAACAGCCCCCGTCGTCGTCCTGAATTTTGCGCCAACGCAGTTATGTAGTCATTGTCAGTCGTCTAGAAGCTATTAGAGTCGAGTTAAATTCAACCGCCGCTCTCGAGTGTAACCTTTCTAAGTCATGTACTGGTCCATCTGTGCCACGAACAGTCGACTGCTTTGCAAACTCCTACCTCATAGTTTTGGGTCCATCTTAAATTCATGCTGTCAGCATTGCACGACTCTGGACACCGATCTGAAATCGAAAGCAGTGTAAAATGTTCACATTGTGCTGATTGCAGTTTATTAAATTAAAAGTCGAAATAATGCTGTAGCGGATTTCCACTTTATACTCTGAGAAATTTCATAAATACTTGACCACTTTTCAAGATCAAACGCCGCCAGTCTTAAAAATATTTTTATTTTTGTCACTGAATACTGAAAGCTGCAATACTGTAGAGTGTAGTAGATGCTTTTCTAATTGGTCAGCTTAATAGAGACATATAATTATTTTTATGGTCAAGCGTTGATAACTCATTTAGTAGAGTGTTTACTCAAGGTAGGCAGTTGCCCCTCAGGCTGTGATCCTCTCCAATAAAATTGGGGAACCCACTCGTCAACACGAATCCTGAACACTTGCATTGATCATAATCAGGATCTGAAGACAAATGAACCACTCTTGTGAAGGATAATTATTCAATCGGAAAGTTGGAACCTTGTTCCCCATTAAGCTTGTAGACGTTTTAGAGGGTTCTCTAATATTAGAATGATCGAATTGAATGTCTTATCGGTGTTTATTTTTTAAATGAGCCTGTATCAGGTTCTATTGTTTGTCGACTGAGCTTAATGTCGTTTGATGTAGGTTGGCGATCGATTGTTGTCGGCCTTTGGACAGGATATTTTGGATACGCTATTTTGGACAGCAACTGAACCTCGCGACAGAAAGCGAGAACATTTTGGTGTAATTCCACACTTGATTCTTGCTATTTTATACGTTTGTATCCTTTTTTAATATTTAAAAATGGACTAGCAATTTTAGTGAGGTATTGAATGATTAGTGAGGTTAACATCTTTAATGGACTACCTAGTCTTGCACACAGTTCTAGTCTTATTCCAGGCAACTACCATAAATGTAGCCATCAATTCAAGTAACAAGGCTCTCTTGACAGTGATGATGTCAAACAATGTGAGTCTAATATGCATCTTAACTTCCGTCTTGCTTGTTTATTATTTTTCATTCATTTAATATTGCATTGTGTTTCTTGGCAGTTTGTGGAATTGAAAGGAAGTGTCTTTAAGAAATTTGAAAAAAATAACCTCTTTCAAATGTCTTGTAGTGATGTGCGAGAAAGATTTCATTATTGCATTTTACTCCTAACCGTTATCATTCAGACGATGAAGGAATATTCATGGAAAGAAGGTAAGAAGAATTTATAATGACAATTGTTTTAATTTGAAATATTCGTACTCGATGATTTGGTGGAATTTCCAGTTTATTAGAAATATGTTTGCAGAAAGATTTTGGATACTTTTTCCCGATTGCTTAATGGTTTTGTTCTCAGAGATACTTGTCGATTGGGTCAAACATGCTTTTATTACGAGATTCAATGAACTTCCTACAGAGGTAGGTCTTTTATTTCATAGTGATTTGTTTTTAAAAAAAAGGAAAATACTTTCAGTAATCGTATAATATTTTTCTTTACAGGTTTATCAGCACTACACAATAAGTCTGGCATACGATTTGGCTTGTAGTAAACATAAAAACGTAAGTCTTGCAATTAGCTTACAGAAACTATCTTATTATTTGTCAACTTAAACTTGCAGATCTACTGTGACAGTTAAAATGACATATTTGGTATGATGTAGAGTTTGATCCAATTCCAGTTCGGATGTTTTCATTTGGTAGAAGACGACGACTGTAAATGACTCACCGTTTAGGCTATGGATTGTGGTAGCACTTACTAATTAATACATCATTTCTAAATTTCCTGTTTTGTAGAGATTTGCCCCTTTGCAAGAGTAGTAAACACTCTAGTACTGTGACGTGCGCACGCCTCTGGTATCAGTAACTTATCATTAATGAAATATTATGCTATTATAAGATAATTTATGATATCAAATTTTGGTATAACCATTTGTGTGGACAGTTCTCTTGGTTTCGATTTCTGCCTTTCAGCTGTCCACCTCTGCCTTTGGCATACACGAGTACCCAGCGTTGCTAAAAGTGGGACACAGGGTAGTAGAATAGTACTAGTAAAATTAACCAACTTGTTTTCTTTACCATCAGAGCCGTGTAGGTTCTGTGGTTGAATTGACCGACTGTCTCTCTGTTGTACGAGTTGTGGCATTCAGTCGAGGAGGAACCAGATATGTAAAATAATCGTCCAAGAGTTCACCAATGAATTTCTTCGTTCTCTTCTCCTTTATCTTTCTATCTTGTTTGTCTGGCTCCTTCCACCCTTCTGATTCTGCTTTGAAATCCCGGATTCGTTGGTACCCGACCCTACCATAAGCTGGAAAAGAGTTAGGCAAAGAAGGAGATTACTACCACCATATTATTATTGTTTTTTTTATATAAAATTAAAACACGAAATAGATAGGATGATCGTGACATACAAAGAGTAGATTCTGTTACTAAATTAACAAAAATTAAATATTTTCAGGCTTTCTCTGATCATTCTGATCTCGTTTCAAGAAGGATGGGTTTCATTCCCTTGCCATTAGCAGTGCTGATTCTCCGAGTAGTAAGCCTGTCGATTAAGATCCAAGGTCTTTTTGGAGTGGCTCTTGTAGTACTTGGCTATATTTGGTGAGTTAATTACTGTGTAAGTTGTTTAAAATTTGACATTTCTTCAACGTTTTTATCCCATTTTTGTACTTCAGTTTCACTAAGCTAATCTAGCTCTTGCCATGATTTCTGTTACTTGTGTGACTATCTTAAATCTTGTTGTTAAGAAACAATTGTGGGTAATAGTAACCCGTTGCGGGAATACTGAGGTGCGGATGGTTCCATTTCTTCGGACTAGAGTGTTCGTAACGCCCAATACTCTTTCCGTCGGATAGAAAATAAAACCGTGTGACCCCCTATGTGCGGCGCATGTGTACGATGTCATCTGAACGTATAAATTGTGGATCAGCAAAATTTTGAAGAGTAGGAGGGCGTTAAGTAACCAAATACGTCAAAAAGCGGGGGATCCCGGTACTCGGGTTTTGGGAACAGACAGGTCACACCGTACATCTGCTTTCTGGACGACGACTTTCCCTTTCTGTTCATCGGAAGACGCATTGTTAAGATTTTTCCCTTATCGGTGAGTAAACCACCGAGGGGGATAAACCTGAATAATTTGAACTTAGGAAAAGTGTGCCCCTACCAATTGAACTGCCGAGGCGGGAGTTAAGGCACGACTAGTGAAATTAGTGTATCGAAATGTTTATAAATATAGAAAGTACGATCTTACTAACTACTCAATGTATTTTTTCAGCCTGATCTTCGTGAAATTGTTAAATAGTATTGTTATCCTCGGAAGGGCGTACGATTTGATTGAACATCACAAACGCACAACAGCAGCAAGAAGTGCCAAGCAGAAAGTGCCTCGATGTAGCAGTCATCCACCAAGTCGAAAGCCAAGCATGGAAAAAATGTCACCACCACTAGTATCGAAAAGTGTTAGCCACTCTCGTAATCCTAGTTACACAGGTAGCCTTACCGACGTGTCTTTGTCTTCCGCCATGGAAATTCAACAGCCATTGGGTCCGACGCCGATATTTTGCAACAGTAGCGTAAGTTTGAATAGTTTAGGAATGCACGATGGCATTTTAGAAGGACAGGATAATATATGTGATGCTAGTAGTAATAGTGGTGGTGGTGGTGGAAAGGACAATGCTCATTTGAATGTCGGATCTGAGGGAGACTTCGATCGCACCCTGACATTTGAATCAAGTTTCACTTCCTAGCATCGTATGTCAAAAAATGAAATCATTTGTATTTCGAATAAGATGCCCTCTCTATCATCATTATCATCATCATCGGTGCATTTGATGACAAAAGTACATTTTTAAGTGGCAATTTTTGTTTGCCTTGTTCTTTACTACCTTGTACAGTGTAACTAATAAATGTATTTATTTTACAGCCCCGATTCGTATATTTCATGCAAATTAAACAGACATGAGTGTGCTTGTTTGTGAATGTGAAGTTGAAGAGGTGAGTTTTTGGGAACCTGCTCAGCTCTCACTGTAATCTTGCAAATTTCTAATGGAAATTAACTACTAAAAGGATTCTGACATCAAATGGCCTACAGCTAGTCATGAGGTCCTATTGCTCATCTTTACCTCCATCCCCCTTTCACATTTCCTCTGGCTACTGCCACTATTTGTCTCTCTATATCTACGTTTTCTTTATTGCACCAGTTTTACTTGTAACAAATCAGACAACCATATCCTTAAGTGTACTCATTGCACCACTAACACCACAATCTACAATTGGGAAATTGCAAGTGGGAAGTGCTAGGCCAGAAGCTTCCCCAACCCTTTATTCCGTTAGCCACAATATGTCTTCAAACTAGGCAGTTTCGAAATTCAATAGAACTCCCTTACAGACATCAAAATATTGGAGGCGAGACAATATTGTGACCGGTACTCATGTCGAAAGAGAGGGTTAAGGGTGATTACTAGACTAGTTACAAATGCTAAGAACAACTAGGGGGGATTAAGCCCCTAAGATACACATTTACGTCCTTGAAAAATGGTTCTTTGACGTGTAGGTAATGACATGGCACATACATACGGGACTCCACGGTTTTATTTGGCAGAAGGTGCAGCACTCGACACCTCTCATCATAACTTGACGGAATTGGAAAGTTGTTTTTCAGTACAATTTATTTTTCAAGGGTTGAACTTCTTTCTACTAGTTACTTCCTCTCTCTTTCTTACAAGATCCTTTCAAAGTTTCTTACACAAGTCTGCCCTAATAAAATCTGTATAGGGTATGAAAAGTTTTAAACATATTAACAAATAGTTTGAAATGGTTTTTTTTTCTCTTTTTAATACACCAATCTCGAATAATGATCATTGTTTGTACTAGCATCGTAAAATCCTGGAAATCAGACAAGTTACTTGATGCTGTTATCAGGAGATATTATGATTGCTCTTGTTGTATATATATTTATAAATCTGTGTATGCATGTGTTTGTGAGTGTGTGTATGTGGCGAGAGAAAGAGTGTGAGTTAAAATGATGGATTTCTTCAATTCTCTTGATGACACACTGGTGTAATGACAACATTTTTTTTGTTTGGAACATCTGTTAGTAGTATATTCCTGATAAACTGGATCTCTGACATGATAGAATGGAAGGACAAAACACATGTGGACAGCAGCAGCAGCGGCGGCAGCAAGAAAACTGTTAAAATTTTACAAGAATCATCAGGGAAACCAGCAGATGACTTCTTTGAAAAAAAAAATAGAATATAAGGATTTAACAATTTCAGTAAGGAGAAATTGATGAAAAACGTTTACATCTTAGTTGTGCTCATCTTTCTAAAAAAAAAATTGCACCAGAAAATTCTACTACTTTTTTTTTTCCTCTAGTCTTTCTCTTGGCAGTGAAATATTCACTTTGAGCACATATCCATACTTGCACACGTCATTTAAAAAATGTACGAATACACCACGCACACATACTGACAGCATACGTATTATTTACAAGAAAAAAATGAAAATCACGCGCACAAATAGGAGAGAGAGGCTAGTTTTAACACAGGACTTTGCAAACGAGGAAATAAAACTGCAAGCAAACAAGAGCCAGCCACCTTTCCTTCCGTATTTGGTATCTCAAGAAAAAAAACTGAAAAAAGCAACATTAAAACTTTGCTTTTTTTTTCTTCTTTTTGTTTTTTTAAAAAAAAACCATTCTCACGTTTCTAGGTCTACAACACTATGAACATTGTGCATGCCTTGCTGCGCTGCCAGAGTCGCTTGCTTGATGGCTTCTTTATATGGTCCACGTTTTTTCTTGTTATATCGTATCTTGAAACATTCTAAGAAAGGGACCAATTGACTACACGGCATGTATGAAGAAGTTGAAGATCCAAACCAAGCGACGTGAGCCTGTTGAGTGATGAGCATACCATTGTCTCTCTGTGACACAGTAATGGACAACACTTTACCTGGCCACCATGGAAACCCGTGGATCTTACCCCACACGATGTCACCAACTGACATGGTCCTACCATCCATCAAAGTACAAGAATCCACATTATGAGAACTGATTCTCATCATGAGAGGTCTCACCTTTTCAAAGTCTTTAGGTGGTTCGTTTTCTGGAAATTCTGGCACATCTCCTGCCTCACTATTGGAATTGGAATCTGAATGATTGGAGCTGCCACTAGCATTGCTGTCTTCGTTAAATGCTGATCCACATTTCATATACGACTTTTCACTTAGTCTCTTTAGACTGATGGACAGTTTCTGACGTAAACATTCTTTTTTAATCTCATTATATGAGTCTGCTCGAGCTGACCCGTCCAGGTTAGTACAATCCCAATTCTCTATACATACTGTTTCATTTTCCACGTCGTGAGGTCGTTCTTCTTCTTCAAGGCTGGATAATACACATCCTGGAACTGCAGCCCTATGAGAAGCTACTCCAATAAAACTATTAATAGTATTGTTATTATTATTACTATTATTATTGTTGTTATTATTGTAATTGGTCATTCCGTTGCCTTTATGTCTTCTCTTGTGCTTAAATTTGTGCTTATGATGTCTACTTTTATGGGTTTCTAACAATTCGAGGTCATTTTGGTTGATGCGTACAGGTGCTGGTGCCGGTGGCGGTGGTGATGGGGTTACTCCTGGTCCTCCTACTGTTGCTGCTGCTTCTGCTATAACTGCTGTTGCTATTGTTGATGCCATCGTTGCCGTTGCTGCTGCTGCTGTTGCCGTTGACGACTTTTTTTGTGCCTCCTTTTTGGCTTTTTTCAACGCTTTCTTGGCAGCTTTGGCGCTTGCATCTTTGGTAGCTAACACATTGTCCACAACAGATGCTATCTCTTGCAACTCTCCATCTGTATCACTGGCAGGATACGTGTGGCTTCTTGGAGGTATTTTCAGGACTGTACCCTGAGGTCCAAATGATATCTTAATAAAAGGGCTTTTGGCTAACGGAAGCTTTTCTTCTGACAAACCAACACTACAAGAAGTCTGTTGCTGCTGCTGTTGTTCCTGTTCTTCTTCCTTGATCCTCTTGATGGAGGCTGTATCTTCATTTGGTGGACAATCATCATTGGTTCGTCTTTTACGTAGCACCATTCTATCACAGCCACTTCCTTCCTGAGCATTATCACTATAACTATTACTAAAATTATTATTATCCACTAAAGTATTTTGACTGGCGTTGCTCGACGCATTAGCACCTGTTTTTAAATGAACTGCTGTTGATTGCACACTACTACTATTTTCCGCGGTTTTCTTGTCTAAGGCACGACCGATATCTTTTCCAGTGTTTTGAACTTCCACATTTTCAGAGTTTTCATTACATATGGATTTACATTTGGAGCATAATACTTGTCTCGGTCGTAACCTCATAGTTCGAGCATTCTTGTCCCCATATCGTTTGCAATTGGTTCTCCTTGGTATAATTGTGTAACTGTTTTTATGGTCACTTTCTTGGAAATAAGTATACCTTCGACTAACTGCAAACAATTTATCGCTGTCCGGTGTGGCTTGTTCTGCCACGGCTATATGAGGCTTGACTTCGTTCTGTGATCCTGGGAATGATGTTGGTGGGATTATACCACATGGCCAATTCCTAAAGGAAAAATTATTATACGATGAGCATAACACACAATACATAGTCACTCCTTCAACGCCGCACATCAATCGTCCACCATACAACTAACTACACACAACTGGGGAGTGAACTCGGGTCATCCGTGTTACGAGTGGAACCCTAAACCATAACTTCACAACAGATGAAAATTGAATATTAGCAATCTCAACAGTGTTGTATTGCACTTGTTTACTACTTACAGTATGAGAAGTGTTCGGTAAGAGATATTTATTGCTGAAATTACAGAAATAAGGTTCACAGTCTAACAGCATGCATATTATTGAACTGACATTTCAGAATCATAAAAGTCTAGCCATCTTTAAAAGGAACTACAAGTCGTTCTTTACTTTCAACCTTCCATCCTGTTTCTATTTCTGATTCTTAAATGGATGCAACAGATACTGTACATTAGCCTTAAAAGTAATAGAGGTAATCGACAAAATCCAGATATTCTATTCTCAATTATCGATAAATTAACAAAAACTGTGGGTAGTAGTTTGTTTTTTAAAATACAAGTTGCAAATGCAGCACCTATAGTTACTTATAAGAGCTCTACCTCGATTTGGAATGCCATCCAGCCATATTGGTTATGTCAGTTTCATATCCACCCTTGCATGTTTCCACTGATTATGACGCAATTTTAATGTCGTGGCAATTAGTTAGTACCGTATCATGTTTGCTGTGTTTTGAGGAATGCATAGAATAATGAATTGATGCAAAGCATCACCTTTTTGATTGTGTTAATGATGCCTACACAGGTGTAGTGTCAAGATTCATCCCTTACCTCAATCCTATAGCTGCATCCTATGCAAGACTAAAATAATTATCACTTCAATGCAATACGACATATGAGAGCAAGTCTGAAATCACCACTGTCATTTTCTTCTTCAATAATATTATGAAAATAAGTGAGTGAAATGGATGCTATATTTTTGCCTATGTATCAAAAGTATACATCTGTTAATGATCAGAGTAATGATGAACATCAAGTCCTAGTCGGTGGGAAACGTGCACAATTCTAATTAAAATAGGGACTTACTTCTTTGTGGAATTTAATAAAACGCCTTGAAAAGATGTAGTACCACATGTGAAGGATACAACAAGCAGATCCTCGAGAGCTTCTTCTACATTGACGATAATTTTCGTGTTCTTTAAATGTTGGCTAACGAAGTCTTCACATTCCGCCATGTTGGTCAATTTTTCGCCTTGCTTCGCTTTCATCTCTGGAAAGAGACGAAACGCGCATGCGTCACCAGCATTGATAAAGTTCGCGTCTATAGTGATATGTATTCTTTTCTTTTCGTTTGGTAATTTTTCTTGGCTATTGTTATTATTAATACTGATCTTAACAGATATAGAGTCATTTCAACAACATTAATTAATTATTTTATTTACTTTGGAATCATCGAGTCGTTAATAAAACGAAGTCAATGGTGGCAATATCCCTCCTATAGCTATGCTATACTGTACCCCCTCCATCTTCGCTAAAACCAACATCGACGTCAAATGACTATGGAAATGCTGATAGCAAATATCGGTTTTATGTTCATACCCTCAATATGCACAAAACTAATTTGAATTTTAAAATATTTAAGTTGCTATTAAAAGCCAAAAATGATTATCATGTTTGAACATTCCTCATTAACACTCCAAAACACATCAGCATAGTACTCGCTCGATACTTTCGATTGATCGACATCTTGAAGGTTTCAAAAGCAAAATTATGGAATTTTATTATTGTACATACTGTATTATAGATATGAATTGAATATTATATATTGTCAACGTGTGATAGAACATAATTATTAGAGTGACATTTACATAAAAAAAAAGTAATTCACATCTGTTTTTGTTTGTTTTCGTCTAGCATCATGTGGCAGTGTTCTAATTATATGGAGGAATATTAATGAAGATTACATTATGGACACAATAATGGTACATCTACTGTACATACGTGACTCGGGAGAAATGTAGCTTGAAAGATTTCCACGAAAAAGCAACCATTCAACTCAGAAAATAGACACAGGAAGGAGGTATATTTACTTTAGTAAACTGTTATTCTCTCTAAAAACAAAAAACCGACGTAAATCGTAAATTAATTTAGTAGTAGGTGAGTACGCTAAAGTTAAAAAGTCATTGGATACTGTGGTAGTGTTCTGGTTTGTGAAAAAATAAACTCAACTTTATTTTTTAATTAAAGAGCCGCTTATGGCAGGGAGTTGTGGTCCTTCACTCCTTTCTGTCGTCCTACATTCATATCCCAGTGAACGTTGGGTGCTGCAAATGTCCCCTCTCCTACGTCCTCTACACCTACCTCCTCATCCCCTGCGAGCAGCCTCTTAAGGGTCCGCCCTGTTATGGCTGCTTGGCTTACTCCCCAACCCATGAAATAAATCCAGCAGTCATCATAATCATCATACCCTTATCCCGCCTGTGGTAGGGTCTAGTCTACCGGTTCTAGCCCTCCACTCCCGCCTATCTCCCACCAGGTCCCCGTCCACCCCACACACTACCATATCCTCACATACCACCTGCTCCCACGCCTCTTTTTGGCCTTCCCCTGCCCCGGGTGCTTCCAACCACCTGCATTCCCATAATGGACTTAACGAACTCGTCCTCCCCTCTTCTCGTTACATGTCCATACCACCTCAATCCACTCTCCCTCATTTTTTCCGCGATGTCCCCTCCACCCCCAAGCTACCTCTTGTATACTCATTCCTGATTCTAACAGCTCTCGACGCCCCACTCATGTACCGCAGTTGTACTTGACATCAGTGGATTGAAGCCTTCTCTCTCTCTCTCTCTCTCTCTCTCTCTCTCTCTCTCTCTCTCTCTCTCTGATAGATTAGTAAAAATGACAAAAAAAAGGACCAGGGGAAAAAAAGGGAAAACTTATGAAATCTTACTTTTTGTCGTTCACATTTTATTACCATGCTGATAAATACAATGAAGGAAATATAAGCATGTTTTCATCGTCTACAGGTCAATAAGAAACCAGTAGCTGCATATTTGCCACATTGTCTTCGTTCGTGAGATTTCATTAATTAGGGGCAGTGACCCTAGTTGCCATTGTTGGAACTGTCATGGGCAGTCCGATTCATGCCGGGCCTCACTCTCTTGCCCTACCAACTGTGACTGAAAATGTTTGTTACTACTACTAAAAAAAACCTGTCTGTAAACGCATTACATTTTTTTAATAGTTACATTTCGTTTGCAGGAAGACAAACATTCGCAAACATTTGTTGGCAGTAAACAGTAAATGCTCAAGAACCAAAAATAGGTCACAAATGCTTGTCATTTGGAGACAATAGAAGCGAACAAAGCACAGAACAAAGTTAAAAATGTTAGCGAACGCTTTAATTTCTTCGGTGGTTATGCGACACTATAGGTCAGTTTTCACTTTTAAAATTGTGTTAATTTTGCTGTACATTTCACTTCAAGGAATGACATTTAAATGATATACTGTTGTGGACTAGCGGTTGGAAATCACTTGAATATTTCATGGCGTATCTCCCTTCGGAAGAGCTCAACAGAAGGTGTGGGAGAATAAGAAGGATGAAAATTGGTAGGCGAGGGGGACCTATTTGAATGTCACAATCCCTTTTAGTCATCCCTTATGATATTCAGGGATTCATGGAGGATAATCGACTGGGAACAAAAGAAGGGATGAGGGAAAAACTAGAGACAGGACGAGTAGGGATATTGCTCAAGTAGGGAAAAACTAGAGACAGGACGAGTAGGGATATTGCTCAAGTAGAGACAATTTAAGACAAGAATGCAGGTCTTATTCCTTCCTGGTTTACCGTCAGGCTGTCTAGTTGTGAAGGTAGGTAATTTGTCGACACCAGGAGGTGTTAGCTCCTGAAACTGGGAATCTTGCCAGTCTGCACATTTTGTTTATCTTCCTGTAGAAAGGGGTCTTTAACGTGCACTAGAGACAACGTATAGGCCTACAGCACTGGCTTTACTTCTCATCCTGCACGGAAAAAGTACTTTGGGCTTTCCTTCCTCTAGCCCGAGAAAAGCTACCCACTTTGGCTAGAACTGCAGCATCAAGCACACTACCATCGAGTCGGGCGTGCATGAATAAGATTGGGAGAGGGTAAGATATAAAGGGACCTTTATTAAATAGCGTCTCAGTTTTATGTCGATCTTAACAGCATATCCAGGAAGGCTTCTTCCTTACATCTTTTGAAGATACGCCTTCCTTCTTTTTTTTTGTTAATAAAAAGGACGTCCGAAGTTAGAAACTTTGAACCTCTTCTTCAATTTCCTGAGTAGGTGAATCATCAATCAGTCTTTTAGCAACGATAAGATTGGTTGCTGCCTTGCACTTTCACTAGAGTTCAATGGCTGGTAGATGTCTAATTTAATATCGTTCTAGCAGGCTATTATCTTCTTTAAAACCACATGGGGATTGACCTATGATTGCAGCAAGTTCACGTTTAGGGCCTCGTGTGGCCACAAGTCACCAAAACCGTGAGCGTCCGAAGAAAAATTGCAAAGGGAAGGACAAAGCTTGGAGATAATGTTCCAGAAATCGGATCAACTGTGAATTCGATTGGCGATTACATACATTTTCCTGTTGAATTTTTATTTACGTTTCTTTTATTAAATTTCTTACCATCCAGAGGGGGAGGGACATTTGTTCCTCGTCATCCTTCTCTGCGGACATATCGCGATCAAAACGTATTGTCGACTCACAACCGGATGTACTCCTGATCCTGGCCGAGATGAGTTTCGGACAAGGCGGGAAGCGTCTTCCGGTTGGAAAGTAAACTATGGGCCTGTCAATGCGCTCAAATCTCTGTTACAAACCCTTTTCCAACCTATGACAGGGTCGGGTTCCCACCGTTGTCCCTGTGAATGGACATATGGGCGATCAGTTGGACGGCATTTTGACGCAGCCGGCAGCCGATCAACGTGGCAATCCCCAATGCTGCGTTTGGTTGGCAGCCTGTTGCGAAAAAATACCGTCCAATATATCACCCGTGTTCCATTGAGAGAGACAAGATGGGTACCCAACCCTCCCATTGGCGGGAAAAAGGCTAGGATTTGTTATTGCCTACAGAAGGTCGATGTTAATTAAATAAGCAAGGGGTTGTGATGCCATTCGGTCAGAAACGAGTCGTCCTGTGTTCCTGGTATCAAGGAAATTGATGGGGCAGCCGACCCTACCCTAGCTCTGAAAATGAATTCTTTCAGTGTACATAATATGATAATACTCTAGGAAAACTTAGCGACTCCAGAGAACAAGTAGAGAAGGACCTAAAATTTCCTAAATGATATTAGAGGAGCGATAGAAAATGGAGGGTCAGGACAGAGTATCTAGCTTTCAATTGGGAAGGACAGGAAAATAATGGTTCTGTACTCTCTAGGGCCGAACTAGTGAAGAAGGTGCAAGTGGTAAAGCACTTAGGATAAACGTTCCAAAGCAACGGGGAGATCGACTCGGATGTGACCCATAGAATCAATGGGGGATGGTTGAAGTGGAGACACACAGGATGGGTCCTGTATCATAGGAGGGTCCCAATCTAGTTGAAAGGGAAGTTTTACAGGGTAGTAGTTAGGCCAGCTATGCTATATTGATCCGAGTGTTGGGCAGTGAGGAAGAGCCACGTTAATAGAATGCAAGTAACCGAGATGCGAATGTTGCTGTACATGAGTGAGGTGTCGAGAGTGTCGTGTACATGAGTATATTAGAGGTAGCCCGTTAGGTCCATCCATTTCAGGAATGCAGATGGTGGATGCACCCGGGGAAGAGGGGAGACCAAAGTAGACGTGGGAGTTGTCCGTAAGGATATGGTAGTGTGTGGGGTGGACGGGGACCTGGTGGGAGATAGGCGGGAGTGGAGGGCTATAACCCGCAGACCCGACCCTGCCACAGGCGGGATAAGGGTATGATGATGTACATAATATGATAATACCACACGTCTATTTGCTGCGCTGAAGATATAAAGGAGGAGCATGGACCACCTGGTCATTGCCACTGGACGTCAACTAGTTATACAGGGAGGATGCGCCTAATGACTAGCAGATATTTCATGCGGTGGAGTATATTTGGCTTTTATATACCGGATACCATTTCTGATTTTATCAAACATTTTGTTTATCATCTTTTTTTTGTTTGAAGGGCTCGTTTTGAGTTCATTTCACTGCGTGGTCATCATTTTTCAAAACAAACGGCAGTTGGTCAACATTGAAAACAAATAAGAAAAGGTTAGCCGATTTTCTGGGTGGCCACTTCATTAGGTTAATTATAGGAAAAACAATCCTTAGGTATCTTATTCCACCTCCCACGTAGTTAAAATATAACGAAATATACAGTAGTTAAAATATAGTTAGCACCTCAGAGGCAACAACTGTTCTTTAGTTAAACGTAAGGAACCATTAGGCCCTTCTAAGCAGGTCTGCTTCGATGGCTAAGTAGTTGCGTTCTTCACTCGGGATTACTTACTTGCAGGTTCGACCCTGGTTGGAGACTGATGGCTTCTGTCGGGCGAGATGGGCAGATAGCTTTTTCCGACTTCGGGATGTCCTACCTTATGGGGCGTGTACGATGCACATAGAAGACCTCTGTCAACACGGAACCAAATATACACGTAAATTTCATGGAGTTTGCTGGACTACTGCGTCAGTGGTTCCACGTTCGATCCTGGACCGAGGTTTGACGTCTTTCAGGTGAGAGAGGGAGAAATTCCAGTGCCTTTGCGTCGTATGGCAAGTAAAGCCGTGGACTCCTGTAGGGTATCTGATGCTACTACTGCAAGGAGAAGAACCCTTGCTACATGGAAAGTAACATATACCTGTACTCGGGGCAAGATTTCCAGGTGTAGGAGGTTGCTTCTAGGATTCGGTGGAGGAAAATATGCCCCCAACGATTAGAAATAGCCCAGCGATCAATATGCATAGGGGTTGCAACATTAATTTGGCAGCCGATTACTGTCCAACAGATTATTTCCGTGTTCAAAATGGGATAAAATGGGCATCCGACCCCTGCCATAGGCGGGTAAAGGGTTAGTAATGATGATGATGATTTCCGAGTGTAGAAGTTCGTCACCCATCCCTGGCGTCGGTAAAGATGTTTTCCTCAGAAATGAGACTGACGTTAAATAAGCAGAGCTGGTGGGGAGCGGCGAGTTGCGTTGGACACACCAGTTCTCGTCTGATCACTGAAGTTAAGCAACGCAAGCCCAGTTAGTACTGACATGGGTGGTCGCTCGGGAAAGCTGGGTACTGCTAATACCCAATAATCGTCGCATTGGTGTAGTGTCTGTGCAGCATATGCATTAGAACTACGCAGTGGACGGGTCTCTAATGACCTTGTAGTTGACGGGACCTTAAACTCCAACAAACAAACAGAGCTAGTGCCATTTTGTCGGTAGCCGGCTGTGCGAAACAACCATCTAACAGGACAATTGGGTGCCACAGGTAAGGAGAGGGTTAGGAATGATAATGAGTACTATTTTCTTATAGTTTGAATTGACATCAAATGTTTTTATGATGAAAAACCGTCGTAAAAGTGATAGCTATAATAATATTAATAATTATCTGGTGCAGAACCCCTCGTAATTGACGGCAACTATAAAATGGCTGACATAATGGGTACATGTTCACCGAAAGAAAATTGTAGTCGTTTATGTCTAATCAATAAATTGTTTTCCTGCATGCAGTTTGCTCAAAAAGGAGAAAGAGAGGAGTGAAAGAGTCGACCGTTTACTTGGCGTTTGAATTCAGGTCTAGAGTTTAGAAAGCTCGTCGTTATAAACTGGATGAACACGCTACCAAAAGCTTTCTAAAAATGTGTGAGTCACGTTTTTCTCGAAAATGTGCTGGAATGTCAATACAGATGCAAGAGCCGATTAAGATAGGGATCAACCAAAGCCTCCTAGATAACATAATCTGTTTAGGAGGTCTTGGATCAACCCGCCTTTGTCTGCTTCAACTGATTCATGTTGAGCATGTCCATGTGCAACATCTGTTTGCTTAAGAAATTACCCTTTAGACTGCCAAGGAACTACCATTTGGGCTTGTGCCTTAGGCCCGAACCGCACCATGGATATTCTTGTAGTTTTTTTTACGTTGACTCATTCCAAAAGCAATTCCTAACCCTTTTCCCGCGTATGGTAGGGTCGGGTACCCGTCTTGTCCCTCCGAATGGACACAAGCGTGTTATATTGGACAGTGTTTTTTTTTCCGCAGCCGGTTGCCGACCAAAGATGCACACCCCTATGCTTGGGGAATTCCACCGACACCAGGAGGCGAGCTCCTACACCTGGAAATAGTAGAGAGGGTTCTCTTAAGTGTAAATGCCATCGTACACCACGCGGGACCTCGATTTTACTTCTCATCCGATGATCCGAAGGAAGGCGCATTCGGGGACATCTCTGTCGCCCGAAAGAAGCCAACCCACCTCAGTCCATTATCGAGCCTAGAACGACTGACGCAGCTATCGAGCATGGTAGTATCCCTACGCCACCGAGGCGAGATCTACTATGCAACGAGTAGCAAAAGCAAGCAACTCCTAACCCTTTTCCCGCCTATGGCAGGGTCGGGTACCCATCTTGTCCCTCTGAATGGACATAGGGCGATATATTGGTCATAGTTTTTCCGCAATTCCCGTGGGGGCGAGCTCCTACACCAGGAAATTTTGCCTCATCTACTCGTTGCATACAAGCAGGGCAGAGGGTGCATTGCACCCGGGCCCCACGATTGAGGGGGGCCCCATCATCAGTACCCATCAGGGCCCAGATCATTGCTAATATTAAAAGTTTAATACGTTATTGTAGGGGTAACGTCTCTCATTCGACCCTGCCAATGCAACATACGTAACCTAACAACCCTGCCATTGAACTACACCAGGGTTGTACAACCTTTCTGATGTTGTGGGTCACTCGGCTGCTCCATGAACTTATTGCCAGCCACAGGCTGTCAAAACCAACACGGGTGAAGATAACGTTAGGTGTTATATAGCAGGTAGGCTATAATGCATAATTAGAAATGATGCACCATTGGCCACATTACAAGCCTCAATGGGCCACAGGTTGGACAACCCAGAATTAGAGGTTAAGAGTCAATAATTTAGTAATGCTATTATTTTGGGGTCCCAAAAGGAATTTTGCACCCGAGCCCCTTTATAGAGAAGGCCGGCCCTGCATACAAGAGAGGGTGCCATTGTACACCACATAGGTAGGCGAAGGAAGGAAGGCGCACGTGGGGCATTTCTCTCGTCTGAAGAAAGTTAATCCACCCCGGTCCAGCATCGAACCTAGAACCACCAACGAAGTTCCAGAGCACGCTAAGGACTGCGCCACCGAGGCAGCATTAGCATTGACTCATTGATTTACAATAAAATTTAACTACTAGGTATGAATTTTCAAGTATACTGTTGTTCCAAGGCCTAATAAACGTAAGCCCTGGCCCTGATGTTACTGCTGGTGCTCTAGGTCAGGCGTAACTCAAGATTTTGAATTCCGTTCAACTGCACCAGCAGAGGGCGCTTTTGAATCCATCGTTGTTTCGAAAAAAGAATGCACATCGTGACGTTCCATATTCAAATTACAGCGGCATTCTATTTACAAATGGAAGCTTATCGTAGGTGGATCATTGATCTGTATAGTGTTCTTTCACGAAATGTATAAAGAAATATAAGAATTACAACCGGTAGTTTTGAGACATAATTTCCTTAAAAGGGAAATTAGTTAAAAAAATTCATCTCTCTCCCCTCCTCTTTTTTTTACGACGTCAACAAAAGGATCGTGACAATTTCCATATGTTCCTTCTACTCGCCGCCATTCTCAATTACCCACTTATCATATTGACAATATTTTTATAAAGACAATTCATTACTTAGTTCATTGTTGATATTTTAATCCATTAACGAAATTTACCAATTATGAAGTGTCCTACTTTTATCCCGAAACAAGAAAAAATTAAGGGAGGTTAAGAAGAAGAGGAGGAGGGGGAGGCAATCAGGTGAGAAAGGGACAAAAATTACGTGCATAGCAAGAGCTTTACCTAGATAGAGAGAAAAAAAATCCCTCAAGTGTATCTGTTGGCATACAACTGAGTAACTTTCGTGGGTAGAAGTGTGATAAAACTACTTGAATGCATCTGAGCGAATTCTCGACGACTTTGAGGAGCCTGAGGCCATTTCTTCGTGTAGGAATGCTGGGATACAACCCATATTCAGGTGAGCGAGTGAGTGAGAGAGAGAAGAGGTGCAAGCAAAGAGTTGCGTATTATATAGTCAGATTACCTGTCATTTGATTCGTTCTTCTCAACAGCTAGATAACTGAAGACCGAGTGTATTTGTAGTTCACATCACCGGCTATTTCTCACAACAAGCGGTTTACGCAACGAATCGTCAAGTCAGACTCTACAGGTCCAGTGGATGACGGTATTTCTCATACCTTTAAATTGCCCCAAAGAAATCGAAAGAAAGAGCGAGGGAATACTCTTCAGAGGGTAACAATCCAGGAATAAACAAATTAATACCGGATACTATTATTTTCTTCAAGACACCTAACTAATAACCATTGGAGTTTGTGCAACTAAACATTGGCTTTCCAGTTACAATTTGAAAGAGTTGTCACGTTTCTTCTACCCCCTCTTTTTCAAGGTTGATTTGTAGAGGACGGCATGCCGTCTAGGTAAGTTAAACCTTTTAATTTTGAGCTAATGCAATAATTAATCAACGCGCACAGATATGAAAAATATGTAATTAAGAATTATTTCTGCATGGTATCTCCAACCCCCCCTTTCATTTTAAGTGAAAATGGTAATTGGATTACTTGGGCTAATTTCTGGAATTAAGACACTTCAAATGTATTTTTAGGGTGGTGATTCAGTTGCACTCAAGTGTAAGAGTACTATGGCAACCGATGGGAAAGGATCACTTGGGTTTTAGAGTCTTTGGAGACTTTCATTAACCTCTAAACATCAACACCACTAATTTTATCAGCTTTTCGGGAGGGGGGAAGGGTTAGACATGCGTTTACAGTACTAAGGTTGGACTGAAAGAATGGGCTCATTAGTTGAATTTGGACTTACTCTCCTTCATGTTTATTTTTCTTTCTATAATACTCTCTTCAATATTTCGACTTGTGAGTGTTCAGTTCAGTCTGCAGTTTTATAGTTATTTAGTTCATTTCACTAATGAAGGAAATTCCAAATGACATGTTGCAGCACTTGTGGTTGATTGAAATTGTACTCTTGAGTGTTGTTGGCAGTAATAGGGTCGTATCTGTGACAACTTCTTCATAGGCTGAATGATGTTAGTTGCCAGTTTGTTCTTAGTGAAAAGAAATAGATAAAAGGTTGCTATTACTGAAAAAAGACTAATGATTTTGGTGAAATAAGTGTCTTGGGTAATGGAGTTTCAATTGAGTGCAATGCCTGATAAAATTAAATTCACTTCTGTTAAAGAAAGGGTAAGGAGTTAACGCTTTATTGTAGAAATGCGTAGATCATGCTTGTATCCGTACGTTCCAGATGTGAAGTTTCACCATCTTTCACTACCATAAAAGTGAGTACACCTCTCTGACTTGTTGGCGCCGTACATGATTGTTGAACTCATGATGTGCAGAATCTTTCTTGGATCAGGTGGTTGGTCTATTCAGGCGATGCATCAACCGCTATCGCCCGGGTTCATCATATTACTTCAGGTTAGGTTCCTCGACATATGCCCATGGGGCTTCTCTAATTTCTTGGTGATAACATCATTGTGTCTCCACAATTTGAAATTGAACTCAGTCCACCCGCACACCAGGCGCTGGCTGGGGATACGGACCAGGTGGTGGGTTTCTATCGAGCTAGAGGACGAAACCTCCAAGGGTGTCCCCTATCGGGTAGTGTGCAAGCCTTTGGTCCTTTGTAGTGCACACGGCAGCACTTCTGCATTTCGAAAAACCCATTCTGCTCGGAAATGTAGATCAGGAAATGACCAAGTGTAGGAGCTCCCTCTCTGTCATAGGTAAATGACCTTCGAAGTGGACAGACGGACATTAAATAGATAAATATACAAAAAGAGCGCGCATTATTTTTTGACATTACTGACAGTACTCTTGTTTTTTAGCGACGGGCTTTGGTAATAAAATTATGGAGAAAAGTCGAGAGAGATTAAGTTTGATGTTTAGAGGCTGTTTTCATGAAAAAGGAATAAGCCTCTGGCATCATCAACAGATGCGAATTTATGCTCAATTTATTTGGAATAGTATTGCCCTACATTTGAATCGAGACGATGGTTTTCGGAGAAGCATTTTTTGTGTGTGGATGAATCCGTAGTGACCATTTGTGGTCACATTTTGTTTCGGTGGTGCATTGTCTCGTTATTATGTCCATCTCGAGTTATCAGTGTATGAGAGATGAGTTATATCAAATGTTGTAATTTGCTTCTTGCGTTGGTTGAATCTTACGTTGGCGGATAAGTTGTAAGGGTTCGTTGATCTTATTTCGAGTTGTCTTGCTACTGATATGTAGAGGTTGCCGAGTTGTTTATCATCAGTTAGGCCTCTCGCTGAAGTATAATAGTCTACTGATGTGTAAGCATTGTTTCCAGGAATCACTTTAGTTTTTCTTTCCTGTCTCACTTGGTCACTACTCGATAATAGAGATCATGTTGGGGGGTTGTTTTTTTTTTTAACTTGAACTATACTAGAGATTCCTGTACCCCCACTTTAATGTCATTCAAATAGTTTGTTACAATAAAATTATCATGAATCTGATTGCTCCACTACTATAAAACAGTTTTGCAAAGCAGTCATAAAATGGCAAGTGGGAGAATGAAACTCCAAATAATCTAGTTCAGTTGCCTCATTTTTCGATTAAAGCTTGCATCTCTGGTGAATTCAATTGGTTTGTATCCGCCAAGTGCTCCGAATTATACTGCTCAGGACCTGTTTTTGAATATTCGAGTTCTAGATTTCATTGACTGACCAGCACTTTACAGCCAAAAAAAGTCTCTTTTGGTTTAGATTACAATCTACTAATTATTTCAAATAATACTCTTTTTTTTATATAAAAAAATGTTAATGAAATATATGAACTGAATATTAGGACATTTAAAATAAGTTACTGCTTCTGTCTTGCATCTAATTGATCTCCCTCCCCCTTTATTTTTTTTCCTTCGAACAAGAAGTACTAGCTTCCGCTCGGATTTTCTTCACTAATATGCAGTGGCGTGCCAGTAGTGTCATCGGTCCGGTCCTATCACTGGCTATGATAGGTCAGGGGAAAGCGGCGAATTGCGTTGGACACACCAGTTCTCGTCCGATCACTGAAGTTAACCAACGCAACCCCAGTTAGTACTAACATGGGTGGTCGCTTGGGAAAACTGGGTACTGCTTATACCCAAAAATCGTCGCGTATTACTGTAGTGTCTGTGCAGTCTTTGCATGAGAACTACACTGTGGACGGAGCTCTAATAACCTTGTGGTTGAAGGGCCCTAAAACACCAACCAACAACAACAAAAAAATAGGTCAGGGGTTGGATCTAGAGGGCCAGGCCGCCTTTAATATTCTGGCGCCTGTGTGCGTTACGCACTGTGCTGCCGGCACGCCTCGGCTAATATTTAGTCTCGACGACTCAGTGGGTTTGATCTCTCGTTAGGTTCCAGGTGCGAGTCTGCACCGATGTAGCTTAGCTCCTTTCAGTTTTGTTGGTGTTTTAGGGCCCTTCAATTACAACGGTCATTAGAGCCCCGTCCACCGAGTAGTGCTGGGAGTGGCGAGTTGCGTTGGACACACCAGTTCTCCTCTGATCACTGAAGTTAAGCAACGCAAGCCCAGCTAGTACTGACATGGGTGGTCGCTCAGGAAAACTGGGTACTGCTAATACCCAATAATCGTCGCATTAGTGTAGTGTCTGTGCAGTCTATGCGTTAGAACTATGCAATGGACGGGTCTCTAATGACCTTGTAGTTGACGGGACCTTAAACACCAACAAACAACAACCGAGTAGTGCTAAATCAGAGACTGCACAGACACTAAGCTGATGCGACGATTTTTGGGTATTAGCGGTACCCAGGTTTCCCAAGCTGCCACCCATGTTAGTACTAGTTGGGGTTGCGTTGCATAACTTCAGGGATCAGACGAAACTGGTGTGTACAACGCAATACAGCCGCTCTCGCTTCTTTCAGGCTGTAGAGAGATAGACCCCCAATGAAGCCAGTGGGCACAGGTGGTCCCTTGTGGTTGCACGTGTAGACCAGTAAATTCGGTAAAAGAAGTTGTCCTCAGAAAGATAGACCAATGTTAAGAAAGAGAATGTGATGCAATGGATGGCTGCGTTTTTGGCAGGTGCCGTTTGGGACACTAGATTAACAACTAAATAAAGAAAAACATTTCCTAGATAGGGTGCGTACTAGGTGCTGCATAAAATGCTTGAGTGAGGAATTTCGGATGCTGACTTGACTGTCTGACTACTACTTCTACTACTTTTTCCATTGATAGTTGTGGCAAGAATTTGAAATTAATGTTTATTTGAGCACGTTGTCCTAATTTTGCTGTTAATAACCGTAGCTGAAAGGAGGATCTCCCTCACACACACGCACATACAGGCGTGCACAAATATGTTTAGATTAACGTTTCTCAACCTTTTCACTCCGGATGACTCCTTGAAATAATATTCAGGTTTCGGGTAGAACCCCATCCCACTGCCGCCCTGGAACAGAAAGACCTCTGAAGAGATCGGTAAGAATGTTATTTTCCTCTTAGGGCACAAAAAAGCAACTCCTAACCCTTTTCCCGCCTAAGTCAGGGTCGGGTACCCATTTGTCCCTCTGAATGGACACCGGGAGATATATTGGTCATAGTTTTTTCTGCAGCCGGTTGCCGGCCAAAGCTGCACCCCTACGCTTATTTATCGTCGGTCTAGTGCTCGTTGGGGAATGCTACCGACGCCAGGAGGCGAGCTCCTACACCTGGAAATTTTGCCTCATCTACCCGTTGCGTAGTAGAGAGGGTTCTTTTACGTGCAAGTGTCATCGTACACCCACACGGGACCTCGGTTTTACTTCTCATCCGAAAGAAGGCACACTCGCGGCTTCTCTCTCGCCCGAAAGAGGCCGACCCACCACGGTCCAGTATCGAACCTAGAACTGATGGCGTAGTTGCCGAGTGTGCTAACCACTACGCCACCGCGGCGGGTTTATTTTCCTCTTAGGGCACACAAGGTTGAAATACGCTGATCGGGAAGTCTGTGCCACAACGCTGAAGACGAATGGTTACTTTTGGGAAGGACTAAGCTGCACGGGCCACAGTTTGTCCCTACCTGCACCTTCTACAGGTATCTACAGCGTACTTGAAGAGTGCAGCCTTGCTCAGAATCGAACCCCGTTGGCAAGAGATCAGGCGCCTTCTACTACGATAAATAGCTAGAACTAGAGACGAAAGAAAATGTACTGCCTTGGTTCTGTCCTTAATACATTTTGAGTTTGCAGGCCTGCTGTGGCCAGTACTAGGATTAGTCTCATTCCAGCAAGACAATACCAACAGTCTTCTTCATCAACGAACCCTTGAACCTGAGATGGAAGCACTTTACCAACAGAGTTGCTGGGGCGGGCTCGTAATTCGGTATCCTATGTCTGTGGTCCTTAATAGCCTATCATTTTTTATTTGGATCGAAAAGGTATGTCTAGCTTGCAGCGTCCTTTTCTGAGCCTGTGCCTCTAATTTGGCAGCTTCGGGTCTGGGACTCTACTTTATGGATAAACCATTTGTACACATTCCTGAATTGTGATTCTCTACCTGGCCTACTGATGCCAGGTCCCTGATCCTACCCAAATTTGGATTTTCGAGGATTGGTCGATAATAGTTCACATCCACATATGGGACAGTGGCTTTCGTTTCCTATTTTTGTAGGACGGTGCACGTTAACTCTCGGCCTTATCAGAAAAGAAACTGCCCGTCTAGGCCAGGGGCGAATTTTGAACTCAAAAGACCCGAGATTGAAGCTCACTGATATTTTGATTTTCTACTGTCCCATTCTCCATAAATGAGGATTCTCCCCACACCCACATACAGTACTTCATTTGTTGTCCCTGATAGGCCTACTCCTTAGTTATCCGAATATCTAAACTCGAATTTTTGTTTTTGAATATTTACTGATGTACTGACCTACTTTTTATACTTTTATTTGAATTTATTACTCGTATATGACTGATGAAGCTGAGTAATTTACTTTTGCTCTTCCTATTTAGCAGATGGTCACGATTTGAACGTTTCTCTAGAAAGAGAGAGAGAGCGAAAGGGTTTTGCGGGAGGGAATTGCGAAACGAGTGGCCATAAAAGTTGTCGAAAATGAAATGTTGCACTTGTGGTTCGAGTAAGGAATAGCGGGATTCAAATTTATCCAAGTCTTTTTATTTTCATTTAATTACTTATGGAAATGTCGGTAAACCCACTAATTTCGTCACATTACCAAAGTCGTTGAAATGGAAATTCCTGAAGCGTGACGTTCCGTCATGTTAACCGTGTCACGTCGACTGGTCACTTTCCACGTGTCCGAGTTGAAAAGGGAATAGAAATGAGCTGAAACAAGCGCCAGGAGGTGACCTGTTGCACGTGAGAATTTTACCGATATACGTGTGTGGTTTTCTCTCTGTTAAGAAATGGTCCATGTAACCGCGACATTGTTTCTTGGCTCCTCAGGTGGGAATCTCAGGTTCTATCCTGACTGAAGTGGATGGTTCTCGTATCCGGATGGTAGAATCAGGTCTGCGAGTTCTTGCCCGTTGCTCTACCCGCCACGGTGAATCAGTCTGTGCTTGGAAGCAGTGGCGTAGCTAGGATATTTTGCGCCCGGGGGACGCCCTGGCGCCCTAGCCACCTTCCCTTTTAATCACATTTTTTTTGTTAAAATGGGTATGGACGTCTGCTGCAGCGATTTTGTGACCAATTTATTACTCTTGTTCACTTATTATAATGTAACGTTGTAAGCCTCATTTTGACGCCCCTGTACCTTGGCACCTTGGGACTATGTATCCCCCTGCCCCCTTAGCAAGTTGCGTTGGACACACCAGTTCTCGTCTGATCACTGAAGTTAAGCAGTGCAAGCCCACGATACTACCAACATGGGTGGTTGGTAAAGAACGTTGGGTGCTGCAAAGTTGCCCTCTCCTAGGTCCACTACCTACCTCCTCATCTCCCTCGAGCAGCCTCCTAAGGGTTCATCCTGTTATGGCTGCTTGGCTAACTCCCCAACCCATTAATTGAATCCAGAATCCAGCTACGCCTCTGCTTGGATGTTCGATCCTCATCGCGCTGGCAGCTATTGGACGTTATCATCACCAATAACCCCCTTTCCCGCCTATAGTACGGCCGGGTGGCCAGTTTTTGTCCCATTGGGCACATGAGTGATCGTCGGCTTATTTTGATTCGTTGGGACACTTTTTCCTTCACTGACGCCAGAAGGTGTGTTGCTATACATGGAAATTTTGTGAGTGGCTTATTGCGTTGGACACACCAGTTCTTGTCTGATCACTGACGTTAAGCAACGCAACTCCCAGTTAGTACTGACATGGGTGGCTACCTAGGAAAACTGGGTATCGCTAATACCCAAAAAGTGTAGTGTCTGTGCAGTCTCTGCATTAGAACTATACAGTGGACGGGGCTCTAATGAACTTGTAGTTGAAGGGCCCTTAAACACTAACGAAACATGGAAATTTTGTCAAACTATGAGAATATATTTTATTTTATGTAGAAAGGGTTCTTTTACGCGCAAATGACGTACATAAAAAGGGGCCACGGCTTTGTTTGCCATCGAGACCTCTCTCCCGCCCGAAAGAAGCCAACCCACCTCGACCCAGTTTCGAACCTAGAACGACTGACGAGGAAAAGGGTTGGTACAGTAGTTGTCTTTAGCTTTGCCCTGGAGCCTCTCTCTCTCTCTCTGTCGCACGAAAGAAACCGCTGAGGGTGTATGGGAACAAACTCAAGATAGAGAGGGAGGCAATTTATGATAATACGTGGGAGAGATCACTTCTGTTTGGGCAACAGCCAGGTCACTGGAGACGAAGCAGAGGATAGCAAAGATCACAGGCGGGGGAGGGTTGTGGATTGTGTAGGGATCTAGTGGAGGATGTCAGATATGTGATGCTGGCATGTCCAATGCTGGACCACTGCAGGAGGGGTTGAGGAACCCCCATTGGAAGAGGTCCTGGGAGTGGTGTGTGTTGGGTGTTGGGGTGAATTGGGCAAAGATGTTGCTGGGATGCTGGTGGAGGTCTAGACATATGGGTCTGGCATGAGAAATCTCACTGACAAGGTATCCGTCCCAAAGGAGATTACATATTCGTAGATCGTCAAAATTCCTAGGTGTAGGGGCTCACTCCCCCTCCGGCGTCGGTAAATTGTTTTTTTTTTACTACGAGTAAACCAATCCGATTGCTCACCGAGAAGGATATACTGTAAGTAGATGAACATAATTCATAGGTTAGGAGTTCGAATCCATTCCCACCTGGTGTTACTAAATGACGTAAATATCCAGTTGACGAACCATATTCTCTGGTTTCCAAGTGAAGTCACTTATCTCAACCAGGGTTGAACAGTCGTCGTCGTTTTTCGATTGATTTCTACAGGATGTGAGATGTGTTGAGGTGGTAATGAGTGCTTTTCATTTTCCATTGGTTGGCTATAGGATCGCTTCCCACACATGGTACTTGCTCTTCATACATGCTAGAATTTAGGTGGTATTTTGTTTATTGTGCAAAAATGCAAACAAAATATTGAATAAAATTTGTGCCGAGTAGTGAACCTTTGTTATCGTGTGAAAAGATCTTTTTCTTTATATCCTTATGGTTTATGGAAGGGGGGGGGGGGCAAGAGAGAGTTAGCCCTGATATCTATCTAAAGTTATGGCATTTCACATTATCGTCTTGATGTCTGTGGTCTACTTTTCTTTTACTGACTTACGGAAAGAACTATAATTTTCATCATAAGGATAAATAATAAACATAAAACGATGAAACCATCTTTATTATTCTCGGAATATATTAAAAGTGGTACTAAATATTTCACATGGGTAAAAAAATGTGACAAAATATTATATTTTTGGCAGAATAGTGAATTGATGCAAATGAGGCCATCTTTTTTTTTCTTCTTTCTCCGTTAACCCCACTCAGTGTTATTATGAATCGATTGTGTGTGATCTTTTCGAGGGTCATCCATCAATTTAAAATTATTTTCTCTCACATAACAAGGATTGCCATGTGTATTACCTGGTTATAACGCTTAAATTCATAGAAATATATCATAAACGGTGGTTAAAATTTACAATATCAATTGTATATTATGACCTAGTATTTTTTTTTTTAAAAAAAAATGTATTTGACCTCCTTTAAGTGTGGCTGTTGTGCACATATCGCTTTTATTAAATAGTTTTTCTCCCTCTTTACGTGCGGAATTTCGGTTGTAGGACTTTTGTAGACACTTAACAATTCAGTTACCTAAATACACAGATATAGAAGCTAGTTACATGTAATTTTGTCGCGTTAGTAATTAATATGTAATTAGTTAACGATTTAACTATTACTGAATTCTGACATATCGGATAACTGGCATAAATGCGACGTGCAAAGAATTGATCCACAGATCTTACAGAACTCACGATAAGGGGCAGAAGTGTTACTCTTAAAGCCTGTGACTGCTAACTAACTACAGCATGTGGTGGGGCTGGTTTTACCCTCGAGTTTCACCGTATCTCAGCCTGTAAGCTCTTACAGCCGGCTATTAACACGTTAGGATGTGGAGGGAACACGGTCGGATCTACATATGGACTAATAGGGTTTAAGTCCTGGGCTCCCAAGTGTCAAGGGCGCGCAAAAATTGAATTATCCTGCGAATTCTTCAATTAGAGCATGTTCAGTGGACCTGCAGACCCGACCCTGCCACAGGCGGAATAAGGGGATGATGATTAACAATGAGCGCTTATCGTATAGTAAAAATAGTTAAGATTAATAATATATTTATAATGATTAGTTATATTGTAGTATTATTTGTTTTATTTCAATCAAGGGCTCAAAAAACTTTGATCCGCCCCTGGGAGGTGTGTTGGTTTGGTTATTTACCGTCGGCAAAGCAACTAAGCAACTCCTAACCCTTTTCCAGCCTATGGCAGGGTCGGGTACCCATCTTGTCCCTCTGAATGGACACAAGAGCGATATTTACCGACGGCCTTTCTAATCATTCAGGGAGCGACTGTATTGCGTTGGACACACAAGTTCTCATCTGATCACTAAAGTTAAGCAACGGAACCCCAGTTAGTACTAACACTGGCGGCCGCTTTGGAACATTGGATACCGCTAATACCCGAAAAATCGTCGTAACAGCTTAGCGGCTGGGCAGATTCTGTATTAGAACTACACAGTGGATGAGGCTCTAATGGCCGTTGTAGTTGAAGGGACCTAAAATACCAACAAAACAACAATCTACTAATTTACCGATGTCGGGAGTTCCTATTCTTTGGAATTTTGCCCATCTACACGTACATTTTACTCTGTGAAGACAGGGTTCTTTTTTCAGTGCAGTGGTCACCCAGTACACACCACGCAGTCATGATTTTATTTCTCACTGACAGAAGGCACACTTGTGGCTCTCTCACCCTCAACCAGGCTCGAACTTGCATGCACGAGATTAGAGGTCGAACTGCATGCTTCTACTGAGTCACCAAGGCGAGCTCTAGTTTTTTTTTTCTCCAAGTAGAAAAGGTTCCTTACTACGTGCGCCCAGGACAATGACAAGCGGAGGGATGGGGTTTTTTCGTTAGTGTTTTAGGGCCCTTCAACTACAAGGTCATTAGACGCCTGTCCACTGCATAGTTCTAGTGCAGAGACTGCATAGTCACTATACTAATGCGACGATTATTGGATATTAGTGGTACCCAGTTTTTCCAAGCGGCCACCCATGTCAGTACTAGGTGGGGTTGCGTTGCTTAACTTCAGTGATCAGACGAGAACTGGTTGTTTGTTGGTGTTTAAGGTCCCGTCAACTACAAGGTCATTAGAGACCTGTCCACTGTATAGTTCTAATGCATATACTGCACAGACACTACACTAATGCGACGATTATTGGGTATTAGAAGTACCCAGCTTTCCCGAGCGACCACCCATGTCAGTACTAACTGGGCTTGCGTTGCTTAACTTCAGTGATCAGACGAGAACTGGTGTGTCCATCGCAATAAGCCGCTGTGGGAGGAGTGATGGGGTAAAATTTCTTGTAGCCGGAATTTCCAGGGACCTGATATGAGTGAAATTGAGAATTGTTTTATAAAAAAAAAACAAATAACGTGAGTAACGTTGTTTTGTGTGCGTGTGGTCGTGAACCACTTTCGGATACGTTATGTGTTGTCTGTCTTGTTTCGACGTAAGTATCACTTAAAATCTACCAAGTGGTTGTGTGCCCTTTTTTATATCAGTACGAGTACAACATTGATAATTGTTAATTCCGAATGAATCACATCCTTGATCCTCGTTATTTTGTGATCATCAAGGCTATTGCTCTTTTTTATCTTTTCCACTCTCCAATTTCCTTGTCGCTGTCAAAGAAAGGCTTTTAAAATATTTGCATGAAATGAGGAGTGTGGGTCAATAAGTCTCAATGAAGGCCATGTCATGAGTTTGAATTCACTTCTATTTACCACTTTTTAACTAATAATTATTGCAAACAAATTACCTTGTGATGAGTCATGAAATAATGTAAGTTATTATTAGAGAATAATGTAAAATTGCTTTGTTCCTCAAGCAGATACTGTTATATTAATGCAGTGAAGGGTTTTTTTTTCTTATATAAAAATGATAACCACTGCATTAAAAGTTGTATAGGCTGCTAACCCTTCAAGTTCAGAGATGGCACTAATGATCACAATAACAACAATAAAAACTTTGACTTATTATTGACAGATGATATCGATAATGTTTATTTTGAAGCGTGAATACTATATTCTTCTGACAAGTTTAAATTAATCATTTAACAAAAGAAGCTTTGATGCACCCTCTCTACATTATTATTATTTCATGACGCATTGTTATTCTGATGATATCGTCATAATACTAAAATGAGGGGGTCACTTCCTTTATTTAAATATTTAACCTTTTTGTTAAACAAATGCATGGGTTCTTGAGAATATTGGAGACGTCGTCGTCGTCTTTTGTGACTGATCCATGCAAGGTGCTTGTTTTCGTCTACGTAAAAGATGATACTCATTTAAAATTTTGTTTCATTTGAATTCAGTATTTATCATTTTAATAAAAGGAGTTTACATTACCTCGCCCTTGGTTCTCCGAAATATAGTTTTAGGATGAATATAAATGTGTTTACTAGAGAAAGAGAACTGTTTCTATTGTGATTAACGGGGATGAATAGCGTTAAGGCCATTGTCATCTCTGTAGGTAAGGAATTATTATCATGTAACAGTAGCACTGTTATTCCCCTTCTCTCTCTGTTTCTCTAGGTTAACTCATTAATAATGTATGCTCTGTCTCACTTAAAGTTTAAAAAACGTAGGTGATTTCAAATGATACTAAATATTAGTAGAATAGCACTAAATTTGCGTTGCCAGTTGGAATCCATTTTTGTGTTCTATCAGCCCTGGTGTTCGTTTGGTTTATTAATAACGAAGCGCCATTCATTGCGCACGCGCAGTATAATGCTTTAATAATGGCTGACTGATGAAAGAATGTGGTGTATAACAAAAGAAAGTCTTTATAATCAGGTTTGAACCTTAGTTTCTTTAATTATTGGCGGGTGCAGTTGTATTGTGTTGGACACACCAGTTCTAGTCTGATCATTGAAGTTAAGCAGCGCAACCCCAGCTAGTACTACCATGGGTGACCGCTTGGGAGCACTGCGTACTGCTAATACCCGACAATCAGTGCCGGATTTCACACTAGGCTAAGTAGGCTGAAGCCTAGGGCATCAACATTTAGCGGGCTTCAAAACTTAAGAAAAAGGCCTCAAAATTGAAATAGCTGGCCTAGGGCCTCTGAAGATCTAAATCCGACACTTCTGACAATCGTCGTAACAGCGTAGTGTCAATGCAGACTCTAGCAGTGGACGGGGCTCTATTGACTGCTGTAGTTGAAGGGCATAAAACAACAAAGACCCCTTTAATTATTGGTTTGGTTCGTTGGCGTGAACTACAAGGTCATTAGAGCCCCGTCCTCTGCATAGTTCTAATGCAGAGACTGCACAGACACTACACTTTTTGCGTTTTAGCAGTACCCAGTTTTCCTAGGCAGCCGCCCATGTTAGTACTAGCTGGGGTTGCGTTGCTCAACTTCAGTGATCAGACGAGAACTGGTGTGCCCAACGCAATAAGCCGCTCCTTTAATTATTGGTAATTACTGACGTTGTAATTTGTCGATGTTGTTGTTGTTGGTGTTTTAGGGCCCTTCAACTACAAAGGTCGTTAATGCCCCGTAATGTGTCGATGTGAAGTAGCGGATAATCAGGGGCGGATAATCATTTTGCCACCGCAAAATTGATGATGCCCTAAAGGTTTTTTTTACTTCTACTCATGAGCACCGTTCAGAGTAGGGACAATAGATTTTATTATTACTTTATTTGAATTAAAAGACTTCTACTATTCATGGTTTATTATTGTTAAATCTTAAATTTACAACTCAGAATTTTGCCACCCTAGGATATAGCATTTTTTTAGCCTAATCAGAAATCCGCCCCTGCAAGTGATTGTGTTTGAAATGTCAAGTGCTCAGCTTGACGAACTATAAAATTCTATTATACCCAAGCTAATAATATAAAATCAACATGTAGAAAGGGAGTTCTCCATGTAGTTGTCAATGGTATCTTATTTACCTTTGAATATCTCGCAAGAGAGATGCATTTTAGGCAATAAAACCCATTTTTTACTTAAAAAATGACAAAGTTTGGGGTGCGTCTAATAGCCCAAAGGTAGGTGGTGACTACCTGTTAAGTAAGATTGGTAGATATTGCATTTATCATGTACTGGTATGTAAAGTTCAGTTGTGAAAGGTGTGCTTACCTTTACACTGGAGTCAGTGAAGACTTATCTACTTTGACGTTTAAGAGGCCTAGCTATTTCAGGTATCTACAGTATGTATTTTTTTAGCTTTTCTTTGCCTGGTCTGATGAGTTCTTGACTTCTAAACCCTGTTCACTCAGGAATTTTGTGCGGGAGTGGCGAATTGCGTTGGACGCACCAGATCTCGTCTGCTCACTGAAGTTCTAATTCTAATTGAATACACTGCAAGCAGCCCTGATAGGTCAAATTGGCAGTGGAGAGAATGACTCTCCTTTCTAATTTCTAATCCATTGAACCCCCAAGGAACCTGAAGCATAACATCTAATTTGCCATATATTGCATGCCTGCTATAATGGCACCTTTTTGCGGAAACAATACTGAAACTAATACTGACATGGGTGGCCGCTTGGGAAAACTGGGTATCGTCACATTTGCACATTTGTGTAGTGTCTGTGCGGTTTCTGCATTAGAACTACGCAGTGGACGGGGTTCTAATGACCTTGTAGTTGAAGGGCCCTAAAATACCAACAAACAAACAAACTGGAATTTTGTTCCTCGATTACGTCGTCTACTTGATTCTGGTATTTCGTGTATGTTTGTTAACTATTTCCTTTAGAATTTGCTTGGTTTTATAGTTGTTCTCATAGTTATTCTATTATTTAGATGGTTATGATGTTGTTGAGACCGCATGACCTTCAGCTTAGTGTTAAGGCTGTCCATCGATAGTAGGAAGAATCCTCATTCCAGGAACTATTTTATTTATCCATAAATCTCTTTTATGTCGAAGTTATTTGTCATTTGATAACGTATTCTTCACATGGAGCCATCCTTTGTCGTTAATTTCAGTGAAAAGTCTCTCTATCTCTTGTTTGTGTTTTAGGGCCCTTCAACTACAAGGTCATTAGAGCCCCGTCCACTTTGTAGTTCTGATGCAGAGGCTGCACAGACACTACGCTCATGCGACGATTTTTTGGATTCTAGCGGTACCCAGTTTTCCCAAGCAGCCACCCATGTCAGCACTAACTGGGGTTGCGTTGCTTAACTTCAGTGATCAGACGAGAACTGGTGTGTCAAATGCAATTTGCCGCTCCTCTCTCTCTGCGTGTCTCTCTCCCTGTGTGTCTCTCTCCCTGTGTGTCTCTCTCCCTGTGTGTCTCTCTCCCTGTGTGT
>JAAFCE010005724.1:13724804-13734987 GCA_013389805.1 Trigoniulus corallinus | reverse complement strand
CTGCTGCCTTGGACCCCTCTATCGCCTGCTGCCTTGGACCCCTCTATTGCCTGCTGCCTTGGACCCCTCTATCGCCTGCTGCCTTGGACCCCGCAAACTCTAGGGCCGGCCCTGGCAAAGACTGCACAGACACTACACTAATGCGACGATTTTTGGGTCTTAGCAGTACCCAGTTTTCCCAAGCGGCCACCCATGTCAGTACTAGCTGGGGTTGCGTTGCTTAACTTCAGTGATCAAACGAGAACTGGTGTCTCTAACGCAATAAGCCGCTCCCTACAGAGAAGGGAAGGGAAGAGTAGACCCGAAGTAGTATGGGCATTATGAGAAGAGGGACAGAGGAACTGGTTCGGTCCACCACAGAGAATTAAAAATCCTAGGTAGTGAACAGGGGCCTAGATAAGATTCACTTGCCCGTTCACATAACTTGGACACTCATAGTATGGACCTCGTAACTCATTTTGCTTGTCCTCTGGTCAGTGGTACTTACTGCTCCGTAGATGTGGACAAACAACTTACTGACCGAAATTAAACTCTGGTTTTCAGTAATCTTAGAAAACATGTTAACAATCTTTGTTTATTTTCACAGGCTCATTGCGTTCGTCGCCAGAACCGTACTTGTTATCTGGTTGTTGGCTCTTTGCGGGACTCATCAGCAAGAAGATAGTCTAGTAGTGGAATTGCCGTTTCATGATGTCGTCAAGAGACAGACACCGTCGGCAACGATGCCTTTTAGGCCGAGTGTTCATATTAAGCCCTTACCGACTATGCCTAAGGTAGCAATGCCCAATGTGAATCTGGTAGAATTGGGAGATGTCGTTAACCAGGCTGCTGAAACTGTCGCTCGCCGCTTGGACGTCATCGAAGCTGCTTTACAACAAGGGGGTGAGTTCACGACTCTCACATTTTATGTTTATGTTATTCGCAATTGCCAAATTTACGCCACTTACGACAGGGTGGATTACCCATAAGATGGGTGAACGTAGCAGAAATAGATGACAAGAAAGGGAAAGATAAAAACTGGGGAGAAAGGTGAACAGGTAGAACAATCCTTTTATTCGCCTCGTGCAGGGATGTGAGCAGAGAGCAAATTCGGCAGTTACGACTAACATTTATAATGAATCGAGCTTTCGGTAGCTCTATCATCAAATCTTATTTGAAAGAACCCTGGTTTTGGTTGCAATTGCATGAAGTTTGGACGACGGTCAAGGTAATGTGTCACAAATGGTGGCTATTAGTGACCAGGACAATTGACTATTTTGACCGGTGACAGTGGTTGTCCTCTTTGCGCAGAACAATTACCTGATCACTTGCGTGTCGAGAGCTGATAGAATTAGGAATGAGTAATTAGAGGTAGCCTGGGAGTGGTGGACATCGCCGAAAAATGAGGGAGAATAGGCTGAGGTGGTATGGACACGTCGTGAGAAGAAGGGAAGAGGAGCTCGTTAGGTCCATTGCAGGAATGCAGTTGGTCAGTAGCACCCGGGGCAGGGGGAGACCGAAGCAGACGTGGGAACAGGTTGTCCGTAAGGATATAGCAATGTGTGGGGTGGACTGGGATCTGGTGAGAGATAGACGGGAGTGGTGGGCTGGAACCCGCAGACCCGACCCCTTACCCTTAACAGGCCGAACCCTTAGGAGGCTACTCGCGGGAGATGAGGAGGTGAGGATGATGATGATGCTAACTACCTGATCACTTGTGTCAGAGACGCACCCTACCACATTTTGGTAATGCTCCCTCTCTCTCTCTCTTTCTCCCTCAACTTCCTAAGAAAAAAAAAAAAATTTTTTTTGAAGTGAACGTCTTACGCCATACCACATGTGCATTTTGACCAAGGTACTGCTAGAGACTTGACAAGATTTGAACCCGTCATGGATGGAAAGTAAAGCTTTGGCTCCGTTTGGCTTGTGCGATGTCAGCGCTGCACCTGACAAAAAAAACCCTTTCTACATCATCATCATACTCTTATCCCGTCTGTGGCAAGTTCGGGTCTGCGGGTTCCAACCCTCCACTCCCACCTATCTCCTACTAGGTCCCCATCCAACCCGCACACTACCTGTAGTACAACCTGTTTCCATTTCTGTTTTGGATTTTCCCTCCCCCGGGTGTTTCCAATAACCTGCATCCTCCTCCTTCTCTCTTCTCATCACATGCCCATACCACCTCAATCTGCTCTGCGGCATCTTTTCGGCGATATCCCCCATCCCCAAATCTGTTCTCGACACCCCACTTACGTACCGCCGAACCCCTTCTACGTGGAATAATAACTATACGTGTAGTTCGGCAAAATTCTGAAGTGTAAGAGATCGTCACCTCTTCCACAATGGCGGCAAGTGCGTGCGTGATCGGGTCTAACCCTATGGTCATGGTTAGAGGCATCAGAGTCACGAAAAGGATTTTCGTGAGAACAGTAGTTGTTTTCCTTGTATGTGGTCTCTTGATGATGGGGTATCGAATGGGGTTAAAAATTCCTGTCAAATATTGGTATTGTGTTTCTGAGTAGGCCGGTATCATCGTCATAATACCAATATTGACTTATGAATTGTACTCAAGTGGATCACCTTGGAAGAAGTGGGGGTCTCTTCTCGAATTTTTAATGAATTTCGGACGAAGGAGTCAAGGAGAGGGTGAATGAGTGTTTGAACTTATAAGTTTAAAATTAAATGCAAAATTTGAGATGCTGATCGAATTACTGGGCTCCTGGATTCATGATTCACAGGTTCGATACTAGCAAGGACAAGTGCTTTGTCGGACAGAACGAAGGGAAATACACCTCAAGTGCACTCATCCCGGATCTAATGGTAATATACTCAGTGGTAGCATACTTGTCAGGTGAGTTTAATGTTGCAGGTTCGGTCCTGGCCGAGGTTGTTCGAGTGACTGTATTTCGTTGGAAACACCAGTTCTTGTATGATCATTGAAGTTAAGGGGTCTACGTCAATTTGGCGCATGACAATTTGGCATAGTCAATTTGGCGTACATACAAATTTGGCGTATGACAATTTGGCGCATATATAATTTGGCGTATGACAATTTGGCGTACATACAAATTTGGCGTACGTCAATTTGGCGTACATACCGATCTCTTGGGTGCCCAAATTTGTTCAAAATTGCAACGGTCATAACAACATATTTCAACAGTCATTGCAAGGTAATAGAACAATGAATGCCTACCATAACTGTGTTATAGGGCCCTAATGACCTTTGAAGTCGATGGGCCCTAAAACACTGTTATGCCCACGCGTGGATCTAGGATGGGGTTTTTGAGGTTGCAACCCCTCCCATGCACATATAAACTTATATTTGCATAATATGTGAGGTTTAGCTCAACCCCCCTGTATTAGCTAACCCCCCCCCGACGAAAATCCTGGATCTGTCACTGGTTATGACAGTTGCAATTTTGAACAAATGTGTGCACCCAAGAGATCGGTATGTACGCCAAATTTGTATGTACGCCAAATTGTCGTACGCCAAATTTTCCGTACGCCGAATGTGTATGTACGCCAAATTGACATACGCCAAATTGTCATGCGCCAAATTGACGTGATCCCGAAGTTAAGCAACGCAACCCCAGCTAGTGCTAGCATGCGTGACCCCTTGGTAACACTGGGTGCTGTTAATACCCTACTCATGGGAACAGCATAGTGTCTGTGCAGACTCTGCGTTAGAACTGCGTAGTGGACGGGGCTTTAATGACCATTGCAGTGGAAGGGCCCTAACATACCAACAGACCGAGGTTGTTGGCATTTTTTCGGGTGAGAAAGAGGGCGACTATATTGGGTGGTGTGGTATTGGGCTCTTTTCCCGCCGGGAAGCCACCAGAAGTAGACTGGTCGATAAAAAATAACCAAATCAATTGATTATTGCGCGGATTTTAACCTTAAACTGGCTACTGGTTTGGAGCAACAAAACAGTTGCTCGCTGAAACGTTTGCTCTCACGAATTACATGCTGTTACAGTAGGGAAGTTTCGGTTGGACAGAAGTATAGGGGAGGGCGAGAAAAAAAGGGGTTATCGGTAAGAAAAATGTTGATAATTACAATGAAATTCCGATTACAGGAACCGGTTTAACGTTGAAATATTTTTATTTAAAAAAAAATTAAGAACATAATTATTCTTTAGTGGTTGTTTTGTCCCAAACCTAACACACATTATATACACTTGAGTTTTGTTTTTTTTTTTTGATAATGGAGTGACTGTAAAGGTTTCGTGTCTCTCTTTTAGTCTCTTGTAAGTTCGAAATTTGTTGGACACATTTTTTTGGCCAGAGGGGATGGATGGATTACTGCACGGAATGAATAGTTAAAAGGGAGTCAACTATAGCTGTGGGAAATCCGTGAGGAAATTGGTTCCGAATGGATAACTGATGTCACCTACACCTCAAGTAGTCCTTTCTACACGGAAAAGAAATGATACCAACGTGGGTTTTGGACCCGAGGTTTCTCGCTCGTCTCTACTGTCAGTGGTTTCAGGTTCGAAACTGGATCGAGGTGGGATGTAGGAGAGAGGCCCTGAGCAGGGCCCGCTCTAAGAGGGGGGCACCATTTTGGCTGTACATGTGAGAACAGAGTACGCCAACAGAGCGCTTCTTCAAGGGCGGCAATTTGTCCTTTTGTCCGAGGCTGGCAATTTGTCTTTTTGTCTGGGGCGGCATAAGTGCAAGAGCAAGCGCTGCCCTGAGTGCACCTTCCGTCGGATGGGAAGTAAAGACAGCTGTGGACTCGTGTGGTGTACGATGTCATTTGTACATAAAAGAACCCCTTTACTATGTAAGTAGTAGGTGAGGCAAAGTTCCTAAGTTTAGGAGCTCGCCTCCTGACTTCGGTGGAATGCCCCAATGAACAGTAGGCCGACGATAAATAAGCAGAGGGGTTGCAGGATTAGTAGTAGTCGCTTTTGCTAAGCATGCCACTATTTTTGATCATTGAAAAGGGGTGTTACTGTGCTACGCTTGCCTTTCAGCTTGTGGAGTCAAGACTAGCAGATTCGCCTCTTGGTCAGTCGATCGGCCGGTTGATAGCCTTTTTTTTATTGCTAAGCTCATAACGCTCATGATCCTCCTCACACCAAATGCGTACGTTTTCTTTTCCGGCTGGGTCGGCCGTACATCTGTACCCATAAACACCTCTGACTCTGGTATACCGGTAATTAGGATCTCAGACATGGTATGAATAATAATCTTTCTTCGACCTTGCATATCTCTGGTCGTGCATATCTCTCGGTGAACGTTTGGTGGTGGGATCGATTCTGACAGAGATTAGTGATGCGTATAAATCTGTTGTGCCTAGTTTGACGTGAAATGTGAAGTAAATTCGTGACCTCGAGGGTGTATACAAGTCACCTGAGTGTTTGAGAACATCGCTGAATTTTGTTTTTTTTTAAGGTTAGAAATTGCCTTTTGTGGAGTGGCATGAATTATTCTACCAAACAACCACAAGTGACCCTACTGACCCTTAGTAACTTGGTTACTGGTCGCAATTAAATCTCCGAAATTATTTCAGTCGTAATTCAGGAATCCTTCATACTATGTAGTGCAAAAATTGTTGACGACCTTCAATGTTGATGATGATGATAATAAGAAGACTAGATGATGACTTAGGTTGCTGTACTCTATTCAGGATGTAAGCATACATATCATTATATTCTAGGTCCGCAAATTTGTAATTGTAGGCATTTACAAAGAGTATAAAACTGACATTATTTTCTCGCATAACAAGAAGTAGTATTTTGATGCATTTTCCGTGAATGTCAATAAACTGCATAAACACGCCACAATAAACTACTACATGCATATTCCATCAAGGATAGCCACATTGTCTTGGAAATGATTTTCTTTGGCATTCCATCAAATATCCCATTTGTGTGTTCCATCCGGTGACCTCTCGTGTGAAAAACTGTCCAACGACGGTAAGGGGAGAGGCGAATTGCGTTGGACACACCAGTTCTCGTCTGATCACTGAAGTTAAGTAGCGCAACCCCAGCTAGTACTGACATGGGTGGCCGCTTGGGAAAACTGGGTACTGCTAGTACCCAAAAATCGTCGTATTAGTGTAGTGTCTGTACAGTCGCATCAGAACTATGCTGTGGACGGGACTCTAATGACCTTGTAGTTGAAGGGCTCTAAAACACAAACAAACAAATGACGGTAGGGGACCAGTGCATGCACTTCCCAAACCACCGACTGAGTGGCGATTTGAGTTTCTGGGCTATTTCAGTTTTGTTTATTTTGTTGGTGTTTTAGGGCCCTTCAACTATAAAGGCCATTAGAGCTCTGTCCACGGCGTAGTTCTAATGTAGACACTACGCTGATACAGGGGTGGATCCAGAGGGGGAGCAATACAGCAATTGCTCCCACCTCAGTGCCTCAAGGGAGCGGCGAGTTGCGTTGGACACACCAATTCTCGTCTGATCACTGAAGTTAAGCAACGCAAGCCCAGTTAGTACTGACATGGGTGGTCGCTTGGGAAAGCTGGGTACTGCTAATACCCAATAATCGTCGCATTGGTGTAGTGTCTGTGCAGTATATGCATTAGAACTATACAGTGGACGGGTCTCTAATGACCTCGTAGTTGACGGGACCTTAAACACCAACAAACAAACAAACAATCAGTTCCTCAATGGGGGGGGGGGGCATATTTCAACTGATGCACGATTCAACTTTGCCACTGATGAGGCATTTCTGCATTTGCTCTTCCCATTTCTATACTGTCAGTCCAGTCTGCAGTTGGCTAAACCACAGAAGATAGGACATTGTCTATGGCAGTGGTTCTCAACTGGTGCTCAGAGGAGCCTTGGTGCTCCGTAGCAGGATTTTCGGGGCTTCGCGGCCACAAAGCGCTGCGGATCCCTGGGGCACCACAAACGCCAGTCTATTGTTGTCCAACGATGGACAAGTAGTTAAAAACTGAAAGGATTTCTGGAACAAGGACTTGTTCCTAAAACATTCCATATTATATATTTGCTTACAGTCAATATTGCTTGAATCAGTAAGGGGCTCCGGCGAACGAACTGGCTCCCAGGTAAGGGCTTCGCGACTCCAAACGGGTTGAGAATCACTGGTCTATGGGGCAATAGAGGACCTATTGTAATTGCTAGCTAGATTTATTGAAAAATATTTGGGACGCACTTTTTTAAGAGCTCTTATCCGCCCCTGCGCTGATGCGACGATTTTTGGGTATTAGCAATACCCCGTTTTCCCAAGTGGCCGCCCATGTAAGTACTATCTGGGTTCGCGTTGCTTAACCTCAGTGATCAGACGAGAAGTGGTGTGTTCAAGGCAATAAGACGATTCCGGCTAATTCATTTCAGTCGTACGTTGTTTGTGAGTTACCCCTCATTCTAACGTGATTTGAGTCTACCTTGAACCAAGCGCTGTAGCGTGGCGTTCTAGAACGCGAATGTATTCTTCTCAAAAGCATTCTTTTGTTTTATTTTTTGCATAGGAGTCAAAGGTGGCGTAAGATTTTTGCTTTTCGGAAATTAAGGTCATAATCATCATCATCATCATCATCATCGTCGTCATCATCACTTAACATTTGAAGATGATTCTGTATTGACTACAATAAGAACTGTCCTGAAAATACTCTCTCACGACTCTTTGCACTGCATATGATTTACTCCCATATCTAATGTGTGGGCGACCAAATGCCACTCTAGGACATTGCGAAATTGTTACTCAGTAATATTAAAAATCTATTATTTCAAACTAGTCCCTTCCATCCCCTTCTCCGTCAATTATTACGCTTTTTTTTATTCATCTTTCAAATAAGAGTAGTAGTAAGCAACCTTGTACTTTTGTTATTTGTGAAATTTGCGGGACTGGATAAAGTGAAAGTTTTTTTTATTATCAAGAAACCGGTAAAGTTGAATGAAGTTTAAGTCTCATGAAATTGGATATCGCTACATTTTAATCTTTGTTGCTGTTTTTTTGAACAAAAAAATCTTAACGTTGCTTCTAGGTCATAGGCACTTCTCTTTTCTAACGAAAATATATTCAACAGTCGTGTTTTAAGCTGATTTTCATGAAAAACTTATGACTTGTTCACTGTTTTTTTCCACTCTTTCTTATTTTGCTAGATAAAATTGAGAGTATATCTATGAATATTTGATGAATTTGCTATTTTGAATTTAAACAGGAAGTGTAATAGGCAATTTTTGAGCGCTATAATTTTTGTATGGAGATAAAGAGAGAAAAATGCAATATAATACCATTTGATAGAAATGCTCGATTTTTTTTGACGTCATCGACAGATATTCCATAATGCTGACTGAGCGCTATTTTAATCACAGTGAGCATTTCACGTCCTATTTACAAATAGCAACTCACTGGCGAACGGAAGTACTTACGCTATGTCAATGAAACGATTTTCGAAACTTATTATGGTGTTTTGCTTCCGTATTCCTTGATTTTTCCTTTCTGTTTTTATCATACTTGCCTCATCATCATCATCATACCCTTATCCCGCCTGCGGCAGGGTCGGATCTGCGGGTTCTAGCCCTCCACTCCCACCTATCTCTCACTAGGTTCCCGTCAACCCCGTACATTACCATACCCGTCTGCTTCGGTCGTCCCCTGTCTTGGGTGCTTCCGACCACCTGCATTCCTGAAGTGAACCTAACGAGTTCTTCTCCTCTTCTTTTTACGTGTCCATACAGGGCCGGCGCTATATTTTGCGGGGCCCCGTGAAAACATGAAGCGGGGCCCTACTATCAATAGGTTCATTAATCCGATTGCGCGGAGCCCTGTGCCGTCGCACTGTTCGCACAACCATCATGCCGGCCCTGGTCCATACCACCTCATCCTATTCTCCCTCATTTTTTTCGGCGATGTCCACCACCCCCAGGCTACCTCTAATATACTCATTCCTAATTCTATCAGCTCTCGACACCCCACTCTTGTACCTCTGCACTCGCATCTCGGCTACTTGCATTCTATTGACGTGGCTCTTCTTCACTGCCCAACACTCTGATCTATATATAGCATAGCTAGCCTAATCACTGCCCTGTAAAACTTCCCTTTCAACTTCATTGGGACCCTCCTATCACACAGGACTCCTCTTGCCTGTCTCCACTTCGACCCTCTCCCATTGATTTTATGAGTCACATCCGAGTCTATCTCCCCATTGTTTTGGACCATCATACGTTCTATTCGGATATTTAGGGTTCCTGGGCGAATGGGTGGCATACGACACTCACATAAGTTAACTCGACTTTTACTTCTTTGTCTATGGAAGACACGCAAAAGGTCACCCCCCCGTCATCACAGAGAAGACCAGCGACCTCAGCCATGGGCGAATCTAGGTTCTTTGAACTTGATCAAAGACGAGTGCTTCAGGCCAGGCAACATCGACTCTGTGTATGCATTCTCTTTTTTTTTCACAAGCCCTTTTCCCCGCTTACGGCAAGGGTTATATATTTCGCCAGATTAGAAAGTGAAAGGTAAAGGGAGAATAAAAAGATAAAGCAGAAGAGTGAGGAGGAATTTTTGGATGGCGGTTTCACGAGATTGACTACTACCTGAATACAGTACTACAATCTCTTTCACCTCATTACTGGTTTCTTACGATATGCAAGAGGTACAGTCTACTTCCTTCTTTCCTTCATTTGCTTGTGTTTAAATCCATTTTCCGCCTTTGACAGTGTTTATTATCCATGAGTTCTAGGGAAATAGCAGAAACAGGAAAGGCTGAATAGATAGAACCAGGAAGAATGAGAGTAGATAGAAACAGGAAGAAAGAAAAAGATAAAATTGACACCAAGGTAAAGAGGAAGAGAGAGAGAGAAAGAAATTTATGGGACACGGATTTCTTGGCTGGTTGTCGACCAAATGCTACAACCACCCTTTTAGTCAAGCCATTTATGTAAGGATACTGTGGGCCATAAATATGCTTTTCGTTGCATGTGCGAGTTTTGCTGTATGGATCAGAGTGTTGGGCAGTGAGGAAGAGCCACGTCAATAGAATGCAAAGGGCCGAAATGCGAATGCTGCGGTCGGCCCTACAATGAGTGGGATGTCGAGAGCTGATAGAATTAGGAATGAGTATATTAGTGGTAGCTTGGGGGTGGTGGACATCGCAGAAAAAATGAGGGAGAATAGGCTGAGGTGGGATGGACACGTCATGAGAAGAGGGGAGGAGCTCGTTAGGTCCTTGCCAGGAATGCGGGTGGTCGGTAGCACCCGGAGTA
>JAAFCE010005724.1:13585914-13701345 GCA_013389805.1 Trigoniulus corallinus | reverse complement strand
ACAAGACTCGCCCAGATTAACCCACAATGGGATGACGAAACTCTGTACCAAAACGGTGAGTCTTGAATAACGCATAATGAAATAAATTGCCTAAAGTCTTAAATGTAAATAGGATGTGCTATATTTCAGGTCGTCGTATTTTGAGCTCCATTTTTCAACATATTAGCTATAACGAATTTCTACCCCGAGTTCTTGGATGGTCAACTATCAATAAATTTGATCTGAAATTAGTTAAAGAAAGTTATTACGACAATTACGATCCCATTTGTAATCCAACCATATTCAATGAATTCTCGACGGCAGCCTTCCGCTTTGGTCATAGTCTCATCAAGCCATCTATAGCAAGATTGGATGCTTTTTTCAACAATCTCGAACCTCTGCCATTGCAACATCGGTTTTTCATTTCGGATGACATTTATAGTCCAGGCATGATTGATGAGTTGCTTCGAGGATTATCCACGGCCAGTATGGAAACTTTGGATCCTTTCATCACAAGCGCTGTCACCAATCATTTATTTGAAGAACAAAAGAAGCAATTCTCTGGATTGGACCTCATAGCATTGAATATTCAAAGAGCTCGTGAACATGGCATTGGAACTTATAATATGGTACGTTCCGTGTGTAATCTCACAAGAGCTGTTAGATTTGAGGATTTGTCTAAAGAGATTCCTCTCACTTCCATCCAAAGATTAAAATCCATTTATGTGTAAGTATAAGGACTTCTCCTTTTGACAGTCAGCTTTATTCTGTAATCTTAATTCTGAAATATTTCTCAACAAAGCCATCCAGATGATATCGATCTTTTCACTGGAGGAATGTTGGAGTCGTCACTTCATGGAGGAGTTGTTGGACCGACTTTTGCATGTGTAATCGGAAAGCAATTTGAACTTTTAAGACGGTGTGATCGTTTCTGGTATGAAAACTCCAATCCACTAATTAGGTTTACAGAAGGTACAGTAAGCAAGATATAGATTATTATTTTCAGTTGTTTCGAAAATTAGTCTTACTTGCAGCTAATGGATTTGATTGTTTTAACTTTCATAGCTCAATTGGCGGAAATCCGCAAAGCAACTCTTGCTAAAATTGTTTGTGAAAACTCAGAAACGATCGATTCTATCCAGCGATCAATTTTCGATTTGATTGATCCATTTTTGTGAGTTTTTAATTTTTTCAGTCTTGCTAGCTTCTGATTGGTCAGTGATAAGTGTGTACTTACCTAGAGAATTTAAAGGAATCAAGTTACTGTGGTTCAATTCAAATATTTTGAAAGCCAGTTCTACTTTGTGTTACTCCCGCCCTGGAAGTTAAGTTGTTATAGATGCGTTTATACGCAGGCTTGCGACCAACTGAACGAAGCCCGTGTAACTCAGTATCATTGGTCCAATTCCAGGCCCAGTGAACGGCCAAATTGCGCTGGACACACCAGTTCTCGTGAGATCACTGAAGTTAAGCAACGCAAACCCACGTTAGTACCAACACGGGTGGTTGGTAGTGAACGTTGGGTGCTGCAAATTTCCCCTCTCCTACATCCTCTACACCAGTGTTTTTCAACCTTTTTATTGGAACGGAACCCTTTGGAGCATTTAGACTTCTCGCGGAACCCTTTGGAACATTTAGACCTTTCGCGGAACCCCATACAGGGACAGAAAAAAACATTAATTGATACAGGTGTGTGTGTGTTAGCATAAGCAGTTAAATTGGAGGCCTAATGTTGGAGAGACACCAGATGTTCATCTTCGACAGACAAAAGTCGTTCTCATTTCTTGTGTTTTCATTGTTATTTTTATATTTTACCTTGCCATTAGCGGAACCCTTGGGCGGACCTCACGGAACCCTTATGTTCCAAGGAACCCTGGTTGAAAAACACTGCTCTACACCTACCACCTCCTCACCTGCGAGCAGCCTCCTAAGGGTTCGGCCTGTTATAGCGGCTTGGCTTACTGTCCAACCCATTAGCATAATATAGTAACACAAATGTTGTGATCTGGTTGACTCCCACCACGGTGTTCAGATGACCGGAGTTCTATTCCCCCATTCCTCTCCCTGTCAAAAAGGGAGAGGATTTTTAATACGTGATTTGTTTTTTCTAGGAATCCTCGAGTGCCATGCCAGTCATTACCATCAATAAATTTAGAAATGTGGAAAGAACGAGGTGAGATGAAAATCAGAATTTAAGTTGACAATTTGGATAAATGTCGAAGTTAGTTGAGGTCAATCTTCTTAATCATTTAATAATTTCTTGAATGTTGGACCATTTTTATACATCACAGTGACGTGTAGCGTGGGCCCTGTAATCATTAACATAGGGTTGGCAGAACGAGTGTCACCGTGTGTCATGTGCACCTGTACTAGAGAAGGGGTGAGTTTCATGTCTCAATATTGTCATTTTACTGCTAGGGGAAAATGTTGAATTGTTTCTTAACGATATTCACTATCTTATTCAGCCACTTTGCCAATCACTCAAAGTTACCGATTGTAGTTCATTAGCATCGAAATTTTCTCGTGAAGCTGTGCTTCGAGATCATGTTTGCAAGGTGCAGTGCGCTTTTGCATTTCGTGCACTACCAGAAGTCGGCTCTGAGGATGGCTTGTTGAGTATCAGAAATCCATGAAATAAATTGGTTTCTTACCGTGATGATGACGACATGTATGGTAATTTGTCTATTGCAGTGGTTTTTTTGACAGTCTTATTTTTTTATGTGTGTAATTTATTATGTTTTGCAATTCTGTATTTATGTTTAGATTAATCTTTGTGGCATAACTCTCCTTTGCTCTTTTAACTGCTATTTAATACAGTGGATTGGAGATGATTTTTTTAAGCGGGGAAAATGAAATCTACGTAGCTGTTGTCACACATCCTGGATCAGTCTGTTGTAAGACCTAGTGCTTCATAGGCACAAGAGCCTGTGGAAAAAAAACGTTGAGGAAGTTGATGATGTAAGGTAACAGCTTTTCTTTTTTAAAGAACTGTAAATTTGAAAGATCTACTGTTGTTTGTAAATATGTGATTGTTTTACTAACGCTGGTCGTGAATATATTAATCACTGCCATCAGTGGCGGATCATTTCACATCCGGGAGTCAGCAACTTTATATCGGTGACTTCAAAAGGCTCAAAATGGAGATTTATTTTTAAGAAACCGATTGAATGATCAGTATTGTTTTATTATAAGGTGACCAGACGTTCCGATTTCAAACTTCATGTCCCGCCATCCCTCGCTTGTCTCGGCGGGAGGCGGGTTTGTCCCACTTTGTTGGCAACTTCTGAGAAGCATTCACTCGTCAATGAAATACGTGGAGTGGCTGTATTGCGTTGGACACATCAGTTCTCGTCGGATCACAAGTTAAGCAACGCAACTCCAGCTAGTACTAACATGGGTGACCACTTGGGAACACTGGGTACCGCTAATATCCAAAAGTCGTCGTATTAGCGTAGTGTCTGTGCAGTCTTTGCATTAGAACTATGCAGTGGATGGGGCTCTAATGATCTTGTAGTTAAAGGGCCCTAAAATACCAACAAAGAAACACATAAAATACGTGTACAGAGCACCCACACAATGATCCTTCTAGGTTGGCAACTGGTGAGGAGGGCCCATTGTCTGCATCAAATTAAAACGTCAGGCATCCTGTGCTGGATGGACACACATTCAAGCAATAAGGTAAGTAGGTATGAGGTCACAAGTTTTGTTCTTTGCTCTTCAGGAAAGCATGTCTTACCACCCCTACTTGCAGGCGCCCACAAAAAGCCCCCCCTCCCGCTTTGCCCTCTGGAAAATCTGGTCACCTTATTATGTAATAAAGTATTTAGAACAAGTACCTAGTCTCAAAACTAGGTTGTGTTTGGGACCCTCCAACTGCTTGATCCGCCACTGACTGCCATTTTCCTTTAAGTACAGATTTTTTATTACAAAAAAATCGTTTAGCTTCTTCAGTCGGGTTGTTATGGTAGTCGAAAGGGGTTTTGGGTTCATTCCACATGCATTTTTAGTACATTTTTATATATTGGTGCTTACGTCCGCCTGGATACCGTTAATTTGGGGGTTTTTAATGGTTTTTATGATACTTCACTGAATGGTTTATCAACAATCTTTTTTTAATTTGAATACTGTGAAAAATTAGACTGTTCAACGGCCCATTAAGTCCACTTTAAAGACCATTTAGCACTTCATTTATACCTAAATCATGGAGTCACTGTTAACTTTCGACTTGCAGACAAGTGCCAAGAACATCACGTTGAACATAACCCAAATTATGTGATTTCTATTTTAAAAGGGTTGCGTGCTTGACTTGCAAGTCCATGGTCGCAGGTTCGTTCCTGACAGAGGGAAGGAAGTTAGAAATGTCCCTTCCATCCTTCTGTGTGGTGCTTCTGATAACATTGCATCTTGATGTTCCAGAATTGTCAAATATTTGCTAATTTTGATAATTTCAAACAGTATTTGTGGTAAACCATTCACTGATTTAATATGGTGTAGCAAACATCCACCTCCTGGGTGTTTTATTGCTGGGAATTTTTAAAAATAATTTTTTTTCCTTCAAATTAGTTTCACTGCCGCTGAAAGCAATGTATATATACATTATATTTTTATCTTTACATCAATAAATTTTACATTTGTATGTTTGCTGCAAGCAGTGGTCTCTTTTTTCTGTAGCAACAGTATTAGTATTAAATCGATCGATTTAAAAGTGATTACAAATGTTTCACGTTTTATTTTACAGCTCTACATTGCGAAGAACTGAATAATGATGATCCTTTTTTCCAAACTGTCACCTAGTTATTTTCTTTCACTTTTTCATATTAATGGAATATGAACCTGTGTTTGGATCTTGCTGCACTTGAAAATTTTCTGTAGAAAGTCCAAACGGTTTCAGAAACATGTTACCAAGATCTTTGAGCTTCCCTGAAACAGCAAGAAGATTATCTATATTACTTCCAGTTCAGATCGTCTTTTGTCTAACGATGCAACAAAACAATCAGTAACAAACAAAATCCGAGGGACTGAAAGGGCCGGCGGCACCATTGGTGCACATTTCAATGACTAGCCCACCTGGGAATTTTTCACCTAAGAGAAACGCCACTATCTGGGGCCAAGCTTGCTTCCAACACCTTATTTCATACGCAGACTATCTAAGAGACCCCGTAAATAAAATTCTACTGACAATATTGCCAGTAGCAGTGGGTTCCGATATACATTTCGGGGTGGCAGAACCTCTTTTTTGCCGAATTTCCACCCAAAAGTGTCTTAGAAGGGACAGATATGAAAGATTATTGTACCTCCCTGTCCTCAACTGGAGTATATCTGCACTTACATGTCTCAAAACTCTTTCTTACCTAACATTTCAGTCTTCATGTTTTCATTTCTTTCATGAATTTCAGCAGGTAGTCTCTGACAGGCTTCCCTTGCTTGACGATTATCTGGTTCCAGTTCCACAACTTTTTTATAATCGTTTAAAGCTTCATCCAATTTTTTAGTCTTTTCGTACAAAAGGGCACGTCTAAGAAGAGCTTTGACATAATTTGGGTTATATTCCAAAGCTGAAGTGCAATCACTTATACCTTCTTCGTTTTCTTCCTATTCAGAATTGGATTTGAAATGCATAGAAGCAAATCTTATTTCAACAACTCGGAATTCACCGAGAAATTTTATGAAAAACTTCCAAAAAGAAATTAGTTTGGTTACCAGATATATGAAGCAGGCTGCTCTGTTGGAGAATAGTATAGCCCGTTCATTTGGGCAGGACACTGGACATATTCTTAATGCTGAAGTATATGTACGAACCGCTTCACTGTAGTCTGGTTTCTTATAAAATTCATTGCCTTCAGCTTTTAGTTTCTCTGCGACATCTTTCCGATGCTAAAAATAAAAATGATTCATTACTCGGTGGCGCAATGGGTAGCACGCTCGGTAACTGCCTCTGTAGTTCTAGGTCCGATACTGGACCGAGGTGGGTTGGCTTCTTTCGGGCGAGAGAGGGGCCCCGAGTGCGCCTTCGGATGAGAAATAAAACCGAGGTCCCGTGTGGTGCACATTGGCATTTGCACGTAAAAGAACCCTCTTTGCTATGCGAAGGGTAAATGAGGCAAAAATTTCCAGGTGTAGGAGCTCGCCTATGGTAGATTCCAACAAAACATTCAATTAGACATTCGCTAGTTTCTACAGCACAATTATTTCTCCAGAATTCCGAGATGAATGGCTCTCGATTATGAATTCATGTGTCAAATTGATTTTAGCAACACATGTTCACGTGGACTAAAAGATCTCATAGACGTACTGTATATCCCATGTCAACATCATTTAATGTTTTCTGGTTTTAAAAGTGTATCGACACCAAGTGTTTGTTGTGCATTGAACCTTACTAGAAAGCTACTGTATTTTGAGTGCATAATGACATTACGTTTTAGTGAACGTTTGAGGTGTCCAATCTGAAAAAGAAAGGCAGAAATAGGGCAAGGGACATTGGGAACTCGTGAAGGAAAAACCTGGACATTGGTTATCTAAAAGACTGGTTGATTGCTGTCAAATCTTATTAGAGATGCTTAGTTTAAGTCCACTGCAGTTGTTATTAACTTACCTGCTTCTCTTCTGGTGTTAAATCCTTTTCGACATCTTTTAAGTAATTTTCATCAATGGCCCAAGTTGAAGTTTTCTGATCGCTGCTAGATTCCTCAGCTGTCGCTGCGTCATTGTCATCGCCTTTGCCTTGACAACTATTGTCCAGACGGGAGCTATTAGAATCACTTACATCTGTACTTGGTATTCTGGTATCATTTTTCATATCAGATTTCTGTTCGTGAGAATGAGGATCTTCGGACAGATCAATTTTATCCTGAAAAGTGTTAACAAAATCATCCATTGCTTTCTGTTGTTCCGAGATGTCTGCTTCTTGATGCAAGCTGCTCCTCCCTACTTGCAGTGATGTAACTACAATGTTTTCCCCGGATTGCGCATAGTCAGCCACAAAATCATTATTTGTAAAAGACTGTGAGACAAAATTCAAAAAATCGAGGTTTGGAAGCTTGTAAGACTGTCTCAATTTATTTAGAATAATAACGAAAAGACAATAGAGGCAGCTAATCCGTATACCATGCCGTGTGACGTCATGTAGTTGCCACGGCAACAGATGACAACGCTACTTGTATTTTTTTGGCATTATCAAAGGGCCGGTGTGTGTGCATGATGTCAACCTGGTTTGGGAATGGCCTCATTTTCCCCTAGTCGCCTTAATAGAAAATATAAACGGCACACATTTAAAATATAAGCCATACTCGTTATGAGTAGGATTCTAAACATATTAAGCAGTGTTCGGAAGTGTTCGGGTGCTGTAAACGGGTACATTTCCGCCGGACCCACCGATCAACACGATTCTCGAAGTTTCCTTCGAACGTCCTTCATTACGTCATTTATTCTCATGTCCTGGATAGCATTGTTGTTTCTCGTTTCCTATCGTGTGCTTGCATAATTTTGCGCGTCACATCGTTGCTTAAGCGACGTAAGAGATTTAAATTTTAGCGGAAACAGTAATCAAATTGTAATTTGAGCAATGTTTCTTTTATTTTAACAAATCATTGCCGCACTAGAATGGTACTAACGCGATGCAGTGGTAGAGGCTCATTCATTTAGGCATAAAGCCAGAAATATCGGAGATTGTGTTGACATCGTTTTAGACTGTCGGAACATCGAGGAAAAAATGAATGAACGGGCTGTTAATTTGGCTAAACAGCTAATTCCCGAAACCTATATTAATCAAGGAATGCAATCTATAAGAAGTAGAGAAAACATCATTAGGATTCTTATTGAAAAGGTATTTTAAACGTCAGACCGTGTGTCGGCTTACGGCAAATAATTTACATTATATTCCCGGATTATCATAAAATTTTGCTTTTATTCATTGCCGGTATCACATCTCGGTTAAAAAGTTTATGATCCAATTTATTTTTTATGAGTTTGCAATATTTTATGCCCTAGGCTAACTCTTGCAAATGTTCCAGCGGCTTTGTCATATATGACAAAATTAAGATCCTGTCATTTCCTGCTACCATTTAAATCATTTGAATTGATCGCTTTAGTCATTTCTCATTGGCATGCGGTATATCGATCATATAAATAGATTTCTGATATTAGTTTGACGTTTTAAGAGAAAATGGCCCGAATCCGGTTGGGATGATGCATCGATTGAGTTCCTCATGCAACATTTATCGATAATGGACAGCAACAATTTTATTGCCAATGCAGGTGTTGGTGAACGCGAAAGCCGGTTTGCATCATCATTGGTAGCCCAGCGGCATTACAGGTATTGGTAACCGAGTATACAAATACTGACTCTTTTTAGCAATGTCAAACGTTGATTTAATTTTTTTTTTCACAGAATGGGACATGGAGTTGGAAGATCGGGTGATATCACTGAAATTCAACCAAAAGCTGCAGGTTCTAGCCTTCTGAGTAAATTGGCTAATTCGTTGATGCTAGACGTTATCCATCTATGTGGTGAGACTAAAGTGCTAGCTAGTTCTAAAATAATTGAATTTATTTCGTTACAAGAAATCAATCTAACATACTGACTTCTACTTAGGTGCTCTTAGTGCAACGGCTTGTTTTATCGCACCTATGGCCACTGGAATGAGCTTGGCTTTATGTTTGTCCACTTTAAGGCTCAAAAGACTAAAAGCTAAATACGTCTTATGGCCACGGATAGATCAAAAGTCCTGTTTCAAGTGTATTATCACTGCTGGTAATCAAAGTAGCTGTCGATGCTCAGGATGCATCTCTCTTCTAGATAGAATGTTTAAACTAATCTTACTACATCTTAGGCTTTCAACCAGTTATCATCGAGGGAAAATTAATTGGTGATGAACTTCAGACCAACCTTGAAGAAATCACTGCACAAATTAACCACTTAGGAGTAGATCAAATTTTGTGTGTCTTATCAACAACATCCTGTTTTGCTCCACGGGCCGCAGACAAGTAATCAATTGAATTACAATTACCATAGTGCAAAATTGATTTTATTACAATTTTTTATTACTTTTAATTGCATAGTCTTCCAGAAATTGCATCAATATGTAGTGTGTATGATCTACCTCATATCGTGAACAATGCATATGGACTACAGTCGTCGAAATGTATGCATTTAATTGAACAAGTATGAATTACATTTTAATTTTTATGTTCTGTTTATCGTTGTATTATTTTGGATGTCATTCAATTAGGTTTTTCTTTTTAAAGGCTGCTAAAATGGGAAGAATAGATGCGTTTGTTCAGAGTACTGACAAGAATCTGATGGTCCCTGTTGGTGGATCGGTTATTGCGGGTTTTGATTCAGCTTTTGTTGAAGACATCAGTAAAATGTATCCAGGTAAAGTGGCCAGGAATTTCACCCTGGCAGAAGCGAGTGACTATTTTTCTGGTGAGAGGGAATCCTCAAGTTTATAATGATAATGACTTTGGCCTTGCAGTCACGTGAAACTTTTTGTTTATGTAAAAAAGTACAGCGACTATCGTTTAATATCTCATTTTATTTGGTTATTTAAGTAGATGAGGAAAGTCCAGTAATGTCAGACTTAGTTTGCATATTCGATATGCAAGATTTGCTTAGAGATTTTTAAAGCGGTTTGTATTTTTTTAACTTGCAATTCTAGGTCGAGGCTCTGGTAGTCCATCAATGGATGTATTTATAACGTTACTTCATTTAGGATCTAAAGGGTATATGAAATTTTTAAATGAAAGGAAAGTAGTTTTCAACTATCTAAAAGAAAAGTTAGCGGAAGTGGCTGCCAAGCATGGTGAAAGGTTGTTGGTTACTCCAAATAATCCTATATCTGTAGGTGAGAAGTATTTTTTTTACTACTTTGTAATGTGCCTTAAATCTCGCCTCGGTGGCGCAGTGGGTAGTACGCTCGGTAATTGCTTAAGTGGTTCAGGGTTCGATACTGGACGAAGGTGGGTTGAGTTCTTTCAGGCAACAGAAATGCCCCGAGTGTGCCTTCCTTCAGGTGAGAAGTAAAACCGAGGTCCCGTGTGGTGTATGATGGCATTTGCACATAAAAGAACCCTCTCTACTATGCAATGGGTAGAGGAGGAAAAATTTCCAGGTGTAGGAGCTCGCCCCTTGGCGTCGGTGGAGTGCCCCAACGAACAGTAGACCGACGATTAGTAAGCATAGGGGTTTCAGCTGTGGAAAGACACTGTCCAATATATCGTCCTTTGGTCCATTCAAAGATACACGATGGGTACCCGACCCTGCCGTAGACGAGAAACAGGTTAGGAGTTGCTTTTTTTGTAATGTGTTTTAATTTGTTTATTAATTTTTATTTTTTGTTAGGTATTACTTTGAGTCGCGACTGTGATAAAACCAACTTGACGAAGTTGGGTTCCATGCTTTTTGTCAAGTGTGTGTCTGGTGCAAGGTAATTAATCACTTCTGCAATATTTTCCCCATTGTGACAGTCTTTAGATTTTGGCAGGTAAATTAATACTTTGTTGGTTTAATGCTTTGTTGCCATATTATAACCGACAAAGCATTAATTTACCTGCCAAAATTTCTCTTTTGGTTGTATAATGCGGTGTTGGAATACGTGGGGTAGGCCGGCATCCCCACCTCAGACAACAAAGCCAATATTTCTGCGGGTTCCAGACGCCTGGCTGGGGTGCCTCCAGTCAGAGCATGTTCAGTGGACCCGCAGACCTGACCCTGCCATAAGCTGGATTGGGGTATGATGATGGTGACAGTCTTTAGATTTTGTAAGTTGCTTATTTTGAATTCATAGAGTGGTTCCTACAAACGAAATAAAAGAAGTTTCTGGATATATATTCAATGGATTCGGATCACATTCAAATAGTTATCACTCCGCATATTTAACGTCAGCAGCAACCGTTGGAACAACTCGTGATGATGTTGATTTGTTTATAAAACGACTAGATCAGGTGTTAAGGAAATGGAATAATGAGATCAAACCTTCTAGTCTGTCTGAAATTGACCCTCACGAACCGGCTGAAAAATAATGTGAGGTACTGGTTTGTTAATTTAATGTTTTTTTTATTAGAATTCCACCGGATTTCAGGTTTTTGTAGCTAGCTTCTGCAGCTCTCTCATTTTGGAATTTGCCACATAACTGCAATTGATGTTTTTGATCGATTTTTTTTAGGATGTTACCAAATTTATGATTAAAATTTTTGTATGTCTTCAGACAAAGATTCCTCCAGAGTCGCTGCAAGGAGAATTTTATTAGCATCGACAATATTAATAACCAAGCAAAGCTTGCATTTGCAACGATCCCTCTTTCATGGATTATAAGTACGTATGAGCAACACAGTATGAGCAGACTCTGCGTTAGAACTATGCAGTGCACGGGGCTGTAATGATCACCTAAGGGCCCTAAAACACCAATAAAACAAAAGAAGAATCGATCGTCTGCCTTAACAGCATCATGATAAGATTAATCAGAATCATTACTTTGTCAATCCCCATGGTAATTTATCAGGCGTGTCAAACTGGGGGTACTCTCAGGGCCACATTGGTAACATGTGTTGTCACGAGGGCCATACAGTGCCCTTGCGTCTGAGTGGCAGGCAGTGCCGGTCCTATAGGTTTGGCCACCCGTGTGCAACTATGTCAAGGCCGCCCCTTCATAATATTTTTCGGGCTTTTAGCTAGAATAGTTTGTTTCCACACTGTAAGTTGCCAGCACATGGCAAGGATTACTTTTCTTTCCGGAAGCATTAAAAGTTTGGTGTTATTTTTAAGGTTGAGAACGTGGGCGGCCGTGCCTCCAGTTCGGCTGCCTGTGTTGTTTGAACACTTTAAACAAATCGGCGGTTCGTCCCTGGTGACAGGCCGCATATCTATATTTATCGAATGTATGGGTCGCTGCCTGGGGGGCCTCCAATTTTATATATATCCTGATTTAACTCTTAGCCCATAAGGTGGAATTCATGGTACTTAAGTGGTGATGTGTGATCCCACGGACCACGTCAATTATTCACCAATTTGAATTGAATATAACTTCTTTTTTTTAACGTCAGTCATGTAATAGGTCAACAGGGCCCTTATAATTCAGAAAACACCTTGAAACGATAGGTATAATCGTTTATTTAGCAAAATCCAAGGTAATACCCAAACGTAAAATGCTACAAGATTGTGTATAGGCTTATTTAAACATGTGGTTTTTTTTTTTTTAAAAAAATCAATTGTTTCACAAAAAATATCTGGTCACTGATAGCAGAGTAGAAGATATTAAATTATAAGGGTGAAACGATTATCATAAACTGAAGACGGAAATTATTTTTCTGTCAAAGGAATGGCACTTGTAACTTTATTGTTAAAAAGTTACTAAGTCATGCCTAACACATCAAATGTTATGTCTGCTGTCAAACATAATTGTTCTTTTAATAGTGTTATGTATTGTGTGACTTGTCCTTCTCGAATGGACCGATTTTAACGGGAAGGTTTTAAAGGAGAACACTAGAGGCGCTTGTCCCTTGTGCGTCTGCTTTCTTGTGCTTGCGATTTTTTTGTTTCGTTAAATCATATTTGAAGACATCGTTTGAATAAAAGCTGCTTTTTTTTCAAGGCGAAACCCCGAAAGTTCCGGTGTAAGGTAGGACTATGTGTGTTGGTCTTGACTTTAGCGGTGGTGGGAACTTGTTGTGGGGCTTGGCGATTTAAGCCTAACCTCACGATATTTTGCTGTCGTGCTTTAGCATAGTGTGCGTCGTCTGCATTGTCAGCAACCGCGCTGTGGTTGTGGCTGGGTACCAACATCCTATGGCAAAATTTAATACTTCTTTTAAGGCATTAAGGCCAGGCGCGCACTAAGACAAAACTGTCTCACAACAGTCTTATGTGCTCAGCTTGGGCAATGAAAGTCAATGGGTAGCCGCACACTGAAACAAGGCATCTAGCAGACAAAACTCATTGACAACTATAGAGCACATAAGGCTGTCGTGAGACAGTTTTGTCTTAGTGTGCGCCTGGCCTTACGTGTAATGTTTGTTTGTTTGCTTCTATTTTGGAGTAAATTACTGTATTTGTGTGGTGAATGGAGTGGAGGGCCAGAACCCTCTCACCCGACTCTGCAAGTAAACTGTTTAATTCTACTCCTTCCCTGTGGTGGCGCTGTCTTTCGTCCAAAGTTCTTTCAGTGGCTGTATGGGTTGATGTGTTTGTTCAAGGCTTCGTCGGAATGGTCGAAAGTTAGGTGTTTCGAAGTTTGAAAATCGTCATAGTGAGTTTGACAATAATATTGTGCGAAGTTGAACAAAAATGAATGTAACCAGAGAACTATCACCAATTGTTGTTTTAAATCGTTTGAGTCCTGAGGATGTCAGCAGTTATTCAAATTGTAAGTAATCAGTCATGGCGAAAATAACATTCTAAATTAGATTCGAATTTCCAATCTGTTTACCTGACATTAGTTTTTGGCATCTATGAGGATATCAAAAAAAAAACGTCAAGCTTCACTTTATATATAATTAAACATAATTTATTTAGCTATATATAGCTTGGCCATAAACTCTGCAAGTTACATATTGATAAGTTCATTGCTGGTAATGCGTATCATGAACGTGCTTGAAATATTTTAGCTCGCTCGTCAACACCGTCTTCGAAATCAAGCCAGAACCGTAGAAGAAATGTAAGTAAACATTAAACGACACATTATATTTTTAACTACTCTGCCGTATGTGAGCAATTCCTTTAGCGACAGAGAATCCTGTCCTCGTCTGAGGGGTCAGATTCTGACGAAGATGACGATTTGCCACAAGTTAGGAGCATATTTAATAGAGAATGTAAAAATTATGGGAATAGAAAGAATGGAGGTTCTCAATACCATGACATCTTGAATGAGATATATGATCGTAAACATGTTATGGAAAAGAATCAGCAATGTAGTGTAAGACTGGAAGAGATTTGCAGTCATTTAAAAGGTAAGAGTTAATCATGTAGAATTTATTTGTTGGAAGGATAAACAATTAATTCTTTAAATTTTTTACCCATACAAAAACAAGACCCGAAAACAAATAGTGTGAATCCAAAAGAAGTATTACGAAATAATGAACTTGACTTGAATTTCTGTGGGTTCGAATCCAGAATTTCAGACCTTCATCCTGGTGAAATAATATTTGATTTTTCCAACAGTGGAAACTTTTTTCATCAGAAACAGGTTAGTGATTTTGTTTTATAGGGCTATTTGGATCGTTCAGATGATTAGATCCAGACAGGGAAGCTAGTTTTAAAAATTTCGGACATCGCTGAAGCACTGTGCAAGTCTCTAATTTTAAGAAAAATCAACAGTTGCATACAAGGAATTAAACTCGACATAATAAATCACATCCGAAATTGACAGTGATATTGGTGTCTTCAGATGGGTCTTTGCTTAATATTCATGATAAATTGTTAAAACGAAGCCATACTTACCAAAAAAAACTAAAAAATCGATGCGAGACAAATGAAAATTATTTCACCAAATTAATAGAATAGGGTAGACTGTAATTTATTTCCGTTTTTAACTGATAGTTAAGTATTTGAATGTTAATGTGCCTGCCTTTATTCAGTTGGTGTTCAGAAGTCCATCTCGACATAAATCTCCAATTGATGAATGGCTGAAAGAATTATCACCAGATTTGTTGCAAATGGAAATTGAACGGGGAAATTTTTTATTAGATTTTGAGTAGGTTTAATCTGTGTAACTTTAGAATATAGTTTATTGCAAGATTTATAGCACTTTTATTTATTTTTTAACGTAGAATGATTTATGACAAAAAGGCCTTGGTTCGACTTCTGTTTCGTCTGATGACTATTCACGAATCTTATAGCTTGGGGTTACAATGCAAAGAAGTACTATGCACTGTCATTAAGAAGGATACCGAATGTATAAAATATATTTCGGTGAAAGACATTCTAGAAGTCTTCCTTAATTATGGTAAAGTGCACAAATAATATAATTTGGGTTATAAATTCTTGATGCTATTAACTTCTAATCGATTTTGAATTTATGTTAAATAGGATCAACTTTTGAAAATCTTATTCCTGTACCAGAGCTTCAAGAAATTGCTAAGAAACTTTTCACAGTTAATGAACGTCATTTTCCAATTAAAGTTAGTGCCACATTTTGCGTTTTTTTCGACCTGACGTCATTTGTAATTGTAATAGGTTTTAGTAACTCTGTTGTATTTAGGAAACAGAACGTATGAGTATGCTACCTGAACATTGCATCGAATTTTTAATGCCAGTTTTGAGGGCTTGCTTACTCGCAGACAACAATAGATCCGAATACAACGTAAATGACTTGCAGATTTTGGTTATCCTTCTGTGCAGAGTTGCCTTAGATTCGCACCTGCGACTGTCACCTGCAGTCACCGAAATCCAGCTGTTATTAATCGACATTCTGGATCGATTTTCTGAGAAAATGTGGCCTCAGGTGATCTTTGTGTTATCATTAGTTGGTACGGGATTGCATGTTGGAAAATACAAGCGCGGAGCAGTTAATTCTCGCATTTTTGAATCAACAGGTCGTCATCACTTTAGCTCAGCATTTGTGTCTTCTGAGCGATAATCCACACAACCTTGTTGCAGTTATTCGACTGATGTTTAATAGTGAACGTGGTTGTCATCTTCAAAGGTTGGCCTCCTACTGCATGATCCATAAGATATTGGAACTACATCTTGACGTTGAAGGGCTGACGGATGTCATGGTGAGAAATGTGTAGCAGGACATTGCGTACACCAGCCTCGTGCACATTTCATTACTGAAATTAGCTTGATTTTCTTATAAACACTGATTTTTGTTTTAAATACTTGTCTCTGTTAAATCATTTGTGAGATAATTTGTGTTTAATTCCTTATCATATGCATACAAGATGAATTGACAATTATTTTTATGTTGGTGTTCTAGCCATTGAATGCTGTAAAACTGTTGCTAGAGATAGTTTTGCCGATGAAACGTTTAAATGACCATAGCTTGCTGTACCGCTTAATTACTTTGTTTGATTTTTGTGTGAATTGCGATTTTTCTCAAGGGAATTGGGTAAATCTCATTCAAATAATTAATATATTACTTCTAATTTTTTTTTGTTAACTTTTTGAATTATGTATTTGCAGCAAAAATTCAAAAATCTTGCCACGATTTTGAAGCGTTTAGAAGGCAGTTTGAAAAGTGAACATGACGTCGACGATAGTAAAGTAAGGACTTCGATACTAAATTTATATTATTGGTTTAAATGTACTGATGTTGAATATTTGACAAGTTTATGTACGATTAAGGTGAAAGACCTCATTGCGAGAATTTCCATCAAGTGGCAAATCTTAGCTAGTCAGATGCCCGTTTCACAGGTGAGTATAACGTATTTTCATTCCTTTGAACACATCCATTGGGTTTTGTTGCTGAATTTTTTTTTTTGCTTGTTTTGTTAAAGAAAACGCTATTTTCTTATTTAACTTCTTCGCCACTAGAACAAGGCTGATATTGAGGATTTTGTTTAGAAATTTGATATTAAAATTTTGCAAATTCATGAGATGATCGATTTAAAGCGTACACTGTTGCTGTTAGTGAAATTGGTGAGCTATGGTTAATCACTACAGATCTTTTGTTAAACATCGCACATCCTCTTCAGACTTTTGAGCTGTTTTAAGCTGTGATGGAGAAAATCCAAGTTTTATCCATGTAGAGGAAGGAGATTTAACTGCATTTCTCGCTTACTAGTGTGGCGCGCATTTCATTGCACTTGATTCTTTGATTAGTTTGTGGGTTGGGGTGTAAGCCAGGCAGCCATAACAGGTCAACCCCTTAGGAGGCTGCCCGTGGGAGATGAGGAGGTAGGTAAAAGGAGGAGGAAGAGGGTTAATTTGCAGCACCCAACGTTCTTTACCAACCACCCAAGTTGGTATTGACGTGGGTGTGCGCTGCTTAACTTCAGTGATCTAACGGGAACTGGTGTGTCCAACGCAACTTGGCCGCGAGATGGTGTACAAGACATAAAAACAGCAATGGAAAGAGGGGGGGGGGGGGTCTTAAGGTCAACATGAAGAAGACAGAGTATCTAGCTTTCAATTTTCGTGGCCAGGGGCAAGGGGGTGAGATTCGTTGTGGGGGTGAGGGGATACCAGTGGTGCAGGAGTTTCATTATTTGGGATAAGTTTTCCAAAGCAATGGGGAGATGGATTCCGATGTGACGCATAGGATTAACGCAGGATGGCTGAAGTGGAGACAGGCAAGTGGTGTTCGAACCTGGAACCATTCATGGAGTAATGGAATGTGCTACCTCCTGCACCAATGAGGAGACCTACAGTAGTGGTTGACAATCCAAGATTCATGCCGTTTTTCCCCAATGATGGCAAGCTCCTACACCTGTAAATTTTGCCTCATCTATTCGTTGCATTGTGGAGTTCTTTTGTGTGTAAATGCCATTGAACACCACATGGGACTTCGGTTTTACTTCTGATCTAAAGGAGGGCGCACTCGGGACATCTCTCTCGCCCAAAAGAAGGCAACCCAGTCTCGAACCTAGAACTACTGCTGCAGTTATTAAGCACGCTACCCACTGCGTCACCGAGGCAGGATGTACCCATTAGGCAAGGCGCAAAATGAGGCCGCAGGGTGACGCAGCCCTGCGAAATTCTGCTAGTAGACAATTACCACACATTGAATCGCAGTTTTTCAACATACTGGTTTGTAATTTGCGTCAACTAAAATGGCTTTCAACGTAACAGTGATTGCCTGCTAGCAGAATTTCGCAGGGCTGTGTCACCCTGCGGCCTCATTTTGCGCCTTGCCTTACAGAAGGGGTTTTCTGAAGATGGTGACATGTATTAGGTGTACCGTTTAGAGGGGTAGTAATCACAAAGTCTATGGGCGAAAAATCGGTGCCTGATGAATCTGTACCGATATGAGGGGTATACACATCGAGAGGTTTTACCGTATTAAAATTGTCAGCAAAATTTAGATAGCTATTACTTGAGCAAGGCCGAAAGCGACCCCCAAAATGACGGTATGATATTTAACCTTGTGGCAATTACACCCCCGTGACCATTTGAGATGCTACTTCCAACTTCATTGCGTCGTGACGCTCTACCTTTCGGCTGTAGCAGAATGCTACACTGTATTTAAAAATGGCCAATATGTCTGAAAGTAATGTGACTACGGTAGTTCAGTACAAGAAAATATCTTCCAAGATAATTCCTGGCGTTCTTCATTCTCATAATAAGGGAGCCCTGGATTGGTGAGCAGTTTTCATTTGTTACACTAGAGCAAATAGTTGTGTTCGCAGTTCTTAGACGAGCTTGACAGTTGATTTGTGTATGCATTGTGTACAGATGGCACACCCCGGTCATTTGTTAACAATGTCTTTTTTTTGTATAAAAATTTGTCAGTTAGTTGTTTGCATATTCGTGGTACTATAAGAATTGCACCACCGAATTCACTTCCCCATTGAATAACAATTAATGTCACTGTCCACCAACTCTTCTCTCATGTCAAAGTTTTGATGTTCTTTCGAACTGTATATTGACTACTTTATTTTGCAAGGATATAAATGTTTGCAATATTTGTTTAGGGGCTGGCAAGGATTACTTGCATATGGATGTCAACATATTGTTGTTGTTGTGGATTGTTACAATACGCAGATTCTGCAAACTTTGGACAAGCATCAAAGTGCCGTCACTAAAGTAATTCCGTTTAAATAGTGTTTTCGCTCATGATTAGCCACATTGTAATACTTTGAATATATATTAGGTAAAATGGCCTTGTGAAAGTTATTATCACAAGCAGATATACCCATATACGCTGAAACTAGCCACATCTGACTTATCCGGGAATATCTTTATATGGAACGTCAAAGATGCTAAGGTCTTATGCCAATTAAGTGATGGGAACAAGCCAGTTTTGGGTATGACTTTTCATTCTACGTTTAGCTTGGCATACTTGTTCACGTATTAAAAGTTGTATTGAATATTAAATTTGCAGAATTAAATTGGCTATCCTTAACATTGACTGAGGGATCATATGATCTCTTAGCCGTACTTCATCCTCCATATTCCTTCATTATTTGGAATACACAAACCGGGACTAAATTATGGAAGAAAACTTATACAGAAAATTTACTTGGTTTTAGTTTTGATCCATTTTGTTTGACGAACGTTGCATGTATGTTATTTATTAAATGTTACAAGCCTGTTATTATTCTAAAATTCGGACATATATGGACGTCTAAATGTCGATAATTGGTTTATTTGTAGTTCTTGGTCATGATTGTGTTGTCCTTGTTGAAGATTTCACTCTCAACAAAGTTCCTTCAAGCAACGGTAGAAAATTTTATGTATCAAGCCCATCGACACTTGCTACTAGTATGCCAAATCTTTCAAATTTGGACGTTGAAGACAAGTCGCGAGGACGGGATAAAATTAAGAAGCGGGTTAGGCTGCTTGGGGGAACTGATAGTAGAAACTCTCGGTAATTTTGCGTTTTCAAAATACAGAAAAACGCATTAAACATTAATTGAAATAAGTAAAATTTCATAGATCTGAAGATAATTCCACTCTGAGTGATTGCATTTCATTATGCTATCATCCTGCATGTCGACACCGTCTTCTTCTCGTCTACCAACGTGAAGTTCTTATATTGGATTTAGAGATAAATCAGGTACAAAGCAGAATTGTCAACCCTATTCACTTCTGTAACGAATCGTACGAGTCATTACAGATGTGAATTAAAGGATTTTTGACAACTTCTGAAATAGCACTCCTAATATTTTCTAATTATTCAGGATTATATCACATGCCTAGTCTTAAAACTACCAATCTTTGTTTTCCTGAACTTTAATTGCAAGAACTTGATAAAATCTTGCTCTTCTTTTGTTGTGATAAGTGGTTTTCACTGTGAGCTTATTTTACAGACTGTGGGCATCATTACAGCTGATAGAAACATTTCCCCATTTGTTCAAGTAACACCTCTATGTCAACGTGATGCTATCTGTGCCTTGCACGAGAATGGCATTGTTTCTTTACATGGTTTACAAAGATGTTACGACTCTCAAGAATCATCATCTAATATGAATTCAGGTTATATGATTATAGTTTTAGGTGAAAATCAGAAAGTTGTTTTAAAAACCATCATTAACAGATATCTGTAATTTGTAGACAATTTTGTAGAACTTATTTATGACGTTAAGGCGCAATCAGATCCGATTCGCTTAACTAAGCTGCATCGTGTTGTTGGTTTCACAATTTGCCCGAGAACAGAGGCCAGTGTTGCATTACTGATAAGTGATGGCAGAATATTAACACTCGAGTTGAAACGTCGGCATCAAGTAAGAAGTAATTTTTAAAGAAAATTTGTTTTTCTTAATAAACTAATGATCATATCTTTTATTAAAGGTTTTGGCATTTCCTTCATATACTCTTTGTGATTTATTATCGCCATTATGCGAACCTTTCGTAAGTATTTCACTTTGTCTTTGGATATTTCAGCTTCAAATAATATTCTTAAGTTTATTTTGATAGTTATATTACAATGTGGAGTACCGCAGTTGTCAGAAATTTTTATAGTTTAATATTTAGAATCGCATATCCTACAAATATGTAGTGCATCTGTATCGCAATGCATTTACACCTTGGTTTTAATTTTGTAAATACTTTTTGTATAGAAGAAAGGCGTCAGTTCTTTAAAATTCGTTGTGACAGGATTATTACAAACAGCGGCTGCCTCTCCTCTTGTTATCAGGATGTGTCCTCCATTAACGACCAAAAATTGGACAACTTACCAACCTTGGATGGCTGCAGGTATGTTTTATTTTTGGAAATTAATTTTAGAAAGTCGCCATTTCCTCAATTTCAGTGGACCCTAAGGATTATCAAATTGCTCAAATGTTATCTCCATAAATTTTGTACTGCTGATGGGCCTAAAATTCCTTTGCAATGCTGATAAAGTGTCTATCGCTTTTAATTAGCATGTTTGTGTAGGTGCGACAAGTGGAGTGATACAAATTTTCGACATGGCTGCTGGGATGGTTCACAAAGAATTATCTGTGCACACTTACCCTGTACGGTATGATGCAACTTCTGTTGAGCACTGAAATATCACAGTTGATGGAATGAAATTCAGATGTAGATTAATAATGGATTTTTTTGTCTCCCTTAACGAAATTTTAGTGGAATTGAATGGGTCAGTTTGACTTCGCTCGTTTCCTATGCTCATCAAAATGTGGGAAGCAGTGGTGGTCAGGTTCGGAATGAACTGTACTTTACTGATGTCCAGACTGGTAAAATATAATCATCATTTGTATTGACTCGGTTATTAGTTGTCATCTATCATTAAATGTTAACTTTAAAGGAAAATCAAAGATTTTTAGAACTGAGAGCCAGGAGGAATCACCTGTTGACATGATCAAAGTTTCTTATTTAAAGTAATTAATTATATCTAATGTAAATCTTTTTTCTAGAGCAATTGTACTTTTTCTGTGTTAATATTTATGAAATCTATTATTACGACATATTTCAGACAGTATTTTATAATAGCATTTAAGGACGATCCCTTTGAATTATGGGAAATCAGATCCTTAACCCTTCTACGAGCGATGGCCCGTCATTGCCCAGTGATTACAGCACTAGTGAGAATGTCTACTTTCTATTTATGAATTAATTTTAAAAATTCTTATGTGTTCCTTTATAATGGTGAATCCTTTTTTTACCTGTATAATTCAGGAGTGGGCTCCTATTCATAATTTAAAAAGTATAAAGAAGAAATTGGCTCAAGCCGAAGCCAGCAACCTAGGAAGTTCTGTGACATCCCTCATTAGTCCACTTGGGAGCACAGAAGCCACGACAACTTCTCCACTTGGAAACTTTCTGGTCAAAGAAACGTTTGTTTTCACCGATACTGATGGTCATATATACCATTTTAATGTTGAAGGAAGTGTTATCAAGGATGGCAGTAAAATTCCACCTGACAGTAGCATCGGCAGCATCACAAGTATTTCTTGGAAAGGTGATCAGTTAGTGTTGGCTGACGTAGATGGAAATATCTCTCTCTGGGACCTTAAAAATAATTACTATAAGTACGTTAATCTGAAACTATTTTTTTTTACTTACCTTTGTTTATTTTCGAATATTTGAAACCGTTTCTAAACTTTTTCATTCCCAATTAGTGTAATTCCCACACATCGTGGTTGGATCAAAAGAATAAGATTTGCACCAGGAAGAGGCAACATGAAACTGCTTATTTTATATAATGATGGAGTCGATATTTGGGATGTTAGAGATATTTTACTTATTGGACAAATTAAATCTGCTAAGGACATGCCTCGTGTGGAAGATGCTGATTGGGCGGCATCTGATAAACCCGTTCTTGCCACTAGTGATGGCTGCTTACGAATCATGGATTTAAGCCTTTCAGGAACGTCATCTCCAATAACGGAAAGAGAATGTTTCGGTTTGTATCCCCTCCTATTACTACTACTAAAATCACCCCACTAAACATTTGTCTTCAAAGTTTTTTTGCTTTGTTATGACAGCCAATTTTTGGTGTCCTGCTTTGTTACCTCCAGCAATGCATATACGAACATTCCTCTTACATGCCAACTCTGTCAATTGTTCACTGGACGTCTTCAAAGATAAATTTCCAAATGATCAACTTGAACTCATTAAGAGTCATGTTAATATATTGGATAGGTATGAAAAATAGTGTCTGAACACAATAATTGCTTATGAATCTTCAATGATCTCTCTCATGAATCAGTTTTATGGGTTTTAGAGATTTCAAAGATATTTTATCGTGTACGTGTCCGTTAAAAATGGCACACTACTATTTAATGATAGCAAGGTATGAATATGTGGTATTTCGCTTATAGGACAGTAGGTTTGATTTTAACAGTGGTAAATTTTTGAATATATTCTTCTCTTAAGGTTATTAGGAGATGAAGGAGAAATGATGTTCTGGCAGGTGGCACAACATTATTTACAATTAGAGATCAAAACCGAATCAGAAACTGGGGATGTTCTGAACTGCCCTTGTTTTTATTGTGAAGCATGCTATTTAGATTGGAATTATGATATTTTGTGCGACACAAGTACATATAAAGTAAGCTTGTTTAACAGTAAGTCTCTAATTTTCGTTTCATTTTTAGTTGTATTTATAAAGTGTTTTTCTGAATTATTTCGTATAGAAATTACAGTTAGAACGGTTAGCTTTGCATGAAAGCAAACAGACGAATCACGAGTTGGCCAGTAAATGTGCAGATACTTTAATTTTGCTTCAGGAAACTGATAGGGCTGTACAACATTTGTTGGAGACAGATCCTAGCTCTGACAATTTTTATGTGGATTGTTTAAGAGCCTGTATTGTGGCAAGCATTCAGACATCTGGAATGTCACAGAGCACTATCAAATTGGTTGCTACGAATTTAATAGCTAATGGATACATAGCCGAAGGTGTTCAGTTATTATGTTTGATAGGCAAAGGAGCAGACGCTTGCCGTTATCTTCAAACGTATGGCAAATGGGAAAAAGCTATGTGGTTAGCAAAAGTAAGATGTGATTGTCTCTTTACAATGTTTCTCAACACTGTCGCGAGTAGTCTAAAAAAATACCTTTTCTTCTCCCTTTCAAGTGCACCTTGAATGAAACTGAGTGTTTGGAAGTTGCTAGGAGATGGACTGAACATCTTATATCTCCTGCTGTTGATCAAAAAGTATGTACTGCATTTTATTTGTTGATACTGGTAGAAACTGTTCAAAATTTGAAATGTTATTTATCTTCAAAGGGCAAAGCTATTCTGATACTGTTGTCCATGCATCAATTCACGAAAGTGTTAGAACTCCTGCTAAGTTGGCGTTATGTGGATAGGGCAGCATTATTTGCAGAGATATGTGAAGATCTCGAAGTAATACCAAAGAACGAAGTTACCAATATCCTTTTAGAATAATATTTTTTATCAGACATTACACTCCCTCTGTGAAACGTGTGTTTTCTTCCTCCTGCCAACATTACACTAAAGTTGAAACAATTTTTCCTTACATTTGTTTGTATCACATCAACTTTTGCAAGACATATATCTGAAATATGGAAGGTATCTCAGAAATGATGGTAACAACGACCTAGCTCTATATTATGCTACCAAAGCCGGAGCTGACAATGAATTTCTAAATCATGCCGAAACGATAATTCCAGAAAGTTGAAGGTGGATACTCATGTTCATAATCAGCTACTTGTAAATATGCGAGTCATAAAAATAACAGACGGGTAATGTGAATTTATTGATCAGCATTAATATATTTCAAACAAACTACCTTCTTCCTGTTCATTGTATTATTCTGATGAGAGGATGGTGAAATAGGTGCAGGCAATTTTTCACGACAAATTTCGAATGGTCGCTCGATAAAGGAGTTATCCTCAGATTGTTAAAACGTCGTTCCTACAACTCGATCCAATATCACGCGTCATATATGCTATAGTCCAGTAAATACAGTGCACGATCTAATGAAACGTACAAGTGACAAGGGTCAAATGTCAACGAATACACAGAACTGTTTTCTGATCCAACATATCTCATCTGCAAGAAGAAAATTTGCGATTAAGCTTTTACAGGTCTGTCTATGGCAATAACGATTTTTCGGTTTTAATTTTTTCACCTGAACTGGTCTTGTTGACCGCTTGTCCCACAACCACACAAGACCATGAGAAGATGAACCACTTAGAAACGTGATATTGTGGTCAGATGCCAGACAATAGACAGCAAGATCAAATGGATTTTCCCAACTTTGAACACTGTAATAATTTCTTTTTTTTAGCAAAGAAGTCAAATTTAAAGAAATTTTTACACAAGTATACCAACAAACCATGTATTAGTATGGCATCTTATGTCCCATTGGCGAATATAAGTGTCGTATCCACAGGTCAACATCACGAATGGATTTTCGTATATTCCATGAAGAACACCAGCACCATAATGATAATCACTTCCTAATTTGGCAATTTGCTGTCCACTACGAAAATGACGATGTCTTAAGTGCGAGACAACACTATGGCTTGAAATTTAATAAGAATATCTCACCTGGCTAAATCATACAGCAACAAAGGATGGTTTGACCAACCTCCTGTGCCACAAATAAAAGAATCCAACGTTGGACTAAGAGACACCGACCAAATCCTGTCTTGTAATGAAATACTTTGTCGTTCTAAAATCGTGCCATTTAGGGCCCAGATCTAGCAGGAAGTCTGAGTTATAAATTCCGATCATTGGCATCAGACCACCAATTATGAAGTGGTCCAGAGTGAGAAATATTCAATAAGAATCGGATTGTAATCAAATTACCACCTTTATAGTCTTATCTCTCGAACCGCTTATGATAACGTCCGATGAGTAATCGATAGTGTTTACTTCTCCATTGTGACTGAGATGAGAGTGAAAAATTATTTTCCCAGTGTATGCACACCAGCCAGTAATGCCACCATCACTAGTATCGTCATAAAAACAACTTTTAGCACTAACGTCACTCAGGCCGCAAGTCAACGAGTGTGATAAGATTTACCTGCCGCCACTAATGACTAATTCGTTACTGGCCACAAAACGACACACGTCCGATTGATGTCTCAAGATATATTTTGGGTGCTGTGGTAATGTGCCACATTTTAAATGAGGAAATCCCAAAATTCGTTCACCTTGTGAAATCCACAGTCGATTGGAGTTCATTTGAAGCCATGGCATATACCTACGAGGGAAAAACAATGGTTTCTTGATTATTCAAAACATCTTAAAGTTAATCGATGTCTTTTTATTTCATGTCTACATTAAACCACTTGTTTATTTTCAGTAACGAGAAATTTAGTCATCACATTATAAATGTCGTATCCTTGACAGACAACACTTCCATAAATTACACATTCCTTAATTATTTCTAGTAATATTGAAAATAGTGGGTCAAAATGTAAGCCACACGATAATGAAACGTTTGTAACTTGTTCTGTGAAGGCTCTATCCCCAAACACCTCAAAAGGGTCCCAGAAGCAGCCTACCATTGGTGCCATAACAAATAGGTGTCGTGCAATTTGCATTCTTTATGAATTATTTGACATCGTATATCTTCTATTTAGAGTGGCTAAACTTCATACCTTGTTGATTGTTTCAAGAGGCAAACTAATTTGCACTTCCCTTTCCTCCAATTTATTGAAATGCGACACTTCTCTTTGGCAGGTAAAATATAGCATGATCTGTGACATTTATAGATATAACAAACTTGTTATGAACAAATGTTATTTTTTTTCATCATTTAATTTAGACTAGTAACGTATAGAACTTACCTGGATTTTATAGCGGGTGATAACTGATTAGTAACAAGACAACGACGACTTTTTTCTGCCCATAAACAGTTACTTGCAGCTAAATCACGAAATCGTTTACATACTTGACACAGTAACTTAAGAGTCGTACTGTCACAGTAGGTAAATATAATATATAAAACATCATTTGGGAGGGAAAGCATTCTAACGAATATTGTGACGAAAAATTGAATTTTGATATGCCTGTCATTGCAAATAATTTCAACTTCTAATTCTAAAACCAATTGACGAAATACAACTCACACTACCATTGACTATCACAATAGCGACACGTTTACGGAGACCTCGCCGTAAAGCTGGATACAACACTTAAAATCCAATTTCCAGATTCGCGTGAGCATTTTCAAGTGATATAAATATTCCGAATTTTTGTCTCAAAGTTTCAGAACAGTATGTGATATGGAATTAGGAAAATCATTTTAGATTTGCAACATTTTCGGTTGGTAGAGTTGTTTCAGCTGGACACTCATGATGCACCATACAATTCGACTTGTCGATGGACGCCATTTAACGTGAAATTCACGTGGGCAACTAACAGCTATTATCAAAACAAATGCAGAAAAATTGTGATTGAGAACCAATTAAACTAAGTAAAAATGCAGAATGACGATGTAAGTAGATGTAGCGATGTAAAGTTTGTGTTTAATGATTGTTTGAAATGAAGGGGATCCACAAACCGAGTTACCGTGCGTGTTGTCTGTCAACTTTGTCAAGCTTTGTGTTGACTTGTCCAGAACTATGTTCCAGTATTTTACTCGAAACTCATTTTGGTCCAACAAATCGTAAGATTAACATAGGGAATTTTTCTCTCTATTTTTTTCGCATACGGTGGTTATAACAACTTTAGCCTGTTGCCAGAATTTTATAAGATAAAATGTACCTATCACCCGAATGTGTGTGCATTCGATTGCTTATTATTGTGCAATAGGTCAGACACCGTGCAATATAATAACCAACAAAGCATTAATTTACCTGCCGAAGTTTTTATTTTGGATGTATAATGTGATGTTGGAACAAGTTGGGTAGGCCGGCACTTCCCCTCCCCCCCACAGACAACCCAGCCAATATTCCTGCTGTTTCCCGACGCCTGGCTGGGGTGCCCCCGGTCAGAGCGTGTTCAGCGGACCAGTAGACCCGACCCAACCACAGGCAGGATAAGGGTATGATTATGATGATGAAAATCTATCTGTCACGTGAAAGTAATAATTATATTTGTTATTAGGTAATATGGAGCATTATCAGGAATACATTCTGCTCATTTATGGTTAGGTAAGTGGTACTCTATACCAGAGGTGTCAAACTGGTGTCCCGCGGCAGCAGGCAGCCCTTGAAGCCTAGAGTTGCGGTCCTCACAATCGATGTAGTATGCATGTATGAAGTCTGCTACTCAGAACGCGTAACGAGAGGGGGACAGTTGTCCCCGGACGCAGTTGGAAGGAGGCGCCATGTGGCATATTTTCATTAAAAATTAATTAAATACCATTTCGGCAATTGTCATGTCAAATAAACTCGACACCGTCGGATCGTGCCTCTTGCTACTTTTTTAGAACTAAGCAAGTCACTAACAAAAAAATTCAACATGCATGGCCCTCCTGACAACGCACATACTATCCATGTGGCCCTCGGGGTACTTCCTGTTTGACATGCCTGTTCTATACTGGTCAACTCGTAGGCAGTTAGACCTACGTATTCATTTCAAAAATCTCGTTTTAGCACCAGAACGCAAAAGTTTTGCCGAAATGAGTATAACTTAACAGGAATTTGTTGTCGAAGCTCTTGTCCATTAGCAAACAGTCAATATGCAACAGTTCGAGAAGAAGATGGTAAGTAGTTCCTTCTATATTTTTGAATACCGATATATTCGTAAAGTAAGCCAACTGACTGTAATCTACGTTATATTTGCCAGGAGTCTGCTATTTATTTGTTAAAACCATCGAAAGAGCAGCATTTCCGTCGCGAATGTGGGAAAAAATTAAGTTATCCCGAAACTTTGAAGCTGCAATTGAGCAAATTAATGAGCAGTTATTGTATTGGCCTAATCACATAATTTACAAATGTAAACAAAGATTAGTTAAAATAACTCAGTATCTCATTCGAATGCGGAAATTACGCCTTGGCAGACAGTAAGTATTTTGGTTTATATTTATGTTACAGCACTTTAGCTAGATTAATGCAAGATGATAATCATATTTTTATTATCAGAAAAAAATTAGTACCCATACGGAGAAAAATTGAAAAAAGGGAACGTAGACGTGAAGAAAAAGCCTTGGTGGCAGCCCGTTTGGAAACTGCAATCGAAAAGGAATTGCTGGAAAGGCTTAAGAAAGGCACAGTATGTACTGTAGCAAGATAAATGATTCATCAAATAATTCAAAGCCCGGATTCGTATATAAGAAATGTGATTGTTTTTACAGTATGGAGATATTTATAATTTCCCTCAACAAGCATTTGATAAAGCTTTGGAAAATGAAGCAATTGAAAGTGAAGAAGAAGAGTTGGAGGAGGTGACTATCGTCTTTCCAGTTTGATTAAAACGACATTATCATCATACCCTTATTCCACCTGTGACAGGGTCGGGTCTAATGGTTTCGGCCCTTCACTCCTGAGGGGAGCGGCGAATTGCGTTGGACACACCAGTTCTCGTTGGCTCACTGAAGTTAAGCAGCGCAACCCCAGCTAGTACTAAATGGGTGGCCACTTGGGAAAACAGAGTACTGCTAATACCCAAAAATCGTCGCATTAGTGTAGTGTCTGTGCAGTCTCTACATAAGAACTATGCTGTGGACGGGGCTGCAATGACCTTGTAGTTGAAGGACCATAAAACACCAACAAACAACAACCTCCACTCCTACCTATCACCCACCAGGTTCCCGTCCACCCCACACACTAAATATATCCTTCGTACACCATGCTCCCTCGTCTACTTAGGTCTTCCCTTGCCGCAGGTGCTTCTAATAGCTTGCGTACCTGTGATGGACCGACCCAACTAGCTCCTCTTCTTATCACAAACCGGAATACTCTATTGACCTTATTGTTCAAATTTTTTCTTGGCAGGGTGTGGGGACTGTCGAATATGTTGCTGATGAAGACTTTGAGGAAAGTGATTTGTCCGACGTGGAGGTTAGTATTAGTAATGTAAAGGTTCAAAGGAGTGGAATTTGGTTGACACCTAATATTATGATGGGCCCTAATGACCGTTGTAGTCGATGAGCCCTAAAACACAAACAAACAACCTAATATTATGATATCCTAATAGGATATGATGGAAAGTTATAATGCAGAAGAGGAAGGCAAATCCGAGGAAGAGTCTTTAAAAGTTAAAAAGCCACATATAGAAATTGAATACGAAGAAGAAGAACTGGCACGGCCTTCTACAAGTAACGTAACGTTTTAAAATAATGTTAAGTAAATGACAGTCGATGCACTCTATTGTAAGAGTAAATCCTCTTACTATGTTTGTAATTAAAATCTTGGTCATTTTTATGATTGATAGCATTTATTCTTTTGCATGTTGAACCCCTGGTGAACTGCACTGGTTACAGAGTTTAAAAACGAATATCGATAATAACTAGGGTAGATTGTGTTAATTTTCTTAATTTGTAGTAAACGGCATCGTCATTAAAACGGATATCGCATAATATATACGTAAGTATGTAAATATTTTGGTGGCGTTGACTGTTACCCTTTCACCTTTAGTTCTTGTGCCGAATTTACAAGGAAGTATGCTGATTACAAGAGTTTATGAAATCCTAAACCTCATCGTTTATTGGAAATAATTTTATATTGCCGACATCGTCCCTGGATCCAGCCTTGGTGGTTGTTGAATCGACATGACGACTACTTTTCTAAAACTTTAAATGTATTTCAGGTAGTTATAAGTCGGGGGTACTACTTTCATCAACAGGTGGTTGGAAGACGATTGAAACTAGGTGAGAGTCAAGAATAAAGGTTAAACTTGAGTAATTTAGTTTAATCGGTAAAATCTGATAGGAAATTACCTAACAGGTGGGGATATTCCACAGATTGATTACTAATTATATCTGACTGGTTATTTGAAGTAACATTTTTTTTTTCATCTTTATCAATTCATCTGACCTTTGCGGGGTTATGTTTTATCATTAGATTTTAAAAGTCAAACGTGACAATAATTACTTTAATGATACATCAAGGATAAGTTCTAATATAGGTAAAAGTCTGACACGGTATTTTTTGTTTGATTGAGGATATTTTCTGTCTTGAAAATTGTTTGTAGGTTGTATATCCGTCTCTAATAGTTTTGTGTGATAAGAACTGATGATTTCTTTTTAGCGTATTGCTCATAATATTTTGAAGGCCATCCACATTTTTAGATTGAACTTGGACTAAATCGTCGTGTGGCATTGTTTTAAAAGAAACCCTTTATTTTTTCTTACTAAAATCTTGCAAGTCATTGAAAAATTTACCATTTCGATATGGTAAAATTTCATATAATAAATAATCTTTTTTTTTGTGACTTTAATATTCTAATTTACATTGTTGCAGACGGAATTGAACCCTTATGAATTTGAGTGCCCACTTTTCTAAAACAGTTTTTCTAACAAGATTGCGAAGTACGTTATTTTCTATTAATGACGGTATTCTTAATCACTACTTAACGTTAAGTAAATCTATTTCTTTTTAAGTTAATTGAGTATGTGGTTATTACGTGACATGTAAATAATATTTTCCCATAAAATCAGGTAGCGTTCAGCATTAAGAAATGCAATCATACAGGTGCGTGTTTTTATTTAATCTTTAACACATGCCTTAAGGAAGAGAGAGGCTTTTCTTACAAAATGCCGACACTGTTGTCACCAGCACTTAACAAGTTGGACACGAAATATGCGTTTTGATGCGCTTGGCCAAAGTTAAGGCTTTACTTTTGCCGCCGACACCATGTAGTTTATAATTTATAAATTATCACAAAAATTTTAAGTAGAAACGTCTGTTCAGGAGGAGTAGGAGGATGAATGTTGTATTAAAAAGCATCACCTTGTTTAAAGGATAAGGGAGAGGAGGAGAAGAACTTTTCCAAAAATTGCTAGAGGTCATGTGCCGGTGAACGTTAAATTAAACCTAGTAGACCCATCTAAAGAAAAATAAATGATTAAGATCATTTTTTTTCTTATAATTTTTAAATTTTACGATTAAAAAACAACCCATACATGCCTCTCCCTAATTCAACTTTTGAGATACGGGACCATCTGTCTGTGGTTAGTTTCGTTGTGTTAAACACTTGTGAATCGGTTATTAAATTAAGGAATATGTTTCTCAGTAAATTAACCCCTTAAGGCAATCATAATAAATGTAAATGGTTTGAATTGTTAAGAGTATTAACCTCGATGATTCCAAACTGACAACCTAATGTGCTACGTAAAATTGGAATTATGCGACATTCTTTTAATCTCGCGTGATATTACGTGATCAGAACGTGTTTAGAATTGTGGCGCCATAATTCCGTTCTATAATAATGTCGATTAATGGTTATTAAAAAGTCAGAAACTTCATAAATTGAATGAAGTTGGAAAATTAATTTCGATTAATGATGTACCATGCAACCATAAACGTAAATAAGTTTGCGATGTAATACCATCGAAATGAATTTAAATTGGATCATTGTTTTCAAGGTAGGATTCATACGAACATGTGTGATGTAACCCTAACATCCACTGAAAAAAAAAGTTTGTTGGGAACGTTTTAGAAGCAATATTATGTGCAACTAAACGCAGTATTGATTAGGAAGAATTCATAAATAAGGTTGGTAACTTTTGTGATTAACAAATGAAGGTGAAAAGTCTGTCGATCTTAAAAACCATTTCCCCACCAATCTTCCACTGTCTGACCACAACGTCATAGTAAAACTTAAAAGATATACAGGCCTACTGTATTTCTGAGAAAATTCATATTATAAAGGAATTGATTGATATCTAGCTTATGTCCGATCCATCATCGTTATCTACAATTACAATGGAAAAACATTTCAGCCGACCGCAATTCAACGTCTATTTATCCTTTTGTGTCTTGGCACAACGATGTAGGTAGACCCGCAGACAGCAGACTTTCTGGCAGTTTTAAAGGAGGGTTAAAGTTAGTCACAAGAAAGGCATTTTTTAATGAATAATAACCCACCCCTCATCTTTCCGTTAATATTCATAATATTTCGATTCAACTTTCTGTAGTTGAAATGCTGTATGAGACGTCATCATCATACCCTCATCCCGCCTGTGGCCGGGTCGAGTTTGCGGGTCCACTGAACATACTCTGACTGGGGACACCCCAGCCAGGCGTCTGAAACCCGCAGGAATATTGGCTGGGCTGTCTGTGGGGGATGCCGGCCTACCCCACTTGTTCCAACATCGCATTATACAACCAAAATAGAAATTTTGGCAGGCAAATTAATGCTTTGTTGGTTATAATATTGCATGGTGTCTGGGCCTATTGCACAATGACAATAAGCAATCCAATGCATAGATATGAGGAAAATATTGTATGAGACAAAGTTCTAGTATTAGATCAAATGGAGGATGTCAGGCATGTGATCCTAGCCTGTCCAGTGCTGGACTATTGCAGGAAGGGTTGGGGAACCCCCACATTGGAGGAGGTGCTGGTGGAGATTAAGCATATGGGTCTAGCATGAAAAATCTTACTAGCAAGGTATCCGTCACAAAGGATTATTCATATTCATAGACCAAAAGCCTCATCATCACCAGAGATATCAAATTTACTGTGTGTGAAACAATGACAAAACGCTAGCAGAGTTGTACTCTGTGACACTGCCGAAAATGTCAAGAGTTGAACGACGCGACGTTTTTTGACTCTTTCAATTTCTTATACCGCATTTACACATTCGCGAATACGACGAGGCGAGTGGCGAGGCGAGCATGTTCGACGAATGTGTGAACACTACATTCGTCATTCACCTCGTGGTTCGCCTCGCCATTCGTGGCGCTCGTGTTGGAAGCGGTTTTTTTCACACGAGTCAAAGGGCGCGAGTGACCTGAGGCGATTTGAGAATGACTATCTATCGAGACAATACGAGTCAAAGGGCGCTAGCGACGAGGTGATTGGAGAATGACCATCTGACGAGACATTCGGCGAATGTGTGAACAGCCATTCTTCATCCAAAGTATGAATGCGAACATTTCGACGAAAGTCTCGCCTCGTCATTCGACTCGTCGTATTCGCGAATGTGTAAATGCGGTATTACAGGCATGATATCTATTTTGCCAACATGTCAGTCATAGCTTACAGGATGCTTATTTGCTAGTTTTTCTCCCGATAAAATAGCGCCAGTTAAGAACAATAATAAAAAATAATAATGATATAATGGTACGTATTTATTATTGGTACTGATATATTAGTAATAAATTGCTAAAATGTCGTCACTATTACTATTAATACAAATGATATGGAATGTAAGAATTGCGACAAATTTCACAACAGTACGTACGACGACGTTTATCAGTAAATTACTCAATATTTTTAAGTAATGTAATACGTAAACATGGAATAAGCAATAGTCTGAGAGACGACAGACAAGGTGGCCTTATTGCCACTCCTCTCCTTTTATAGTCGTGTCGGGTATAAGAAATTAATGCCCTAGGGCTATTTAGTCGGTCCTTCCCTCACACAGACATCGTTATTATTCCAAACCACTTTTTCTCCGCTCACGGCAGGGTGAGGTATCTATTTGTCCCTCCGGGACCGGGAACATGGACAAACGATCTAATGGACGGTCTTTATACGTAGCCGGAAAGCTCCTACGCCTGGAAAATTTTCGGAGATTCACCCATAGTGTATTGAATTCCATGTAGTAAGGGTTCTTTTAGGTGCAGTGATGGCATCGTGCGCACCACACAGGGCCGTGGCTTTACTTGTCATCCTACGAATTCTCAGTTACCGTAAAATCTCACGTAGTGCCCGCGGATTATACGCGAAACATAGGGTCATTTAGTGCGGACTATAAATGAAACCAAGGGTTCTCAATGAAAACTGCTCCTCATTTTCTGAGCATTTTACTACACGTAACAACACAACTTTACACAGTACGTCCTTATTTATATGATAATGCAATATAAAATCTTTCACATTTCAATTTCATCGTCAGAGCAACTGACATTTCATGTTCAAATTCATTTGATCCCATTGCCCCTACAAGTTGCACCACTGGCTACAGTAGGAATTTTATAGTGCGGACTATATTTGAAACATACCCATCGCTAATGCGGACTATAGACGGGTGCGGACTATATTTGAGATGCGGACTTTACGTGAGATTTTATGGTAGTTGTTTTGCTTTGCTTCATTTTGGTTAACACCGGAACAGATTCAAGAATCCGGGGCGCATTTCTGATTCAGGATTACCAGAGGAAAAAGTATTGCCCCTCTGAATGGACGCAAAGGGGATACATTGGACTATATTTTTACGTAGCCGGCTGCCGACCAAAGCTGCAACCCCTATGTTTATATGTCGCCGGTCGACTGTTAGTTGGAGCACTCCGCCGCTAGGAATTTTGCTACATCTACCTGTTGTATAGTAGAGAGGGCTTTTTTACGTGCAAATGTCATCGTACACCACACGGGATCTCGATTTGACTTCTCATCCGAATGCCCACTCGGGGCATTTCTCTTGCCCGAAAGAAGCCAACCCACCTCGGTCCAGTTTCCAACCTAGGCACCACTGACGCAGTTACCGAGCACGCTACCTGGTGATCCTTTGATTTCAGGACAGATGATGCATAAGGCAGGCACTTCAAGGGCTCTCTCCATTAATGTCAAAAAGCCAGGGATTATTCTTTGCAATTGTACTACGTCTCGTATCATTGAATCATTTTCTACACAGATAAGTCTGTAACGCTGCGAGATGTTCACACAGGTATAAATATGCCTAATTATGCAGCCTGCTGACATATCGCATGAATTAACTGGTGTTTTAGGGCCCTTTAACTACAGTGGTCATTACAGCCTCGTCCTCTGCGAAGTTCTAATGCAGAGTCTGCACAGGCACTATGCTGTTACGACGATTTGGGTATTAGCAGTATCCATTGTTCCCAAGCGGTTACGGGGGAGCGGCGAATTGCGTTGGACACACTAGTTCTTGTTTGGTCACTGAAGTTAAGCAGCGCAACTCCAGCTAGTACTGACATGGGTGGCCGCTTGGGAAAATTGGGTACTGCTAATACCCAAAAATCGTCGCATTAGTGTAGTGTTTGTGCAGTCTCTGCATAAGAACTATGTTGTGACGGGGCTCTAATGACCTTGTAGTTGAAGGGCCCTAAAACAACAAGAGAGAGAGAGAGAGAGAGAGAGAGGCTACTTGGGAAAACTGGGTACCGCTGGTATCCAAAAATCGTCGCATTAGTGTAGTGTCGGTGCAGTCTCTGTATCAGAGCTACATAGTGGACGGGGCTCTAATGACCTTGTAGTTGAAGGGCCCTAAAACACCAACAGACAACAGACGACCAAGCGGTCACCCATGCTAGTATCGGCTGGGGTAGTGTTGCTTAACTTCAGTGGTTAGACAGGAACTGGTTTGTCCGATTCAATATAGCCACGTTCATCCGAAAACCAGTTTAGCCCTTAAGAATAGTCCCAAGGAAGGAAGTGATGTCCCCTTAAATACGTATGGAAACCGGGACGGCTGATAAGCAGCTGGACGTGGATGTCCATGGACGGAGCTGTAATGGCCGTTGTAGTGGAAGGGCCCTAATACACCGATGAGACAATCTTAATTTTGACCCTGTGGTACTTGTTTAGAGACTGCTGCAGTGGCATTGTCTCGATGCCGTATAAGGCAGGCAACCGTTTTGTATCAGGCCAGACTGCGAACTGTGTAACTTAGTTGCAAGGTTGAAAACAGGAAATGCCATTGCAGTTATGTGGCAGTTAAGAAGGTAATATTTTCATTTGTAGGCGCAGTGTCAGACTAGGACCTCAATTTTTACTTTGACCGCCTAACAAAGCCGAATATCTGCACACGAACAAAAGGGGGAAAAACGTGAAAAGGGGGGACTGAAATCACGATCTTGTTTCATTATTACTACTTGTGGTCTCTCCACCTCTCATAACACCTCATATAATAATAAGGAAAGAAACTAAAAGTTGCTGTAATTTTTAGTTGGAGAAGTTTGTGTAATTCTTGTTGACCCTTCCTCAAGATGTAGGGCATACCACCACTACCTGTATTTGGTCACTGTCCACCTCTCCCACTATAGCTGCTGGTTGTGCCTCACGGTTTCCGCAGGCGTTATAGATTGTGGTTGGGACGGAGGGTGAATTGAACAGTCAAAGAAGTTTGCTGAATTTGATGGTCCCCTCTCCTTCGCCCCCCCTTCCCCCCTACTGTGAAGCGAAACCTCTTTCTGTCTCTTACTTCTTCCTTGTCTGGTTCTGCAGAAGACGGTAATGAATCATTTTCTAGGTAGACACAGGCATTGTGCCGTCGCCGCTGCCACCACCCCTCTTCGGCTGTCCAATGGTAAGGTAATAATAGTTAGTTTATCCCGAAATCATATTCATTCATTAAAAAACTTTTTGAAAAGCGCGGAAGGGTGTCCTGATGACGTTGCCGCTCGTCACCATGGCAACGATCACATCTTACTTGGTTTCCTTTGCGGCACGCGGTTGATATGAATGAAGGCGTGTGCTTACATGTGCTGGAGTGCGTCGAAGGTTTTTTTTATGAATGAATTACGCCGACGACGTGCCTATTGAGTGGGCGGGTGGCACGTGTGCTGTTTTCACGTCACCTTTCCGAAACGAATTCACTATACACATATTGTATATGCATGACTTTAAAAAAAGTTGCATTTCAACGCCTTGGTGGGGCAAGATGTTGTCCCCACCCCCGTTTTTTTTTCTTATTCCGTTTCCCCACCAACCCTCCACCTTCGTACACTTTTTAAGCTAGTGATGTATCGAGCATGTGTAATTTTACAGTGTTTTTTTGAGATCTGTTACAAGGATGCTAACGTCAGCTTGTGAAAGGGTTGGTTCGTTGCACAAGTATTGCCTCGGAAGACGTCAACTGCAACTAGCACGGTTCTTCAAATTTATCGAAAGGTGCACATACGCATAGTTCCTGTTGTTCTCAGTGGGAATTCCATGGGCACTCCTGATCCTATTACCGCACACCACTTGTTGGTTGGTGGTCCTTTCTTGTCTCGAGCCCCTTTCCTGCCCACTTAAACCACATTTAATGCACACTGTAGCAGTAGGGAGGACGGACGGCGCGCGTTCATGTTGTGCAAAGGCGGAAAATGATTCATATCACCGTTGCATAAGGAAACACCGGTCCATAATAGGGTCCCACTATTGTAACGTTATAGTGACCCCTCTTTGCTCCTGAATTGGCAATTATCTCATAATTTTCTTTCTACAATCCTTCTGTCAACGGAGAACATAGACGATATGACATTAAGGTTTGTGTGCGGATGTCCTAAGATGACGGCGATATTGGTGGTTAATTGAACTTGCCTGTGACAGTTGGGCCTCACCCGACGGATGGCCTGGGCACTGAGACCATGGTGGGATCTATGCTGATGAGCGATAACTCCTGGAACGCGGTGTTACGCTACGTAGAGGGCATGCTAAGTGGACAGAAGAGTGAACTTGATCTAGGTTCGCCCTAAGGGTGCAATAAAAGGTCTAATCTGAAGAATGTACTCCACCCTATAAAATAAAGTTAATTTAGACCTTTCTCTCTAATCTTAGAAGCTTCTAATGTTCTGGGATCCACAGAAGTTTGCATCTTTGACAAACTTTTACACCAAGTGACGATTATGAAGCTTCTGCTCATTTTGGATTGATGGTCATTTCTCACCCCTTGAACATAGCAAACCAGCAGAACAAGTGTGCGCTTGAGAGCAACCAAAGGCCAAGGGGCAGCTACCTTTCTAGATAGGTCAAGGACTGTTAGGATCATGAGTCAGACGAAATTAGCAGGTCCATGATATCCTAATTTTGTTTACTTTAATGAGACGGGTACCGCATATTGTTCCGTATTTCTATTAGTACATTTCTTCAAGGACTCGTAATGTTTTCGAGGCAAGCGACTTCTTTTTCTAGCGAAATGGAGGGAAACCATTAGTGCGCCTTTTGTCCCGGATGAGAAATAAAGCCTTGGTCCCATGTGGTAAAAGAACTGATTTTTCTACACGGGAATAAATGTACATGTGGACCTGAAAAATTCACAGTGTGAGAGCTCGCCTTCTCCCCCTTCCTCCGGCATCGGTAAAGGAAAGACCGAACCAATGCCAGCACTACCAGTCCGGTGATGTCTTGAACTTGCTCTATGCATATGTGACGAGCAGACTGTCACGTTGGACGTCAGAATTGTCCTTTACTGGTTGTTGTTTGTTGGTTTTTTAGGGCCCTTCAACTACGAGGTCATTAGAGCCCTGTCCACTGTGTAGTTCTGATACAGAGACTGCACAGACACTACACTAATGCGACGATTTTTGGATACTAGTGGTAGCCAGTTTTCCTAAGCGGCCACCCATGTCAGTACTAGCTGGGGTTGCGCTGCTTAACTTCAGTGATCAGACGAGAACTGGTGTGTCCAACGCAATTCGCCGCACCCCCTGTAATGGCCAAATGGTCATTGTCGTCATGGTACCTGCGACTCCCTCATCTTCACTGGAATGTGACTGAGCAACTTGCATTTCTCAGATTTATATAGTTTCTTCATATTTAGTGCTACGAATGCACAGATACTTGATTCTAAGAAAGATAAAGGTTAGTGGAACATCACGTCTGTTATCTTAGATGGTCCAATACCGGCTACCCTTTGGGCCCTTGTTCTCCGCTCCTTTTAGGAGTTTGGTGATCTTTCACACGTAGGTATAATAGACTCATCATCATTTGTCTTTTTTTATGTAACATAAGTTGATGCGTGACATCTTAGTCTTGCATTTTGGGAGACACGTGAGAGATTTTTATTTTTTTTTTTTATGAAAGATTTCATACAGGTGTTGCTGCAGTTTGTTTTGACATTTCCAGATGCAAAAATGAAGACAGCGTTACAGTTGAGACATTTTTCTTTGTCATCATAGCCCACCTTGTCCTACCCAAACGGGGTAAGGGATGCGTGCGAACTTCCCCGTCCCCTCCCCCACACCTGTATGATGCTCTTCCTTTCGTCCATAACGATAACAAAAACAAATGTAGCCAGGATACCAGTTTCTGACATCATCGACGAAAAATGTTGATTTTGACGATACCCCTTCCCTTCTCCCCCTTCCCCTCTTAAATTTTCAGTTTGAAATAATTTGAAATCTATTCACAGAGCTTGATTTTCGCCACAGTTGAACAGATATTTTGTTGGTTTTCTTTTCAACTTGTATGGGCCATTGCCCCCTCTCCTCTTCAACTTGAACCATGTATAATCTGAAACATCTATGGAGGAATGTGGGAGGAGGTGAAAGGCCGAAATCTTTTGGAAGTGACGTAACTAAGTTTAAATACCTGGCATAGCACGATGACCGATGCCCTAATGAAAGTAGGTCTCTAGTTTTGCGACGCGTCACTCACTCGGATAGGGTTGTATCGGTAAGGTAGGGCAAATTGAGCTATTTTTTTTATCAACTCACGGGTCCACGATGAGGGGTCAGAGGAAGAGGAGGAGAAGAAATAAAGAGGTGGGCCTTGAAAACGTGAGAGGGGAGATTGATTGTCCTAAAAGTTCAGATGGTGATGATGATGATGATGATGGGTTGATATGAAACTGGGGAGTGTAGAGAAAAAAAAACGGACACGATGCATGACTATGCACAACCATCGCCACCACCATCACCAGGTAGGATTGACTGACTGTCGAAATGTCGCCGAGTCGTCAGTGTCATGTTAAATGGAAGTTCATTTATTAAGATAAACATGAATAATGACGTTAATAATCTCTTTGTTGTCGGCTTAAATGCGACAGGTTATGCTGCATCATGAATGGGAGGAGAAGGGTTTGATCAACTTCACGGAACCGAGAATCTGAAAAACCTTTCTCATAGTGGTGACTTAGTAGTGAATTACTGGTATGTTTTTTTTTTCAGATTTGGTTAAGAAAGAGAAGTAAAATTTAGTGGATAAACATTGAAACACTCGTTTGTTTTCCTCCCCCTCTCAAACACTTTATTGTCATTACCTAGCTATATTATCCTGGTTTTTTTAAAACCACAATACATAACGTTGTTTTTTTTTCAGGTAACATGCCACAAAAGAACAACTATGAACCCTTTTCTCGTCTATGGCAGGGTCGGGGACCAATTTCTGTTTCTAATTCTATTGCACTGCAAGCAGCCTTATTTGGCCAATTTGGCAGTGGAGAGACTAACTCCCACTCCTACATATGATAACCTAAACCTCCTAAAACCCTAAGCTGTAATTTCTGTTGCCCTTTACAATACTTGCAATGGTAGCATTTCCCTCGAGGAAGCCCTCCACTTTATCTTCTCCAATGGTCCTTGGTAAAAAAAAAGACCAGTAGTGAGAGTCTGTCTGTGCCCTTATCTCTAATTTATATGAATGATCATTTCTCCCCTTATACTCAGCCAGTCCCAATGGGGAGGTCTGTTGGACGGTATTTTTAGACAGCTGCCTGTAACACCTTTGCTTAGTTATCGTTGGCCTGTTTTTCTTCGTTGGGGCACTTCTTTTCCTCCACCAACGCCAAGGAGGGTGAGCTCTTTCTCCTAGAGGATTTTGCCAATCTATGTACTTGTTGCATGTAGAAAGGATTCTTTTATATGTTTGTTTGTTGGTGTTTTAGGGCCCTTCAACTACGAGGTCATTAGAGCCCCGTCCACTGTGTAGTTCTGATTTTTTTTGTTTGTTGGTGTTTAAGGTCCCGTCAACTACAAGGTCATTAGAGACCCGTCCACTGCGTAGTTCTAATGCATATGCTGCACAGACACTACACCAATGCGACGATTATTGGGTATTAGCAGTACCCAGCTTTCCCGAGCGACCACCCATGTCAGTACTAACTGGGCTTGCGTTGCTTAACTTCAGTGATCAGACGAGAACTGGTGTGTCCAACGCAACTCGCCGCTCCCGTAGTTCTGATGCAGAGGCTGCACAGACACTACACTAATGCGACGATTTTTGGATACTAGCGGTACCCATGTCAGTACTAACTGGGGTTGCGTTGCTTAACTTCAGAGATCAGACGAGAACTGGTGTGCCGAACGCAATTTGCCGCTCTCTTTTACTTGTAAATGACATCGTACACACCACATGGGGTCACGTAACATGCAAGCAGTTTTATTAACAGGTGCTGAAATCACTTTCAAAAGGTTCATTAGGACACCGGGATTTTAATCCATAGTTTCCTGTAGCAGTTCTTGAACAGAAGGGTTATTTTACAGGCAGTGACATTTGAAGGCTTTAAACTGCTAAGACTTGATGTAGGTATGTTTTCTTCCTTTTTCCATCCTCCTTAAAGGTACTCAAGTGTGGCACTGGCCGAGGTTTGCCTCTACTGTTACTGAAAATTTAGAGATTTATTTATTATTGTTTACCGACGCAAGGTAGTTCCCGTTTGTAATTATAATTGGTGACTTTCGGATTTTTGTGATATCAATGAATGAGAACAAGTCAGGATGAAATCAAGGTCATGAAACCATGTAGCAGCATTGAAGGGGACGTCGTGGTTAATACCGTAATTTAAATAGGGGGAGGGAAAAGATTCGGTAAGCCTCTGCCGGAATAAGCAGATGTACTTTCTTGGCCCCTACCATATTGCAGGTTGATGACCTACGCTGGAACTGTATGGCATTAATAGGAATTATTAGAGTTAATATTGCTTGGGGTACTGACATCCCACCTCATTGGCGCAGAGGTAGCATGCTCAACTACAGCATCAGTAGTTTCAGGTTCCATACTGGATCGAGGTGGGTTAGCTTCTTCAGGACGAGAGAGAGAGAGGTCCCGAGTGCGCCTTCCGTCGGATGGGAGGTAAAACCGTGTCACTACTGCATAGAAATGAACTCCTCCCACTATGCAACGAGTAGATGGGCACAATTCCCAGGTGAAGGAGCGCGCCCACTGGTTACACGGCCACGCCTCAACGATAAATAACAATAGGGGTTGCAGCATTATGGGACACACTAAGCCAGCAGCGTATATCTCACAACATTAGTCTTTATATCAGACTGCTGCTGTTGGGTTGCAATGGACCTCTGGGTGGAAGTGTGTCCCTGGCTGAGTATAAGGGGAGAAAGGATCATTCATATAAATTGAACGAGATTAGGGCACAGACAGACTCAAACTACGGGTCTTTCTTACCAAGGACCATTCGGCAATGGAATAGCCTTACAGGGGATAAAGTGGAGGGCTTCCTCGAAGGAAAGCCCACCATTGCTAGTATTGTAGGGGAGGGGACTAGAATTATAGCTTAGGGTTTTAGGAGTTTTATGGTATTATATGTAGGAATGAGAGTTGGTCTCTCCACTGCCATGTTGGCCAAATAAGGCTGCTTGCAGTGTAGTGAATTAGAATTAGAATACCGTCCAACAGATTGCACATGGATGGTAGTGGGACAAAAATCAGTACCCGACCAACATAGGCACACCTGGGAGCAAAATCCCAGGTGTGCCTATGTTGGGTAGGATGTAATCCTTTGCGACGGATACCGTGCTAGTGAGATTTTTCATGCTAGACCCATATGTCTAGATATCCACCAGCACCCCAGCAACATCTTTGCCCTTCGCACCCATTCATATTAATCATAATTATGATCAGAATCCAAACCCACCCTGTTTTCCTCATCCACTGTCATTTCACACACTTCCTGCACTAGATCATTCTCTACCAGACAGAAGTCTATACTGGTAGGAAGTAAAACTTTGTTTTGTTTCGTTGGTGTTTTAGAGCCCTTCAACTACAAGGTCATTAGAGCCCCGTCCACTGCGTAGTTGTAATGCTGAGACTGCACAGACACCACACTAATGCGACGATTATTGGGTATTAGCAGTACTCAGTTTTCCCAAGCGGCCACCCTTGTTAGTACTAGCTGGGGTTGCGTTGCTTAACTTCAGGGATCAGTAGAGGTAAAGCTTTGTGGTGTGTGGGAGCGGCAAATTGCGTTGGACACACCAGTTCTCGTCTGATCACTGAAGTTAAGCAACGCAACCCCAGTTAGTACTGACATGGGTGGCTGTTTTTTTTTGTTGTTTGTTGGAGTTTAAGGTCCCGTCAACTACGAGGCCATTAGAGACCCGTCCACTGTATAGTTCTAATGCATAGACTGCACAGACACTACACTAATGCGACGATTATTGGGTATTAGCAGTACCCAGCTTTCCCGAGCGACCACCCATGTCAGTACCAACTGGGCTTGCGTTGCTTAACTTCAGTGATCAGACGAGAACTGGTGTGTCCAACGCAATTCGCCGCTCTCGACATGGGTGGCCGCTTGGGAAAACTGGACACCGCTGGTAACAAAAAATCGTCGCATTGTGTAGTGTCTATGCAGTCTCTGCATCAAAACTACGTAGTGGACGGGGCTCTACTGACCTTGTAGTTGAAGGGCCCTAAAACAGCAATAACAAATTTGTGGTGTGTGCGATGTCACCCCTGCCCATTAAAGAGCCCATACTAAGTAGAATAAAATACAGGCGGAGATCAGTCATTAAATACTCAAACAGTTACATTCAAACGCCAGGCGAATGTCCAGCCAATTTTGTGAGGAGCGGTGGAGGTCAGCTTAAGTGACTATTGGGAGATATTTCGTCGAGATAGCAGATGGTTGTTTGAGTTGTATGGGCTCGTGCAAGAAATTTGGCAAACGCGAAAGCAAACCTTAATTCGTAATTAATTTCTTAAGAAAATTAGCCACCTGTAAGAGGACGTCATTTTGTTATTTGATCGGCAGATATTGCATGTAAATGGGTCGCCGATCCCACGTAGTGACGTTACGCGCCCTCCCTTGTCCCTCTCACCTCTAATTTCTTGTTTTCTTTTTTTTCTCTCTCTCACTTTGATTGTCGCAGAATTAGACGCAAAATGATGACGTTAGAAGGAACGTTGATTATATTTTTAGGAGTACTCTTAGAAATGGAATAGTTGGAGTCGACCTTTTGGCGGAAGAGATTGTTGTTTTCTTCCTTTTTCCATCCTGCTTAGACGTACTTAACATCCGGCAAAGTCAAATTTGATCTCTACTACGATGAAGATGTGGTCTTGACAAGCCACACATGGCCTTTTTTTTGAAAGAAAAAGTCCTGCCTCCTCAGCGATAGATGTTATTGTTTGAAATGTGGACATTTTTGTTAATGGGTCAGTAGTAACCACTGTAACTTCTCGCAAGTTGTTGTTGATCTCCTAGAAAAATTAATTTTTAGTTCCGTATAGTCAAATATTATAATTTAAACATAAGACTGGCAATTATTTGACAATTGCGACCATTGTTGGGTCACAAATGACGTCTGTCCCATCGTAGCTAATGAATGAGACCGAAACGGCATACCCACCCACACCCACACCCACAAACAATGAAATTTAATTTCCTATTTCCAGCAACCTGACTCATGATGGTGAAATGGACAATTTTTCGTCTCTTTCATCAACCTGTTTACCCAACAGTCTAAGCGTAATCATTAGAGGTAGGTAGCGGCACTCTAAAATGCCTCAGGGCCTGGGTAAACGAGGGTTATTTGAGACTTGGTGTAGGGTGACTTCCTTGTGCTTCCTTCTAACATAACTCCAATTCTGTGTGTCATCGTCTGATTGCAGACAGGGAAGTCACAAATTTAACCAACATGACAGGGTGTCAGATATGCTTTCATTCCTCTTGCCTGGATCTCTCAATAACTCTTTAGTTACTCAAAGGAATTCCCAACTGGCATATTACGTCAGTCATTTTAAGGCTCAGTTTCAGAGCAACGTCATGTCAATTTCATCTTACAATAGGGCACGTGTCGATTCGATTAATGATTGTTGACCACCAGTTCTTGTCTGATCTCTGAGGTTAAACAATGCAATCCCAGTTAATACTGACATGGGTGGCTACTTGGGAAAACTGGGTACTGGTAATATCCAAAAAATCGTCGCATTGGTGTAGTGTCTATTCAGTCTCTGCATTAGAACTACGCAGTGGACGGGGTTCTAATGACCTTGTAGTTAGTTGAAGGGCTCTTAGGAGTTTTCTGAAAGGACACTTCCTCTGGCTGGAAGCGTGTCCCTGGCTGGGTATAAGGGAAGAAAGGATCATTCATATAAATTGAAGTAACTAAGGGCAAAGACAGACTTATACTACTGGTCTTTCTTGCCAAGGACCATTCGACAATGGAATACCCTTGGGGAAAGTAGAGTGGAGGGCTTACTGAAAGGGAAGGCCACCTTTGCAAGTATTGTAGAGGGACACAGCAACTATAGCTTAGGGTCTTAGAAGTTTTCTGGGTTCTTATGTAGCAATGAGAGTTAGTCTCTCCACTGCCAAATTGGCCATAGAGGCTGCTTGCAGTGAACTGGAATTAGAATTAGTTACCTTCTGAAGGTACCAAGAGCAGGAGGAAGTCTTATGCCCGGGAATGTTGCGGATTCTGCACATATTTTTCCGTGTTGGAAGGGTTCTGAAAGTTGTGACGTGGAGATGGCACTGTGACGACCACAGCTTCTCTTCTCATGGAAAGTCCACTGCCTTCGGTCAGTGATCTCGCAAATTTTTTTACCAAGATGGTAAAAAGACCGGCCCTTTCATATTCGGGACAGAATTTTGGGTTTGACTTTTTGAGTAGCTGGTTATGAATTGCTTCCCGACAATTTGATCACGTTACTCTTCTTTTGATGCGAAAGCATCGGACCCCATTTAACTTTCCGGGTTTTATTGCTGTTTGTTTTTTTCTTCCTCCTTTCAAGAAAGTCCCCTATGACCCCATAAACATTTAAGTAGGCCTTAGAAAATAGTATTTTTTTTTATTTCAGAGTGAGGACAGAGTTTTTCTCAGACACATATCCTCCTCCTCTCACTCTCCCCCCCCCAAATGTTACTGTCTTTCGTACGAATTAAAATCTGGCAGAATCTGAACCTCACAAATTCGCGGTAGTGACACCTCTTGTACGTTTATGCGGATTTTGGCAAACAGGAATGCTCTTCTCCTCCTCCTCCTCGTAACTGTACCATTACAACATGAATGGACCTCGGGATCATTCCTCTGAATCCAAAAAAACACCCGATGTTTATGAGTGTGTGTGGTCATTGTGGCAACTACCATATTTTAATTGGCTCATTAACGACGTACGCTTAAAACATGAGCACTACTCTACCAAAAACCCCTTTTGTAACTATTAAGGGTTAGGTGAAATGTCCGAACATTGACCACGTACTGTTCGTTGAAATTCGTCGTCTCCAATTAAATTGGTGAGAACGCAATGATGGATCAGAAGCAACTAGCTAGTTAAGGTCAACAAGAAGGGGGGGGGGTCGCACCTCCTCCCCTCCCTTAATTGGAAAGGGTTAAATAGGTGTGCATCCAGTGGTTTTAGGTTTTGTGGCCCTCCCTGCAAGAATTCAGCAACCCAGTTTTGTTTATTCACTCAGTTGTAGGTTCGTTGAGAAAATAATGAGTTCGACTCCTTCTCCTCCACTTAGTTGTTTTTCTGTGTTGGAATGAAAGTGGTTTAACAGATGGGACAGTGGGGGGAGAAAGAGAAGGGGAGAGGGGATAGTAAGAGGCACAGATGGAGGTGTTAACAAATGACCCTATTTCGAAGAAATGTCTTCACTTTCATCGAGAAACTAAAATGTCCTTATGGATCAGTGATGTCACGAGGGTCAAGAGAGAGAAGAAATTTCAAGGATTAAAGAGGACCATTGCGTGTCCTTGTAGAGGTCGAAGAGTCCCATGGAATTGACTAGCAGGTACCCATTTTGTCCCACCTTACACTGGTTGTATCCACTCCGAATCGCTGCCGAAATCTTGTCGATTCCAGCGAATTCTGTGAATGATTATCCCCTCAGTGTGCCCAAACATCCCTTGAATGAAACGGAGGGGCTAAAATAGCTCGTTATTGCGGGACGTTTTTTTTTTCAACCCTCTTTTCGATTTTTCCAAATCTGTGAAGCACCCAACCTTTCCTTAATTAAAAAGGTGTCCATTGATCCTGGCACTGGGCCGAATCTTGCTTTGGTCCCGAGTAAGATCATTTAGTAATATGTGAAAGACGCAACATAGTACACCTGCATTTCTGTGCATGTCTGTGGAAAGACAGGATCGAGAATATGTAAGCTGAGGACAGGGCCGGATGCACGTATCGGCCATAACGACAGGCCTAGGGCTCGAAATTTTCGTATTTTAGCGTGGCCGTAGTTGAACGACTATTCATCATACTGCCGTAAGGTGTCGTGCTCTATTTAGCTTGAGACTTTCTGTCAGCCTTCATCATCATCATCATCATGCCCTTATCCCGCCTGTGGCAACCCCGGGCACACTCGAGTTCAGCTTGGTACAGGTAGGATGCGAGAATTTATGTGAGGTGTCCGAAAACCACCAACATAACTCTGCAGCACAAAGCCTCTCTCACCATCTGGCCGAGAGCCGGCTCTGCTGGTCTCATGGTCCAACCGAAAGCTGTTGCCCGGCTGGAACCCATTATGGAGTTGGGCGCTTGGACTTTGTAACAGACTCCCGTGGATTTTTAATCCTGGGAATGGCTGAGGGTATCCAATTAATTGCCTAGAACCAATTTCGAAGAATAACGGCTATTTAGAGTCGAGCTATCTAATTTTGAAAGTAATTTACCGACACCAGGAGGCGAACTCTCATACCTGGAAATTTTGCCGATCTGTACATACATATACTTTAGGCCATGAAAAGGGTTGTTTACGTGGTCACGGGGGTCATTGCTATATTTCCTAAGCGGCGCCTCCCTCTCGCCCTAAAGGACCCAGCTACCCCCTCTGTCTTATTCGAGCTTGCAATCACTACGTGTCAAGCAGGCGACCTCTTGAGTAACCGAAACGGCCCTAATAACAGTTTACTAACTTATAGAAAGCGCAATAGCGTCCCGACTCTGCCATAATCCAGCGACCCCATCAGGGTGCTCTCCTTACCCCCCCCCCCCCCCCGATTTGCCACAAGCACTCCTGAGTTCCACACATCCCTCCCCAAAGGATGAAAATTCGTTCTGTTCGGCCACTTTCACCTGTCCATAGGTGCCGTAAGCTACACTGTCCTTGCAATTACCTTCTTGGTGCTCATGCGCGTTTGCTTAGTAGCAAATGACGTCTTCAGGACGGACTTCTCTCTACTTCCCTCACACTCTTCGTCCTTCAGTTTAATTTTTTTTAATTACTAAATGGTTTTGCGTGGATAGCGTCGTCAGTGGGGCTACATTGTCAAATTTGTGACGTATTAACTAATGATGTAGACAGTGCTTCATAACGTCAAGGTAATACCACTACCACCACTCTCGGTGGGCCTGTTAGGGGGCGACGGGTTGTTGTCCATTCACGCGATCATTAGTGGGATGTGGACGTTGCTTAACTTCCTGTCGATTTTGTCTGCAGTGTGTAACTCTTATTTCTGGTCTGTGACCCTCTCAGTGCATTGGAACTCTGAAGACTGTGAAAGCAGGGCTGGAAGTTTTAGTAGATCCTCCTATGCCCACGTTTTCGCCATGTTTGTGGGAATATTTGACTTATACTGGTGACACACCCACACGATAGGCACCAGTGTTACGTCTAATCCGACGGCGGAAGTGTCAAAGACAGTTCCTTCTTTCGGTCCTCATCATGAAGACAGGCATAGTACTGAGCTCGTTCAAAATCAATACTAAAAACTCTTGTCCCAAATATGATATGAGGGGAGATTCTGAAATGGGCCGTATCCCTTTAAAGTACGAGTTGTAACTATCAGACTTAGTGGCGTAATCAGGGTGACCTCAGTGCTTAAGTCGTAAGGTCAAGGTTCTAGGCTCAATCCCGACTGAGATGGATGACTTCTTTCGGGAAGGAAGGAAGGAAGGAAACCCCAAGTTCGCCTTCCGTCGACCAGGAATTAGAGACGTGGTCCCAATTGGTGTGTATGATGCCACTACTGCATTTAAAAATTCCTTTCAGTAGAAGGGTTAGAAGGTCCACCCTCCTCCCTTTTTGCCTTTGATGAAAGAAATTGACCCCAGAACGCCCAGCATTAAATTAACCTTGCATCTTACGAATTCACCTGTGTTCCCTTTATCAGTGGAGCAAATGTGCGTCAGACCCTGCCACGGGTGGGGAAAGGGTTAAGAATGATGACTAGGAGTGAAGGTGAAGGATTAGTTACTCCATCCATCCCAACTTTACCTATTTTACTGTTATGTTAGCCCCCACGGATCCCCGCCAGCCTTTACCCCTCCCATTGGTGATGGTGGAGATGTCCTCGACGGTTCAGGTGGTACCGGCTTCTACTGGCCCTCAGGAATGAAAGGGATGGCTGATCACCGGAACTGCTCCATTCTCTTGTGTTCCTCTGCTGGAGCGCTTCCCAAATTGTTTTCTTGGAAATGATTTTAGTTTCGGTAAAATGGAGGTGGTGGAAGAAGAAAAACAAGATGGTGATTGTGGTAATTTCTTTTTTCGGGCCCTTAAGGCTTCGAATCCAGATGTATTTGTAGTCCCTACTTGAACGGAGAAAATTGGATTCGAGTCCTTGGACTGCCCACTTGTTAACGAGCTGCGGAGGGAAGACATAATGACAAGGTTTCAGGAATTCGACTTTTCTTTCTCTTGTCTTTATCCCCCACACCGACTCTCTTGTATTCTCAGGCTCTGGGCTCTGACCAAAAAATATTCTGCCCTGCATATTTATATCAAAAAACATCTAATAATATATACAGACATCTCGCGGTCAAATTGCAGAGGTCACTTTCGGTTTGAAGTACCTAGAGCGGTTGGCAGGACCTTGAATTTCAGGGATGGTGCAGATGATGGGGGAAAGTAATGTAATCCTTTTTCAGTTTCCGATTAATTAATACCTGACATAAGAGTTATTCAGATGAATGGTCACGGCCGACCTGCCTCCGCCTGTCCGTCTGGATACAGTGGAGCAATAGGTTGGGATTCTTGTCGGGCAGGTGTCCTGAGCTCACTTCCACAATTGTGCAGACTATGCCTGACGTCGTTTGGGCATTTCTCGTGGTCTGATTGCATACTGGAAAGCCCTCCCATCCCCAAATACCCTTTGTAACCGCTTTTGTGTACTGGGGTGTACCTTGAAGGAGGCACACTTGGTGTGCGTGTTGGTCTTTTAGTCTAGACAACATCTTCTCGCCGTAATCTGCGTATGACCAAAGGTCCTTTCCTTACTGGTCCTTAGGAAATAAAGTTTGGAATTTTTACAATCCCATGGGACACAAATGTAATCCAAGGACCTCTTTGGGACCTGGTGCTATCTTTAAACGCAGTTTTTATCCGTTTTAATGCTTTAGGGTCATTTGCTATATAAAATGACACCTCCTTTAAGGACCCATTTTTGTCTCCTTAAGGACACTTTTCCCGTCTATGGCAGTGTCAAGCGCCCATTTTTGTCCCATTGGGACACGTGAGCGTCTGCTGGACGGTATTCTACGTAGCCGGCTGTGTCACCTAATGCCGCAACCCTTATGCTGATTTATCGTCGGACTTTGTTGGGACACTTTTCTTCCACTGACGCCAAAGAGGCTTGGTCCTCCTACACATGGAAATTTTGCCGAATTAAACGTATGTTTTATTACTCTATGTAGCAAGAGTTCATATCCGTGCAGTGGTGACATCGTGCATATCTCATGGGGCCACAGCTGTGAGAACGCTGTGGACGCTGAGGACTCTGAAGGCGCTGTGGGGACCTCTTCCTCTTATCCGAATCCAGGATTGAACCTGGAACCACTGACGCAGTTGTAACCCTTACGCTACCTCTGGACCACCGTGGGGGGGTTCTCTAGTCTTTCAAACTCGTCACCGCCATGCCCTTATCCCACCTGTGGTAGGGTCGGGTCTGCGGGGTCTAACCCGCCTATCTCCCACCAGGTCCTCATCCACTCCACACACAACCATCCCTTCTTATAACCGGTTCCCAAGTTCCAAGTGCCTAATCTAAGTATCACCCCTTCCCGTGGTTGGTGAGACAGCTGTGACTGGGGGCACCCAAGGCAGACGTCTAGAATCACCGGAATATTAAATGGGTTACCTGTGGGGGGATGCCGGCTTACAGGGCCCGCTCTAGGGGGGGTGTCATTTTAGCTGTAAGTATGAGAAAAACTGCTGCTTGAACTTGCATTATATTCTTAAGGGGCGGCGATTTGTCTTTTTGTCCGGGGCGACGTAAGCTCTAGAGCGGACCCTGTGGCCTATCCTACTCTAGCCTTACGGCTTAGGGTCTCTTTGGTCTGGTCTTGGAAAACTTATTGGACACTAAATAACCAAATAAATCCCAACCCAAGTGTAGGGGGGGGGGCAGAAAGTTTGGTCAGGAAGTTAGTTACAAAGTCATTGAATGCTAGCAGACCCATTTGAGGATAGAAACGTTTTGGGGCACGCCCCCTCTCTAAGCGATAAGAACTGTTTGTTGGCTTGTGGTTAGGGCCCCTAAAAGAATAATAGTTAATGAGAGTTGCTGAGGCTGGTTTGTCTCTTAACCCACGGTTTGATGGGGTGATTGCCTCACGCGGATTTTGACTTCTCGGAAGTGAATTACGTCTTGTGTACGAGTTTAGAAGATTGTCATTGGTGTGGTGGTTGGTGACGATGGGGGGATGTAACGTGGCAGGGGTTGCTTGTCACTTCCGCGTTTATATATTATCGTTGTTTTCCTGTCAAATAAAAGTTGCTTTGCCGGTGGAATTCGGCAAAAAAGTACAGTGGAGACACCGAATGTGCGTAGGTTCGATTCTCGCGGCGGCACGTAGCCGACAGTTCTAAGAGTTTCAAGGGAATTCTGGTGGCGCGATGACGTTTTAAATCATTTCACTCATATCCTCTTCCCCTGTTTATTTTTGTTGTTGCTTTTAAAGGGAGTGGTGAATTATTTGGAGAGAGGGGGGGCCTGCTCACTCCTCTTCCTTTCCCTCCCCTGACATATCCGTTCAACCTGGTTTGGCATTTAGCCTAATGGACTATTGAACTCGAGGTGTTCGACCTCTGTCCGGGCGGACGTTTCTCGTCAGATAGGACATAAAAGGTATGACCCTTCACCTTTATCTACCCCCCCCCCCCTCGGCTCATAGTATCACCTTGCATATGCAAAAGACCTAATATATTTTGGACTACTAATCAGCCCGTGTTTGGAAATCGTGACTCAACTCATAGGCCCGTGAAGAAATATTCCTGTATGGGACGGTTGTTTCCCCCACCAGTCACAAATACCTGTAGTTTAAACGGTAGGATCAGAGGAAGAGGGGGGGGGGGTTGCAGCCATAAGACACACATGGTACCAGAACTGCGCCTTTGTTGATACAGTAATTTCGGTGTGAAGGGGAAGAGGACAGGCTGGACAGGACTGGCAGGTGATTGTGAACTGCTGTTCGACTACCTATTGTGTATTTGGATGATGTGATGATAATGGAATGTGATGTGTCCTCATTTCTCTCTCTCTCTCTCTGCCACCTTCTCACCGGTCTCTTAGGGTACTGTACCTCCGATACTCCCCCTCCCCCTCTCTCTGTCATTATTTGGCGAGGGGGCGGCTTTGGTCCTTTTTAATGACGAATGTTTTCTTTGAGATGTGATGGAAGAGTACATGACATATCGAGGATACAGTCGTCGGAAATTGCGATATGGGGTCCTAAAGGAGCCATTCTGTGGTGGACAGTGGTCCTATAGCCCATGAAGAGGAGGGAGGCAAGTGGGAAGTTGTGATTTGGAGAAAGTTTGATCGGAAATGTAGGGGTAAAGGAAAGGAGATAAGCCCATGTCAAGCTGTGAATATTTTTTAAATGCTTTTGACCTCTTGCTGCTGCTGCTGCCGCCGCTACATCTAATGTATGAAATATAAATATGCAAATTTTCCAAACGGGAATGCAAATCAAAGGATTAAATTCTGTTGCACATTTCCTGATTATTCTTCAAGATGATGGCGGGAAAAAAAATTGTCAATTGGTATCTTACTTGTACCCCTCACTAAATCTTAATTATTTTTTTTCGAGGACGAGGAAGAAGTCCAAGAAAACCGCAAAATACGACTCTTACTGTATATGATAAATTGATGCTTTCCACCTGAAACTTATTCGACTACTGAGGTTTATCACAGTGTAATGACCTCTAACCCTTTCCTTCCACCGTCCTCCCCTTCCCTTTCCAAACCCTCCTCTCCTGATGACTATCGACTCACTGTCTTTTAAAGTTAATGGTCACATGCAAGGAAAAGAAAGGGGAACCACACACACAACAAACATGTCCAATTTAATAATATAGAATTTCTTTTAAAATGTTTTCTTGAGCAAATAGCACCGAAAGGGGTAGTAGGTGGGGTCATCCACACGTTTCGTAATGAGAAAGAGGAGAGAGGAGGAAGAGGAGGAGGGGGACAAAAGAATGAGGACCTTTACTGTCACCTCACGCTCATGTCTTAGTCTGATTACTACTACTACTGCTACTACTACTATGACTTAACTCCTACTCCTTGTAACCCGAAATGAGATCAATTCGCAGCCAGTAGCGACGTCACTCGTTGGAATGAACGAGTTTCTGGGTCACTCTGTATATCCTGAAATGTGTCTTATCTCGATGATACAGCATTATGTGCGCTTGTCTGGTCCTTCCCACTTTTACCTCATCGTGCCAACTCCCTTTCGCGTTAATTTCCCCCTCCTTCACCACTCATACCCTTACCTGTCATTGGGACCTTCTGCCCATCCTCTTCTAGGGATTGGGATTAATGACGAAATTTGACTGAGAGCCTATTGTCCTAATTACCCCTAATATATGCACTATGATGGCATTTCGTGAAGCAGATTTTCAAATGGTTCTTGGTATTGCCTGTCCATTGTGTAACGGTTGACCAGCTCAGAATTAAAAAATGCCACAATAAAAGAGAGGTCCGGCGGCTAGCCCATCCGAAAAAAACTCCCATCGATTTCAACAGGACTCGAACTTAGACCACCATGAGTTTCAAGATCCGGTCTTGCCTAGCGTTGAGGCCCTTCTACTAATAAGATACGTTGAGGGCGCTCTCTTCTCTCTCATCTGATCCGAATTTAGATAGGTCCGTGAAAGCAGGTCCCCCATTCAGGGCCGGTCCGCCCATAGGTTCAAAGTGTGCAAAGAACGCGGGCGGCTGCCTTGATGGGGCGGCCAATCAATGTTAACTTGCAGACATTAAGAAAATTATGTGAAAAAAATTGAGGGGGGCGGGGCGGCCTCGACATAACTGCACGCGGGCGGCCGAACCCATAGGACCGGCCCTGCCCCCATTAGGACCATGAGGGATCCCTAAGGGACGAACTCCTGCACCTAAGTGGCGCAGTGGGTAGCGTTCTTGGTAACTGAGTCAGTGTTTCTAGGTTCGATACTGGACCGAGGTGGGTTGGCTTCTTTCGGACGATGGAGATGCTTCGGATGAGAAGTAAAACTCAGGTCCCGTGTGGCATTTGCACGTAAAACAACCCCCGCTACTATGCAACGGGTAGAGGAGGAAAAATTGCCAGGTGTAGGAGCTCGCCCCTTGGCGTCGGTGAAGTGCCCCACCGAACAGTAGACCGACGATAAATAAGCAGGAGTTGCAGCTTTGGTCGGCAGTCGGCTGCGGAAAAACACCGTCCAATAGATCACCCTTGTGTCCATTCAGAGGGACAAGATGGGTACCCGACCCTGCCATAGGCGGGAAAAGGGTTAGGAATTGCTTTACACATATTTTATTTCATGTAGTAAGGAGTGATTTCCGTGCAGTGGTGACATCGTACACACCTCCAAATGGGACAAGGACTTTACTTCCCATCCAATAGAAGGTGCACTGGGGGACACCTCTCCTAGTTTGAAAGAAGCCAACCCGCTCGGCCCAACATCAAACCTGCAACCAATGGCGCTGTAAGTCAGCACGCTACTGAGGCAGATTAAATGAACACTTTCTGCATGGAGAAAAGGGTAAATCGGGAAAATTTCCCAGGCGTTGAGTTCACCTTCCCCTGGGTGTCGGTAAATTCCTTGCAGCGGTAGGGAGGCCAACCTTAAATATGTGTGTATGTCGGTTTCGGTGAACACAGCTTTAGTAGACAAGTAAATGCAGTTTAGGCGATGTCGTATGTTCCTCACGTGGACTTAACGGCTTAATTTTTCGATTTTCTTCCATCGGTCTTAGGATCGATCCTGTAGTCACTAGCTTGTGATACAAGTACATTAGCACTGATCAACCAACACCTGCTCTTTCTTTAGGTTAAAGAACTCGTTTTTTCTGTCTCAGCAGAAAGTAGTGGTTGTATACCCTACAGGTAAAGCTATACACCGGCGCCAACAAGAAAAGGTCGATTAGGGAGGAGGGCGGAAAGAGAGGGGGCTCTGGCCTGTTTTGTCCCACCGTGATAATGCGTTAAATGTCCATGTTTAGTGTTCGTCTCCTCGCCTCTCCTCTCACCCGCTTCTTTCACCGTCGTGTTGACGAGCAGGATGGAGGGGGAGGGGTGTTGCGTCATTTCTGGTATACACCGAAACAGGTGACCCCATTCCACCTGCTGACCCTCTTTATCTGACCAGTTTTCGACATTTGTATACTGACCGTATGCAGTAAGGAATGCGATTTGATCAGCACCATCACTAGCGGTGTCCCCATGGTGGGCAGGCGGCAGGGGTCAATTGAGTTTCAAATATAGTGCTGGCCACATTTCTGCTGAGAGTTTTGCCTCTTTTCTTGTTGTGTCTCTGGGGTCTTGTCACACCTTAAATCACCGCCCCGTATTACGCCAGTTAGTGTGCCCATTGTTCTGATCAATAGAATGTGGTCGACACTCTCTCTTCGTTCCCCTTCTGAGTGTTAAAAGGGCCGGCCCAGGACAGTAGAAGGGTATTGATTTTTGTTACCCATTATCGCTTTGAATGGGACAGGCTATAACTTGTTGGGTTGCGTCACAAGTTGCCAACATTTTTATTTTGATAATTGGTGTAATTTGTTAACCGTTTGACGGAAGTGGTTGGACGTTGACACCACCAGTACCTCTCCATACCTTGCAATTCCTACCTGTCATTCGTCCAGAATGGTCAGCATTCCATCCCACTGAGAGTATTTTGGGTAAACTCTTTTTTTCCAAACGTGGTTTGTGATGGTCGATAACCTCTCTTTGTGAGATCACTTGAGCTAAAGTCATAAAACATTGATTGATGGTGATGGAAATTGTTTGGGACCACTCACAGGTTTGCCCAATTTCTCCACACCTTCCTCTTTGATCGTCCCCCCCCCCTTTGGGACAGTTTTTTACACAGTTCGTGAATGAATGCCTGATCTCTATTCAAATACCCCCTAGGCACCACCTGAAAGGTGTATAGCGCGGACAGTACCACCTTGTGAATTTTATCTTTTTTAGTGATTACTACTGGATTCCGATTTCGGACGGTCCAAAAAGAGAATTCTAACTCTTTAGCAACCTGGATTAGGACTTAGGATGACAAGTTCCGCGCAAAGGTTTAAGTAAGTTTCTCCTTTAGCTTATTTCCGGGTTTACACCTCACCTGCTTCCATGACAGAGAGGTAACGTTCTAGATTATTGCGCCAGTGGTTCCAGGTTCGATCGTGGACCGAGGTGATTTGGCTTCTTTTCGGCGAAAGAGAGAGGGAAGTAGAAATATAGCCGTGGCTCAGTGTGGTATGCACGACGTCACTCATGGTTCGTGTAGTTCCGACAAACATTGCAGGTGTAGGAGCTCACCCCTTGGCGTCGGTGGAGCGCCCCAACGATAAAAAATAGACCGATGATAAATAAGCACAGGTATTACAGCACTAGCTTTGCAGCCGGCTGTTCAGAAAGCCCCCCCCCCCTAACAGATCGCTCAATTGTCCCAATGTGATAAATATGGGTGTCCGATTCTGCCATAGGCGGGAAATGGGTTGTAGCATACGACACCTCGACTTCTCCGTGCCAGCACAGTGTGCAATTGTGTGCAATGCACACAGGCGCCCTGGCCCTCTACTTGCTTCTTAGATCCGGCCTCCTGATCTGCCATAGCCTGTGATAGGACCGATGCCCCTACTCATTAGACTATCAAGTCACTATTCATTATTTTTTGTTTTCCTAAGTCACCATTCCTAGGTGATGCTGTGACAAATGTGTGCCATAGTCCAGTTTATTGTTGAGACCTGTTTCCATTCGGGAGGGGAAGATAGGAGCGCCAACTAAGTTCTTGCACTCAGGCACCAAACATTACTGGCACGCTACTGGATTGTAGGACATGGTCACAGGCGGCTCATGGAGCAAGCAGACTTAGGCGGCTGCCTAGGGTGGCAAATTTCAAAGGAGCGGCTAATTTCAGAGGTACTTCCTTGCCATGCAGTCTATCGGTCATTTGAAATGTTCATAGTCCTGGGATTCCCAAATTTCTCTGATTGGTGGGACTTTTTCTAAATGCTGGCATAGCAATGCATTGGCAATGGGACAAATGCCAAAGGCGGGAAGGACGCTCGGACAATTTAGAACTGCATTAAATGTATGGGGAGTGGCGATGGACCCACTTACCTAGGGCGCCTGAAACTTACGAGCCGGGCCTGGGTATGGTTAAGGGCTGAATTCATTTACAGACTACCTTTCCGCTTTTGTTCGTTCGTTTGTTGGTGTTTTAGGGCCCTTCAACTACAAGGCCATTAGAACCCCGTCCACTGTGTAGTTCTAATGCAGAGACTGCACAGACACTACAGTGATGCGACGATTTTGGGGTGTTAGCGGTGCCCAGTTTTCCCAAGCGGCCACCCATGTCAATACTAGCTGGAGTTGCGTTGCTGAACTTTAGTGATCAGACGAGAACCCTACCTTTCCGCGTAGAGAAGGTTTCATGTCAGATGAGAGGCAGTTTGCCGACTCCTCGAGGAAGGGAATTGGGACTATTGCCGCGTTTCCACCGTCTCCCCATGTTTCAGACCTGAGCTCGAAACTTAGTCTTACTGACCAATTTGTTAATGAGTTCTTGAGCAGAGACACCTACCTCCCTGCCTGTTGGACATTCCTCTTCGAGAGTTTGGTACCTGTCACCAAAGCGGAAACTTAAGTCCAGATGTGTTCGACGTAAGGGGAAAATAATTTGGTATCAAATGAAATTCCCAGTCAGCGAATAATTAAAGGAATTTCAACGAAATGTTTGTGACTGGTTTAGGGTGTTGGGTTCAACGCCACGAGGAAAAACCGCGCTCAAAATTCATATCTGAGACTAGATTTAGTTTTTTTTAATAGCCGGGAAAAGTTGAATTTTTTTCTGATTGAAGAAGGTCTTAGAAATCAAATTAATATGCGAGGACCCCAAAATGGGCTGGGGGGGTGGGCGGTTCGTACTGTCCAGTTTGAAGATGCAGTTTATTGGCATGTTATCATTTCCATTCAGTCTGTTAAAGGGTTGTGACCGCATGCATTGAATTTGAATAAGTCTACACTACAGTAATTGTATGTTTGTAATCCTTTTTGGCACCTCTAAAGGAGGTGTGTTTGTCCACTAAATTCCGTCCGAAAATGGAAAACATGTTTGTTCTTCGAAGTGTGCCGTTCAACCGGACATCGCATGCGTGCGTGTGCATTGGAAGTCATTGAAAAGGCAATGATAGAAATGATTCCAGTAGTCAGAGGGTTATCCCGTTGCCAAATGAGTCGATTCCTGAATCGGACTTTCCAGCGTCGGTTGACGATGGCGATTTCAAGTGCACAAACACCTGTGTTTTGGAAACGAAGTAGGAGGAAGGGGTTAGAGAGGGATGTGGCCAGGACCCCGCCCTGTTGTTACCAGAGTCACATTGTTTTTCTTACGGTGTTTCCCATAGATTTGGACGAAGTAACATAGATATTATCTTAATGACTTCGCTTTTCCGACTCGGGCATGACCTTCGATGATGGGCTTGTAGTAGTTGTTAGGCCGTCAAGAAAGCGAGCTGCACACACACGTTGAACCTCACCCTTGCTACTGCTCCTGCCAAATTCTGGAGGCGGAGCAAGTATGGAGAGAGAGAGAGAGGGGGACGTTCCGGAAATGGGACTGCTGTCATTCGTTGTTTGTTGTTGTTGTCGAGTTTTGAAGCAGGCACAGCCACACTGTGTGTGTATACGGTGCGATGTAATAGTCGTGTCCTAATGGGAGACTGTTACACGAGGTGGTCAGACGACTGGTCATGTGACCTTGTTCCGTTTCGGACAGGTTTCGATTTAATATTTCTTTCCACTGCTATTCATGCGCTTCTATCTCTTTCTTCTACTCTTTCTTGTACCATAATTTCTGCTGGCCTGACGACGTCCTGTTGTTCACCCCCTCCCCTTTCTAGTTAGTGGGGGTATCTACTAATCTGAAGGTCATGGGACGTTATCGGACGGTCATTTTTTGGCGAGTAACCGCGCCCAAGTCCTGTTAGAGAATACTAAACGGAAAAGGATGCCTCAAAAACTCGAAATTTGGTTGAATGATAATGACATGAATGAGTTTCAGTAGTCCTACTGCACTCCACCCACCCTCAGTGATTCGGGAAATTGGAGGTGTGTGGAGAGGGAAAACATATCCGTTTTTTTAAACTTTGTCGCACCCCCTATTAAACCTGCTACAGTAGCGCAGAGATTGAGTGCTGGACAAATGTGCCAGTGGTTCCAGGTTTGATCCTGGACAAGGAAGACAGAGGCCCTCTAGTGCACAATGCGTCGGATAGGAAGTAAAGCCGGTGTCCTACCGTATGGTGTGTACGAGGTCACCCCCTACACGGAAAAGAACCCTTTAACTACATGGAGCAAAATTTCCAGGTGTAGGAACTCGCGGCCCAAGAATAAATACGCATAGGGCTTGCGGCAAGCCTGCTCGTGTTTGACCTTCCTACTCATGATTAGCTGGTTCGAGCCTAGCTGAGGTAAATGATTTTTGTTCGGGTAAGAAGGGGGTAAACGTACTCTCTTCCTCTCCGCAGATGCGTAATTCGTTACGGATGAGAAATAAAGTGGAGGTCCTGGGTGGTGTGTGTGTGGTACGATGCCGCCAGTGTACGAAAACGCCCCCCCCCCTTCCCTCGTCTACGTGGAAAAGGGCTATCCGTGTAAATGGACAAAATTCCCATCTGTAGGAGTTTACCACTACATACATTCACCAACGTCGGTAAGCGGCCTTCAGAGACGCGTAGGAGGCATACCTTGTTGTTGGAGTGGCCCAGAAGGGCTACCGGGCTTTCCCTGTGAACCTAGGGTCAGTAGGCCGTCAATGAAACATGAATGCTAGATAATAATGAGAATAACACAGTGTAGGTTTTTAAAGCTTATCAGACCCGCCTTGGTGGCGGAGAAGTGGTACACTTAGCTACTTTCGGGCGAGAGAGGCCCCCAGTGCGCGTTCCAACGAATGTGTATGTCATGTGCACGTGAAAGAATCCTTTCAACGTGAAATATGTAGATTGACAGAATTGTCTGGTGTAAGAACAAGCCCCCTGGCATCGATGGAGGAAAGAGTGCCCCGAAGAAAAAATAGGTGTGATGATGCAAAAATATTTCGTTAGTCTCCGCTAAAGGGTAATGCAGGGGTTAGCAACGGCTCGGTCGTTGTACTTTAGAAAGATGACGATGCAGGCAAAAGCAACTACTAACCCTTTTCCCGCCTATGGTATGGTCCGGTACCCAACTTGGACACATGGGCTGCCGATCTGTTCGAAAGTATCTTTACGCCGCTGCCTGCCGACCTAAGCTACAACCCTTATGCTTGTTTATTGTCGGCCTCTGTTCGTTGGGGCACTTCACCGACACCATGACCGAGCTCCTACACATGGGAATTTTGTCTTATCTACTCGTTGCATAGATCTCGCCTCGGTGGCGCAGTGGGTAGCATGCTCGGTAACTCCGTCAGTGGTTCTAGGTTCGATATTGGACCGCTGTGGGTTGGCTTCTTTCGGGCGACAGAGATGCCCCCCCCCCCAGTGCGCTTTCCTTCGGATGAGAAGTAAAACTGAGGTCCTGTGTGGTGTACAATGGCATTTGCACGTAAAAGAACCCTCTCAACTATTCAACGGGTAGATGAGGCAAGTTCCAGGTGTAGGAGTTCGCCCCCTGGCGTCGGTGGAATTCCCCAGCGAACAGTAGACCGACGAAAAATAAGCATAGGGGTTACAACTTTGGTCGGCAACCGGCTGCAAAAAAGTACTGTCCAATATATATCACCCTTGTGTCCATTCAGAGTACCCAGCCGTTCAGGGTACCCGACCCTGTCATAGGCGGGAAAAGGGTTAGGAGTTACTTTGCTACTCGTTACATAGTAGATACGTAGTTCTTTTGCGTGCAGTGGTGATACCGTGTACACCTCAGAACTCCACTGTTCTGCTTTCCGTTGCCGATCGGGTGCTTTGGAAATGTTATGACATGCACTTTGGTCTCATTCGTAAGCCTTTCCGTTATTTTGACTGCCAAATACTATATATGGCAGTAACCAGAATAAATACAAATAATTACGTAATTATTAACTTATGCAATACCATGAGAGAGCCTCTGGCGGGGGCGGGTGAATAAGTACTTTATCGTTGACTGTGTGACCCTAGCAAAAGGCGGACGAAAATGAAAGTTACAATCATCATTTCTTTTTTCTTCCTACCACCGGGTCCGGTTCTTGTTGTTTCCCCTCTGTACCCGGAACACACGGGTAACTATTGCATAACAGTAGCAGGTTGTGGCATTACACCAAACTCCGTTTTGGAAAGGTAGGAGGGCAGTTTCTTTTGCCGGTACGAGGAGGAGGACAAGTTTCTGCAGCTGGAAATTTTGCTAATTACCCCTTATTTGTACTCCATGTAGAAACGGTTCTTTTCCGTGCAACGGTGACACCGTAAACACATAGGCCACTAACTTTTTGCTCTCCATCCGATGAAAGACACACTTGGGACTCCTCTCCTTCACCCGAAAGAAGCCATCAGCCTTGGCCAGGATCGAACTTGCAACCACGGATTCACGAGTGCGGCATCTATCGAGGCAAATCGGACGACATTAAAGTCTCAGGTAATAATTATCCTACGTCTTTCAGTGTGGTCATCGATGGCCCATGCTGAAAGGCTGTTCACAGTATCCACTGTCCTGTACTGAGAGAACGGACCCCCCTCCCCTCCCTTTCCTCTGCTTCAATGCTGATCATTTCTGGCCCTTTGCTCGCCTAGAGCGGGATCGGGTACCAATTCGTCTCACTTTTACGCCGCCGTGCCGTCTGCCCACCTATTGTTGCAACCCCTTACTTATTTTAACGTCGGTCTATTTTCATCGTGAGAGACAAGGGGGGGTGCAAGCGGGCTAACTCCTAACATGGGAATTTTACAGATCTACACGCAGGTGACATGGTACACACCACACGGGTCCATGGCTTTACTGCCCATTCGATGGAAGGCGCACTTGAACCTCTCTCTCAACTGAAAGAAGCCGCCTGCCTCGGCTAGGATCGAACCTGCCACCACGGAGTACCCGTCAAACACTTTGTAATTCAAGCTAATAATAGCGTCTAGACTTGGGATCCTTGAGTTTACGTTGGCCGTTGGAGAAGGTCGACGATTTTATTCAAGGAGTAAGCAGATATTACTCCTTGTGACGCTCGTAGAAAATCGTCAGGGGTGAGAGGTCATCCTAAAATAGCCAATTTGGACCATGAACGGAGAGGTTCAACCTAGTGGAAGGGAGCTACTTTTGATAGCCAGGATCTCCGGGGTAAGAAGTGCAGGGAGAAGTGCGTGGGTGGGACGTTATTTGTATTATTATTAACCTAGACTCTTGGCGCCCTTCCTCCCTATCCTACTCCGCCTTCCCCCTTCTGTCCATTTTCGTGTTATCTGGACACAATATAATGGTTTTTAAATTGATCCCGGATTTTTCAGGACATGCAAGTGAGACAAACTGGACGTACAATTGAATATAATCTATTTTTAATAATTTGCTAAGATTCAAGAAGGTCATCTTTTAACTCTAGTTGTTCAATTTGCTGGTCAGTTTGAATGAATTTATGACCAGGGATGTAATCTGTGTGGTTAATCTCTTAATTCGGGTGTGGGAGAAAAGGAGCCACTTCTGAGTTGGTTCTGCTTCTTAGAAAGTCGTCGCTGCTCTTGACTGTTGTTCTTCTTTGTCTTCGTGGCCAATGTGTAGGGCATCTTGAGTGACACGGAACTACTTGGATGAACTTCGTGACACTTTTGAGAGTGAGAGAGGTGCGTACTCCCCTAATCGGTGTTAGTTAGATACTTGTTAATATTCTGGAACCCGGATTTGTCTCTTACACGGAGAAAGAGGCCCCTTTTAGGGGTTGTGGATATTTGTTTTTTTTTAGCAGCCTGGCTCTAGACCCACCGCGGTAGTGCAGGAGGTACCGTGCTCGATTACTGCCTCAGTGGATCCAGGCTCAGTACTGGATTGAAGTGGGTTGGCTTCCTTCAGGCGAGAGAGGGAGAAGCCCAGAGTGCGCCTTCCGCCGATGGGAAGTAAAGCTGTACGATGTCATTTGCACGTAAAAGAACCCACTCTACTATGTAACCGGTAGAACAGGCAATATTCCTAGGTGTAAGAGCTCGCCGCCTCAGAGCAGATCAGAGTGCGCTGGAGCTCAGTGTGGGTTCGTCTCTTGACCAGCTGTATTGCGTTGGACACATCAGTTTTCTTTGATCGCAATCGCAGTTAGTACTGACATGGGTGGTCGCTGGAGAACACTGAGTACCGCTAATACCCAAAAATCGTCTTAACAGCGTAGTATATGTGCAGACTCTGAGGGAGCGGCAAATTGCGTTGGACACACCAGTTCTCGTCTGATCACTGTAGTTAAGCAATGCAATCCCAGTTAGTACTGACATGGGTGGCCGCTTGGGAAAACTGAGTATCGCTAGTATCCAAAAATCGTCGCATTAGTGTAGTGTCTGTGTAGTCCCTGCATCAGAACTACACAGTGGACGGGACTCTAATGACCTTGTGGTTGAAGGGCCCTAAAACACCAACAAACCCATCAGTGAAGGCAGTGCCAGTAACTCAATCGTGTTTTTTGATTTGTTTTAATATCGTCGGCCTCTACAAATGAAAATGATTTACCGACGATAGGGCAAAGGGGGGGGGGCGAGTTCCCCAACCTAAGAATTTTGTTCTTTTACGACAGTGGTGATATCGTGCACAATCCTCACTGCAAAACACCCGCTTTCCTTCCCTTTTCTGACTGAAGATGATTCACTTGAGGCTTCTCCCTTACCTCAACCAGGATCGAACCGATACAACCACCTGAGTGTGATTCCAGCGTCAAGTACGCTATCACTGAGCCTGGATGGGAAGTTTCGTGTTGGTGTCCTGCAGTGCCCTGTTTGTGGCCTTAGATCCCGAGGTTCGCCCCGTTCAACAAAATGAATTTGACACCCTCTGGGTTATAGCATCAGGTTGGCGCTCGACTGCTTAAAAAGCCGTCCAACGGATCACTCATGTGTCCTAATGGGACAACAATGGGCACCTGACCCTGTCATATGCGAGGATGGGACTAAAGTGGATGTGTCTCCGATACCACTGATCATTCGTGTATGGTGGAACCCTTGCACACTTGAATAGTGGGTACAATTAGGATCCGTAGGTTCGAATGCGTTATGGTAGCTCGGGGGTGGGAGACATTGCGGAAAAGAAGAGAGAGAATTGGTTGAGGTGGTATGGGCATGTGATGAGGAGGGGAGAGGAGGAGTTTATTAGGTCTAGTGTGGGACTGCAGGTAATTGGGGGCACCAGAGGTAGAGGAAGACCAAAACGGACGTGGGAGCAGGTGATGCAAAGGGACATGGATGTGTGCGGGGTGGAGGGGGACTTGGTGGGAGATAGGCGGGAGTGGAGGATTAGAACCCCGCAGACCCGACCCTGCCGCAGGCGGGAGAAGGGTGAGATGATGATAGGTTCGAATGAGTTATATGAATGGTAGGAGGAAGTTGACCACTGGCATTGCCCGAAGGTGACGTGACGCACGTTGCTGATTAGGTGAAGTTGACACGCAGGAGATGTGATGGATTATCCGTGTTTTGATGGCAAAGCGTTAAAATGGGGTTAACGATACTAGTGGTTGTGATAATAGTAATAATAATAGGTAATAGTATAAAGGTCTACCTGTCCTCTTACGCAACATGCCGACTACAATGACGGTGAGTCATCGTTAAGACTGATGTTGGTGGTGTGGAAGGTCAATGACAATAATTGTTATTGAAAAGGTGCGTTGTGGTGTCGTCTCTCCTTCCCCTTCGCCCCCCCCCCACCAATCTCGTCCCAATGCCGTCATCGTTACTTTATTGTTGCGGTACACGTATTATTAAATAGTTACATTAATTGCATCGAAAGAAATACGGCGGTAATCGAGTGTAACCTGTTAGTCAGCTGACTTGGCTCTTGGTGTGGTTTAAATGTTTTTTAAATGTCCCAGCCAGTGCCGGATTTACCCCTAAGCTAAGTAGACTGAAGCCTAGGGCCTCAACATTTAGCAGGCTTCCAAACTTAAGAAAAGGACCTCAAAAGGGCTTGAAAAGGGCCTCAAAATTGAAATAGCCTAGAGCCTCTCAATATCTAAATCCAGCACTAGACCCAGCCTAGAAACTCTGAAGACCATTCACACCGATGGTCAGATGAGGGGTGAGGTGGGGATGTCTTTTTTTTTTCAATTTGGTTATTTTTACCAACCGTTTCGGAAGTGGCTATATTGCATTGGACGCAGCAGTTCTTGTCTGATCACTGTAGTTAAGCAGCTCAACCCCTGCTAGTACTAACATGGGTGGCTGCTTGGGAAAACTCAACCTACGCAGTGGACGGCACCAACGAAACAAAAAAGGTAGACCTGTGGTAGCGGGTTCACTTCTGCCTTCGTCCATTCGGAGAAAGAGGAGGAGGGAGAAAGAAGGTGTAGTTGAGGTGTAGTCAGAGGCAGTATGTTTGATCCGTGATTTCAGGCTCGATCCTGGCCGATATGGGGATGACTTTTTAAGCTGTGAAGGAGAGATGTTTCAAGACCACCTTGAGCGTCCCGGGTGGGAAGTACCCTTGGGAAGTCCTCCTCCCGTTGTGTGGGTGAACAGTGTCGCAACTGCTACTCGATTACAACCCCTTTCTAACCCTGAGTAGCCCGTTTTCTGCCTACCTCAGGATCAAGTGCCCATTGTCGTCCTACTACGACAGGTGGGCGATGATGTTGGATGGCACTTTTACAAAGCCGGCTGCTAAACTGATGCTGCAACCTGCTATGCTTACAGGTATTTCTTGTCTGCCTATTTTGATTCGTTGGGGCACGTTTTGCTCCACCGACACCAAGGGGTGAGCCTCTACGCCTTTGCGGAACTATATGTGCATTTTATATGTAGTAAGGATTCTTTTTTCACGCAGTGGTGACACCACGTGGGGTCACGAGTTTACTTCACATCTGATGGAAGGCACACTGGGGGACGGACCTCTAACCAGGTTCAGGATCGAACTTGGAACCACTGACTCAGTAGTGCAACATGCATGTAGATAGCAAAATGTTCAGGTGCCCATCGTCAGGACGTCGGTAAATTGCCTTTATCACTAGAGAGGACAGTACATTCCTCTAAATGCAGGTGCATGTTTGCGTTCCTGTTGCACCTCTAGAGATAATATGTGCCCCCAGAAGATCGATCTCTGTTTCCTCATCCGCAAGAGATAACGACATTTTTGACATATTAGTGTACATCTGGCCCTCACCCCCCCCCCCCCCATATGATTCATATTCTGTCTTTTTATATCACTATTATAGATAACAACAGCTGCTCGCCATGTTTTGTAAATGGGTGCGAATTCCTCAGTTAATCCTTTACCATATTAGTTACTAACCCCAAGCCCTTGAACTTGTTTTCAAGCGGTTTTTTGTTAATGCCCGATTTCAAGAATTAATTAATTCACGTGCCAATAAAAGGGTTTAATACCAAACCCCATATTTTTCGTCTTTATCCCGAAGTCGATTCTGCGAGCTGTGGCTATCCGCTCCCTGTTCTGCCCTCTCTAAGGCCCGGTGCACACTTGCGATTTTTACTCGCGCGGCCTCGCAATTGCGGCATGAGATACATTACAGTGAAACTTCTCTAATCGGTCCACCGATGGGGATTTGCAAAAGTGGACCCATCAGAGGGGTGGACCGATTAGGGGGGGTTAACCAAAATACCAGGGAATTTTCCATTCTTTAAAAAGGTGGACCTTTGCATATGATAGTGTCCTTATACAGGTAGTATGGAGCATTTTAAGATAGAAAGGGGTTGATGAAGGTCATATTAGGAAAGTGCAGGATATGTACAGTATGATGGTTCCATTGCTAGGGGAGCGGCGAGTTGCGTTGGACACACCAGTTCTCGTCTGATCACTGAAGTTAAGCAACGCAAGCCCAGTTAGTACTGACATGGGTGGTCGCTCGGGAAAGCTGGGTACTGCTAATACCCAATAATCGTCGTATTAGTGTAGTGTCTGTGCAGTCTATGCACTAGAACTATGCAGTGGACGGGTCTCTAATGACCTTGTAGTTGACGGGACCTTAAACACCAGCAAACAACAAACAAACAAACAATCCATTGCTAGTGTGAGGACAGCATGGGGAAACACTGAATGCTTAACGTGCAGGTTGGTGTGCCTCAAGGATCAGCACTTAGCCCATATCTATTCACTACTAGTAATGGATGAGCTGCTGACGGGAATAGGGGAATGGGCTCCTCATTGCCTGATATTTGCTGATGATGTGAGAAGGCTTTCTGAGTCCAAAGAAGATGCACAAAAGGGCCTACAAGACATTAAAACTGCAATGGAAAGAGGGGTCTAAAGATGAACATGAAGAAGACAGAGTACCTAGCTTTCAATTGGAGTTACCAGGGGTACAGGGGTGAGATTCACTGTGGGGATGAGGTGATACCAGCAGCACAACAGTTTTGTTATTTAGGATCCGTTTTCCAGAACAATGGGGAGATAGACTGTGATGGGACACATAGGATTAATGCAGGATGACCAAAATGGAGGCAGGCAAGTGGAGTCCTATGCAACCGCTGGGTCCCAACAGTAGTTACGCCCACTATGCTTTGTGGCTCAGAGTGTTGGGCAGCTAGGAAGAACCACTAAATGAGAATGCAAGTGGCTGAGGTGCAGATGCTGTGCTACATGAGTTGGGTGTCACGTGCCAACAGAGTTTGAAACGAGTACATTAGATGTAGCTTGGGGTGTGAAACAGTGCAGAGAAGATGAAAGAATCAGCTGAGGTGGTATGGGCATGTGATGAGGAGGGGAAGGAGGAACTTATTAGGGTCATTTTAGGACTGCGAGTGATTGAGGGTACCAGGGGTAGGGGAACACCAAAACGGACGTGGGAGGTGACTTGGTCGGGGTTTGGTGGGGGTGGTGGATACCTTACAATTTTAGGTGACATTTGGACCCATTAAAAGGGTTGGGTCACATTTTGGACAGTGTGGATAGTGGACCTTGGACCGGTGTCAGGGGTGGACCTATTAGAGGGGTAAAAAATACTGCAAATCTATGCGATAATTTTCCGTCCTTTAAAAAAGTGGACCTTTCTATGAGGTGGACCGATTACAGGGGTGGACCGATACAGAGGTTTCACTGTAGTTGCAATGAGGGAGTGCACACATACCTGCGGCGCCGCCGCGGCTCCCCCATTGCAACTAATGTATTTCATACCGCAATTGCGAGGCCGCGCGAGTAAAAATCGCAAGTGTGCACCGGGCCTAAGCGTGTCCTAGCTATCTCGTTTTGCTAGCTTATTTTATGTTACCTAGGGCTAGCATTGTTGTTTAGGGTCTCCCTCTTCTCATGATGCGTCCACACCTTTCTCCCCCATCCACTTTTTTTGATAGTGCCTTCCATTAATCCGAACTATTTAAGCTCATGGTACGGTCGAAAGAGGAGAGGGAACACACCCTCAACCCAATAAGTGCGACTTCCGTCCCGGATGGGAATTAAAGTCCCGTATAGGAATGTGGACGATGTCACTGCTGTGCCTCCGCAGAAAATTGTCCAGGGTCGGGAGGGGTAAAGCTTGAAAATAATTCTCCAGCGGCGCGCGGTGGGATGTCCCAACATAGGGATCAACTTGGTTAATTTATATTTTACTTAATTTTTTTTCTGTCCCAAAGGGGAACAATGGAATAAGATATACTCCAGATCGGCAGAATTTCTACGTGTAGGGGCACGGTCCTACTCGTTGCAGGTCTCCCCTTGCTAGAGACTCTTGTAAAGGTAATAAAAGCGACCGTTGAGAGGTGGCTAGGATCAAACCTTGGCACCGACAACTTGATAATGCAACGTTAATTTTAAATGGCTTCTCGATCAATGGTCAAGGCTGCAAAGGTTGCAAAGGACCCCTGTTCCGGCGGTGCTGTGCTACAGAACTCGAATTTTCATTTCGATCCCCCTAGGGCTTCGGGTCCCCATGCGAAGGTGTACCTTGCGTACCTCCTATTTATGCCACTGCCCCTAAGCTACCCCTGTCTTCTCAAATTGCTCCATCATACTACTCAATTTGCGTTTCTCAGTAATCCATGCACACTGTTTGCAAGGATGGTCCTTTTTCTCTCTCTCTCTCTCTCTGTCTTGCACATTGACCCATATAAGTGGCCTCACTACTGACCTATATAAGCTGCCCTTTACTTTCAGAACCACCCCTCTCCCAATTCGTTTGACATGCATTATATCCACCGCATCCTGTGGGTCATATGAGGTTCAAAAAATTCTGGGTTTTCACGCCGGAATTTGACTCTTTTTAGGGGAAGAGGAGGGGTGTTGGTGTTATTAGGACCACATTGCAGACATTGCTGAAATCTGAACGGCCTTAAAAGGTCACCGTCATTTATTATTTCTATAGACGTTAAGAATAATGCATAGAGAGAGAGAGGGAGCGGGAAAGAAGGGCGAGCTTTACTCCCAAAAAATGAAGGGATGTTGTTCCATTCTGACGGTTAGGCGACATTGTGAACGCCGACCTACTGGGGTCACTGCTTTTTTTGGTCGCCATTCGAGATGGAAAGCGCACGGTTTGTCTCTAGCCACAAAAGAAGCCACCTGCCCTCTTGTCAGGTGTCAGGGATCGATCCTACAGCCTCATATATACATGTTGACGATATCAGCAGGCGACCGTTGGAGAAAGTAAAGCGCCGGACGGATGCAACGTGAAACGGCATTAAAAGTGGTGGAAGGCGCCTTCAATTCGCAATAAGATCCTTTTATTCCTCATTGTCTAAAGTCCAATGTGGGCACGCGCCCGGTGTAATAATCGGAACGTTAAGCGTTTAGTGAAAGGGTTTAGAACCGGCCTGTACTGCGAACTTGGCTTTACTCCTTTCTTTCTAAATGGCACCCACTTAATTAAAATGACTATTTTTAACACATCCGTTTCAAAAGTGCTGTTACATAGTTTCGTGTTTGAATAAGAGATTGAATATATTACTGAATTGCAGGGCGAGTCGGTGAAAATTGTTTGGTCGTCGGGGACGTCACAGACGACGAACGAACAGGAACTCCTGGATTATTGTTGTTCCCCGGTCTCGAAGAGGTAAATATATGACATGCAAAAAACGGAAATTCCAAACGTAGTCGGCCCCGTGTCTCGGTAGTTCAACTTGGTAGCATGCTAGATATTTTGAGGTTCTGTCCTGATCCCTCCCAAAGACTGGTTTGTTTCCGGGTAAAGGGCAAGGAGGGATAAGGAGTGGGTTCGAATGGGCTGGATTTGTCCCAGATGGGAAATAAAGTGGCGGTGTTCAACTACATGCCAAAGAACCTAGACGGAAATGTGGAGATCGGCCAGTTCCGGAGATCTCTGAATGAATTAGGCAGAAGTAGCCTCACTCGTGCCTCTGTTTGCCTACGATCATGGACCTCTGGCGAAAATTTTGCAAAGCAGGGCAAAGCTTGGAGACAAGGTTTTAACGGAGTGGGTTTTGGTTTACGTTTTTTTTTCAGTTTCTTTGCCACAGGGGAGAGCAAGTGTCCCATTTGTCTCCCCCTCTATGCATCATATTGCCCCTCTCTCCCCCCACTGGAGCTCCAGCACCACGGGCCACATGCGAAGGTTTTCCGCTTATCGCAGGCCTGATGGAAGTCTTGCACTAGATATACTGTAGGTATTATAAACTTGCCCTGCCTCAGTGACGCAGAGGTAGAGCCCTAGACCGCAGTGCGCCTTCCATCGGATGAGAACTAAGAGTCGATGATTCCGTGTGGCGTGTACGATGTCACCACTGCACGGAGAAGTACCCTTGTTATATCGACAGAAAATATACCTGTACCTCGGCAAAATTCTCAGGTGTAGGACCTCGTCTTCTGGCTTCTGAGGAGTGAAAATGCCCCAACGAATCAAAATAGGCCGACGACAAATAAGCAAAGGAGGTGCAGCATTAGGTCGGGAGCCGGTTGCGTAAAGTACCGCCCAACGTGTTCCAATGAGACAAAACTGGGCGCCCTACCCTGCCATAGGCGGGATTTCTCCAGATGAAGTGTTTACTGACTCGGATATGGCCCAAAAAAATCAATGAGCGATGGTTGAAGTGGAGACAGGCAAGCGGAGTCCTGTGTGATAGGAGGGTCCCAATCAAGTTGAAAGGGAAGTTTTGCAGGGCGGTGGTTAGGTCTGCTATGCTACATGGATCAGAGTGCTGGGCAGTGAGGAAGAGCCACGTAAATAGAATGCAAGTAGCCGAGATGCGAATGCTGCGGTACATGAGGGGCCTGTCGAGAGCGGATAGTTAGGAATGAGTATATTAGAGGCAGCCTTAGGGGTGGAGGACATCGCGGAATAAAATGAGGGAGAGTACGTTGAGGTGGTATGGAAACGTAAAGAGAAGAGGGGAGGAGGAGCTCGTTAGGTACATTACAGCAATCCAGGTGGTTGGAAGCACCCGGGGCAGGAGGATATCAAAGCTGACGTGGAAGTAGGTTGTTGCTAGAACCCGCAGACCCGATCCTGCCACAGGCGGGATAAGGGTATGAATATGAAGTGTTTATTGAGATTGAGTCGTAGTCAGTATTCACTGGTCAGGTTGCCCTTTGTTTGGCACCCAGTGTTGATTACATTTCTTCCTTATCATCCCCACACGCAAAATGCCCCTCCGCCTCCCACCACTTCCCCAAATCCACCTTGGCCTTCCGGGTACACCAGCTACCACTGTTGGTTAAAGGCCTTACAAGAGCGTTGATATCATATTTGATATTACTTACGATTGCGACATTATGCGTCACTCTTGTTTTGACGTTGTTTTTCTAATTGTGAGTGAGAATTGCGCTGTCCCAGATACAAAATACAAAAAGGGAATCATACCTGTCAGGTGTCAGCCCGTCTCGGTGGCGCAGCGATAGCGTGCTCGACTACTGCGTTAGTGGTTCCTTGTTCAATACTGGATCGAGGTGGGTTAGCTTCATTCGGGCGAGAGAAGCCTCGAGTGCACCTTCCGTCGGATGGGAAATAATAGAGTTTTCTGGCTGCGTTTCTGCCTGACGTACGTTACGCAATGTAGACGAATGGTGAACTGCACAAAGTGCGCATTCTTCTGCATTGCGTAGCGTACGTCGGATAGAAACGCAGCCAGAAAACTCTCTAATGCCGTGGCCCCGTGTGGTGTACGATGTCATTTGCACGTTAAAGAACCCTCTCTACCATACAGCAGGTATGATGAAGCATGATTCCCAGGTGCAGGGGCTAGGTGGAGTGTCCCAGCAGTGCCCAGTCCAACAGAGATCGCCCATGTTGTCCATCCAGGGGGACAACGATGGGTACCCACTTTGCCATAGGCGAGAAAAGGTTTAGTACTGTTGTTGCTACCTGTCAGAAGCGAAGTCCTCTTAGTTATGAATAATGATGAACGTCATAATAGCAAATCCCTATTTTTGTCGAAACTGGACACACACGGGAAATCTATTGGACGATAATATTTTTATGGCAATCCTTTAATTATTTAACGCAGGTGTTATATCTCAGTGTCCAAGCCTTTGGCCATGCACTTAATTGACATTCCAAGCAATTTCAGAGTTTTCATAATGCGATCTAGGCAATTGAACTTTGTGCAGGAATACCTCACTTAGTGCGGTTAATTGGTTCCTCTAATGTTATTTGGCTCCTCTTAAGTTCCTCTTGATAATTCGTTCCTCATCAAATTTGCTCAAAAAATTTAACTCGGTAACTGCCCCAGCGGTTCTACGTTCGATACTGCACGGAGGTGGATTGGCTTCTTTCGTCCGAGAGAGAGGTCCCGAGTGTGCCTTCCGTCGGATGAGTAGTAAAACCCAGGTCCCGTACGGTGCTCCTCTCTCTACTATGCAACAGGTAAATGAGGCAAAATTGCCAAGTGTAGTAGCTCGCCCCATGGCGTCAGTAGATTGCCCCCACGAACAACAGACCGACGATAAATAAACATAGGAGTTGCAGCTTTAGTCGGCAACCGGCTGCGGAAAAACACTGTCCAACATATCATCTTTGTGTCCATTCAGAGGGACAAGATGGGTACCCGACCCTGCTTAGGCGACCTGCGACCTGCACGCTTTGTTTCAAAGCTCCTTTCTTCATTAGGTAATGTATTATTTTAGTGGGATCCTTTTGGCCCAAAAGTTTTCATGACCGCATTATAGTGAATCAAACCGTACTGATTGAAATTTATTACTGAAATTAGTCACCATACTGTCCCGAGGTCCGCACTGAGTGAAGCTGCACTGAGCGAGACATTCCTGTACCGTGTTTCTTTATACTTTGTGCATTTATTCCACCATAATTATGTCAGATAACGCGTAGAAAACATAGTTGGACACTTTGCGGTGGACCCCGAACTCTTTGAGGTGTGACACGGGCCTACTTTCTTCGTTGGGGCATTTTTCCTCCAACGACGTCAGAGGGTGAGATACCTATCCCTGGGACTTTTGTTACCGCATTAATAAAGTCAACCAAACTACTTACCCTTTTCACCCCCGCCGGTGACAGGATCGGGTACCCATTTTTGTCCCTCTGGGACACATTGGACGGTATTTTTCCGCACCCGGCTGCTGACCAAAGCTGCAATCCCTAAGCTTATTTATCGTCGGCCTACTATTCGTTGGGGTACTCCGCCGATGCCAGGGGCGAGCTCCTACACCTGAGAATTTTACTCATCTGGTCGTTGCATAGTAGAAAGGGTTCTTTTACGTGGAAGTAGCATCGTACACACCCCACGGTAGGCACCGGCTTTACTTCTCATCCAACCAAAGGCGCACCCGGGATTTCTCTCTCTCACCCGAAAGAAGCCAACCCACCTCGATCCAGTATCGAACCTGGAACTACTCTTAGGTACGTCTATGTTACCGAGGTGGGTCATTTTTTCTTTACTGAACTGCACTTATATTTTACTCTATGTAGTAAGGGGTTTTTTACGTGCAAGGGTGACATCGTACATGCCGCACGGAAGGCGCACTGAGGCTTTCCTCTCTACCTCTATCTCTTGTCCCAAGGAAGCCACCCGCATTGGCCAGGATCGAACCTGCTACCACGGACGCACAAGGCAGGCACATTGCTGCAGCAGCATTCGCAGGTTTAATGGGAAGTGGATTTTTTTACCCGCTGGTGTTTCAGGGCCGTTCAACTATAAGGTCATTAAAGCCCCGTTCACTGCATAGTTCTAGTGCAGAGACTGTACAGGGACTAGGCTGATGCGACGATTTTTGGGGATTAGCAGTACCCAGTTTTCCCAAGCGGCCACCCATTTTAATACTAGCTGGGGTTGGGTTGATTAACTTCGGTGATCAGACGAGAACTGGCGTGTCCAACGCAATAAGCCGGTCCCACTTCTTTCAGAAATCCACAGACGACGAACCCACACTGAGCTGAGGCGGCGAGCTCTTAGGAATATTGCCTGTTCTACCGGTTACGGGTCCCACCGGTTACATAGTAGAGCCAATGACATCGTACGGCTTTACTTCCCATCCGACGGAAGGCGCACTCTGGGCCTCTCTATCTCGCTTGAAGGAAGCCAACCCACCTCGATCCAGTATTGAGCCTGGGACCAGTGAGGCAGTAATCGAGCACAGTACCTCCTGCGCTACCGCGACGGGTTTAGCAGTGCCCAGTTTTCCCAAGCGGCCACCCATGTTAGTACTAGCTGGGGTTGCGTTGCTTAACTTCGGTGATCAGACGAGAACTGGTGTGTCCAACGCATTAAGCCGCTCCTTGGGAAGTGAAAAGGGGGTTAAAGACAACATGGAAAACAACGTGACAGTTTAATTTTGGCTGCGAAATTAGTTTGACGTCATTTCTACAGGACGTAGTTAACATTAGATAGTGTGGTTGTTGTTATTACCCGTTTTCCCCTTGGCATTCGTGCGATTGATTTAACGGTAGTTGTTAACTCGTAAACCGTCTGATTATCATCTGTAGAGGAGGGGAAGAGGGTAACGAAATGTACGCGACTTGATTATCAAAAAAATTAGCTAACGATTATTAAAAAAAAAATTCTTACCCATAGGACCTTGACCGGTTGGGGGACGGAACGGGACGGGAATTGGAAGTCGAGATAAAGAGAAGGTTTAATGAATATTTCGGTCAACTTTTTTTCCCTTTTGTTTATTATGCTATCGTCTTACCCGCCTGGGTGGCTCAGAGGATTGCGTGCACGACTACTATGTCGGTGGTTCCACTTTCGATACTGGGTCGAGGTGGGTTGGCTTGTTTCGAGGGAGCGAGACGGAGGCCCGGGGTGTACCTTCCGTCTGATGAAAAGTAGATAACCGTGACTCCGTGTGGTGTACACTGTCGTAACTGCACGTAAAAGAACCCCCTCTCCTGTGCATCGAATAGGAGTGTAGGAGCTCGTCCGCTGGTGTTCGTGGAGCGCCCCAACGAACGGTAGGATGACGATAAATAAACATAGTGGTTTCAGCTTAGGTCGGTAGCCGGCTGCGTAAAAATACCGTCCAACAGATCACTCATGTGTCCATCCAGAGGGGCAAAGGTGCGTACCCGGTCCTGCCCAAGGCGAGATTTGGGTTAGTAGTTAATAGGGCATTATGTTATCGCCCTATTCCACCTTCAGATTGTCCTTTACGTGGTCCTTTTTATGCACAGAAGTTAAGCAATGATAAACCCTCTCGCGTCAGTGGATCCAGGTTCGATCCTTGACCGAAGTGGATGACTTCTTCGGCCGAAAGAGAGAGAGACTCGCAGTGCACCTTCCGCTGGATGGAGGAAAAGTGTCCCAACCAAGAAACGGCTGAGGAAAAGTGCCCCGAAAAAAATCAAATTAGGCCAATATTTAATAAGCACATTGGGGTTGAGGCATTAGGTCGGTAGCCGGCTGTGTAAAATGCCGTCCAGCGGATCACTCATGTGTTCCAGTGGGACAGAAATGGGTACCCGGATGATATCGAAAAGGGTTGGTGGTGGTGATGAAGGTAGATACTGGCCTTTTCCTAACCGTTCTGTCCATCCTGTCCTTTCGCCGCCTGACAAAATCATTTGATGCATTTATCTGTGAGTTATCGTGGTCTTTGTAATAGTCATTTTCAGCCTGTGGCAGGGTCGGATCAAGTGCTGCTTGTAGCAAGAGAACCGACCAACCTACATCTGCGGAAAAATTATGGGAAACGTCTTCCACTCAGCAGGTAGCGCTCTTGATTTCGTTTCAAGGCTCGCAGGTTCAATCCTGACTACTGCAGGTGGTGGTTTTATTTCAAACGTGATCAAAGATGGGGAGAGAAGGGATTTGACGGTTTCCAGTCGTCCTGTTTGAAGTGTAAAAACGTACGGTCCCATGTATATGCAATGTCACCAGGGTAGGAGCGATCCGCATTTGTCCCAGCGCGTTCTGCCCTACTTATGCCATTATTAAAAAAAATAACGTTTGCGTAACTTCTCAGGATCCGCATAACATAATTTGAATGTCATCTAACTAAATGTTTTGAAATATTTTTCCCCTACCTGTTGCATTTTTTTTTTATAAATATAAAACAGGAATATCACCCTGCATTCCCCTCTGTTCCTACCCCACCCCGTCCCCGCACCTTGTCTCAACCCTTTTCCCCATCGTTTCTTTCTGTGTCGCCTCGTTGGAGTCTCTCATCTCCCTTGTTTCAACCTTCTCTGCTAGGGGGCACAATCTTCTTCGGGTCGGGCGCCTTCTCCTCCTCTTCCTCCTTGAAGAGGTGGGGTATTACACCTTTACCCATTCCCCTTCCCACACCGGTTCACTCGTCACCCCCCTCCCTCACCTCTGTCTGTTTTTTATGTAATAATGTATAGGAGGTGAGATTATGCTCAACGATTTGTGAGTCTTTCGACCCGGCATCGTCCCCGTCCCGTCCTAAAAGAGTTTGGTGAGCTTATACTGCAGTAGTGGCAATCAGTGGTGGTGGGTCACTGTTGTCGTAGCCGGTCTTGCCCTCCTACTCGTCCAAAAAAAAAATTTGGTAGGCTGGTTCTTGCATACGTTTGATAACTATGACGTAGGGAGACTAGTCACCCAATACGATGAACTAGATCTTGACGCGCGAAAAATCTGTGTAATTTGTGTGGATAAAAATCTGCGATGACGTCAGAAGCTGGATGGTGTGGCGCTCCCCCCTTCCTCGGTCCCTCCTCTCGCCCCTTCTCTCTCTTTCGCTCTCTTAACAATCTCTCTTGACTTCCGTTATGATCGTTATGTTGAAATTTAGATGGTGGAAAATCCTAGTGAGTTTCTGCGTGTTACATCTTTGAACTGTCGTATGCTCCACCACATTATGGATATGTATATAAAGAGGGCCTCGCGGTCCTACCAACTACATCCATTCACGAAATTACAAAGTTTGAGAGCACGTGTCTTGTGGTCGCGTCCCAAGACATACTTCTCTTGTGCCTGTCGTCTGTGCTCCATAACATTTGAGAGACGTTATCGTTATCATCATCATCGTTGTTGTTTAGGAAGAGGCAGACTATTATCATTTTTGACTACTGACATTTGGTGGTTCCACCTAAGAAGACTTACTCTCTCGCTGGATACTTGCGATTAGTCCCCCTCCTCCTCCATTCTGCAGCCCGTCAACACCGAATTCTTCTGTCACACGCCAAGTGTCATTTTGATTTCATTGCCTCTCTTATTTGATATCAACGCCGGTTTATTTTGAGATTTTTCTCTCTCAGTTTGTCACTCTCTCACCCCTTTTGATCCTCTTTCAACTCGAAATTTTTTGGGGTAATCAGTCAGTTTGTCATTGCCCCCTATCATCATCTGTGACCTATCCGTTCGTCTCATCTTCTCCCATATCGATATGAATTCCATCGTTTTGGACACTGGGTGCAGCGCCGCCAAACTGCTTCTGTTTGTGATAACCGGTGAGTAGTTTACTTATTGGCTGTTCTTTTATTTTTAGGGTACCTCTGTGGGTGTGTGTTGTGCATGTGATACATACAGGTGATGTGTGGTTGAGATGGGATGGGACCTCTGGATGCTGGACGTGGGACGAGCCAGGTACTGGGTGACAGTGTCAGAAAGCAGTTTTCGTTTTTGTTAAATTTCTTGTCTCGTTGCTGCTGTCAGCTGTTTATAACATCTGTCAGTTCGGCTCTCTCGTTCACTAACCCTTTCTCATCTTCATCATCCGTTCTTGCACCCTCACGTGCACCCTATAATTCTAGAGTACTTTTTCTCTCTACCTCACCACTACACCCCTACCCTCGGTTCTGGCTTAGTTCGACACTTATGCGCGTTGGCCCGTTATAGTGCCAATAATAATGATGCGAAAGTCCTTAGAGTTATTTCAAGGATGCTTTTCTAACTGGGGTGTCTTTAATTTGGCAGTCGCTCTCTCTCTCCTCTTATCGTCCTCTGTCTGGTCGCCACCGCCGCTGCCGACCTTTGATAGGTCAGCTGGTTAGCAGATTGCATTTGACTTTCAATGTGTACAAGTTCGATTCCTCTTTACCCCTGTCCTCCGGTTGAGTGGAGGACAGGGATTCGTCTCTCTTTGAGATAGAAGGAGAGATGAGGGATGTTGACGTGTGCCTTCCGCCAGAAGAAAAAGTTGTGCAAAGTTGTAGTTACCTGTCCCTCCTCCCACTAACCCCAGCATCACTAATCTTGGAATCTGAAGGTGAATGAATGAACCATGCCTTTAAAAGAAACCACTTGGTGCCTTCTTCATCTTTCCCTCTCTTAACCCGTCCCTCTCGATTTATTCTCAGCGTGTTTATTAGATTTCTAGAGAGGTTGCCATGGGGAGGTTATAGTTCTAGTTATAGCATGTGAGGTGCATTTATTTTTAGACCGGAGCAGTCGGTGTCGCCTCGATCTGTCATCGGCGGCTTTTTCGAGCGCCTCGCGACACCCACGCGTTCGTCACTCGGTCGGCCCGTAGTTGGTGTCGACGTCACACGTTCCATTCGCGGCGTGTTCCTTCCTGCTGTCGCCTTGCTTGATAGAAGGCCGCCGACTTGGTTGTAGCTGTTGTTGTTGTTGCTGTTACTACTACTATCTTGTTTGCTCCTTTTTTTGTCTTTTTCTTTTTTATTTCTTCTACTACTACTACTACCATTATTATTGTTTCTTGTTTATCGTCTTATGGTGAGTAGTAAACTATAATACATAATTATTTCTGTGAGAAGAGAAAAAGGTTGATTTAATTTCCTTTTCTTTGCAAAAGTGAAAAACGAGACATTCTTAAACATGGCGGCCGTCAGTTGATTCTATTTTTGAAGTTTTAGTTTCGAAATGATAAAGGAAATAAATGTCTTCCGATGTATGATTTTATATGTACGTATTTGCAAAAGTGTTAGAGAGTAAGTAATAGGATGATGAAATACAGTATTGTGGAGGTGTGATCTTGAAATTAGGTTACATTTTCGACCTAAATTAGTGCCTTGCTATGATGATGGTGTCCGTTATGCAGGATATTAGTTTTTAAACCTGTCGAAGTTGTTGTATTAGTCACTTTAGAAAGTTTGGTTGTATTATAAATAATGCCAGTCCCTCTTTGTTAATCTCCACCTTGTTTCTCACCTCTTACTCCTCCTATTTCGCCGTCGCCCCGACTTTCCGAATTGTTCCTTAAGGTAATAGTTGCAGGAAAATCCGTAATGAAAGCTTGTTAAAAGAGCGCGCCATCTAGGTAATTTTGTTTGTTGTTATTGTTGTTGTTTTTTTTTCTTTAACTTCAATTAGATAAGGGTGAGAATTGCCCTACGTGACATTTTATTGTTGTGGAGTTGGTCTGTGAAGCGATGCTGCTATCTTTGGCTAGTTGGTCTTTGTCGGTCATCTCATTATCAAGCAGTAGCAGTAGCAGCATCATCATCATTATCATCTCCACCGCCATCTCGCGATTGTGATTTAGTGAGAGTTTAGTATATTAAAAAGGTACATTATTTTTTTTTAAGAGAAAAGTTACAATATATATTATTACAGGAGATTACATGCTGTTAAAAAACTTAGGAGTTGAATGTTGGCGTCATAAACCGCAGATGGAGAAAAAGCTCGAGCTGTGATTTGGCAGAGCTATCTCTAGGATACGACCTTGCTCTTGTGTGACTACACACTTTTTCTTAATAAATATTATTGTCATCCTGGATCCAATGATGATTACTCAGCATTGGAATGACTTACATTTCACTGTTAGTAGCACCTGCAAAATTGAACAGGTAACACAACCACTATTACGGTATGTCTAGAGAAAGAGAGAGAGGAAGTTCGATAAAGTCATTATCGAAATGAAGAAAAAAAAATATGAATGTTTACCCAATATTTAGTCACAGCCGTGGAATTTCTTATTTGAAGGATGATGTCATTTTATATCTGCACACGGCGACATTATTCCTCTTGAGTTAATTTCTCAGGTTGAGAAAAGGGGATTTTGTAGGAAAGCAAAACCGGTGCCTACTACCTGTAGTGTTTACAATGTAAAAAAACTCCCTTGTTTCTGTGTAGGAATTGATACAATTTGTTAGATCTCGGCTCCCTTCTTCTTCTTCTTCTCTCTCTCTAGTCGGAAAAAATAGTTTAAATAATCTAGGCCCTGTAATTAACAGACAAACAAATAGACATATTGAAAAACATCTTAGCTTGCGAAGGACAAAGTATAATAACTACTTTGAGACTCAGGCAGGTGTATGTATTAGCTAATAAGAAGGAACTAAAGGATTAGAAAGATGTTCTAGGAACGTTTTTTGGGACTCTTGGTTCCCTAGAATAGATAATAAGCCTTGATGCTCACATTCGTGATCAGGTTATACTTGAAGGGGTAAAGGACACAGGATTATCCACCATTGCCCTATGTTAATGTGCGATATCGTGGTGTCATCAGCCTCCTTTCCAGGCTCGTGACTGGAAGGTGATGGGACCACTTGGTCCAATATTCATCCCTTCCACGCGATGGCATGTTACTTGTGGTGCGAGTGAGTCAAAATTCTCAATTGTATGGATGCGGAACTTGTCCACACCATAATGATCCTACTTTATGCCATGGGCCTTACTTTTCAGTTCTTTGATCCGGATATACTGTATATTGCGCGTGAATAGACTCTACGTCAGTGATGTTGTTAAAAATGAGGAAAATTTTTAGCAAGCTTCGTCATCTAGTGGATGTCTTCTAGTTGATTGTTGTTGTTGGATGAATTGCCCTCCTTTTTTTTACCTGTTGATTGGCTGTTGAATTATAGCCGAGCAACCGTCGTATTTGTAAAATGAAATCGTTACAGGTTATCAGACGGGTATCGTTTCAAGTTCGTCGTTTTGTTAGTTTGATTGCAGTGTGGAGTGAAGTTGGTTATAATTTTTTGGTTTGTCAGTGCGGGGGCAGTGTGCTATCAAAAGCCTTGTTTTTATTCCCCTCCCTTCTCTCTCTTTGTGTGAAAGGAATGTAGTCGTTGTAGATCTGCACTTCCTAAGATTCTTTCTGGAAAGGTAGTTAGTTGTGCAGTTGTTTTAATAATCTCATTCTTGGATGTTGTTACGTAACGTTTGAACATTGTGCCAACTGTTATTGAAAACCTGTCATCCGTTCAGAGGTTTACTTGCCATCACCTATTGATAGTATGACGCCATATGTTAGGCATGAGCCTGGGAGTGGTGGTGATGCGGGACATGTTGTTTCTTGCATTTCAGGAGACTGTAGCTACAGCCTACTTTGAGCATATCTAAAGACCTGTCCAGTTTTCAAATGGCGGTACTTTCGATAATCGACCGATGCTGAAAACTCTTATAGCCTCTTAATGTCTTTTACAGGATTGTGGCACATGGTGTTGATGGCGAAGGGGAGGGGTCAGAGAAATCCGTAGAGGTGTAACCATGTCTTAAAAATTATCCATGAGGGGTGTGAATTTGACTGTTGTCTATGTACTTAAGACTAGGGGTACTAAGGTACTGTTTTATAGTTTCGTATGGCGATTGGGATAAATGTTATAGGCAATATTGTCGTTCACATTGATTTATTAATAGTCAATATTGAGACTTAACAAGTGGTGTCCAAGACACGCTTCCTCAAATGGGACATCTATGGAGGCCGTTTTTTTTCTAGTTCAAAACAGTTTGCCAAAAAAAAAGTATATGCTGTAACTCTCTGTAATCTTGTCCCTTTCTTCCATTTTCCTGGCCTGTCAGCTCTGTTTTTTTTTTCCTGAAGTTGTTACACTTTTTTTTTCAGTGGTTAATTAACCGTATGATTTATTACGAGTTGTCATCTTTGGCATTTATTGGCTATGAATAGTTGAATTCTGCCAAAATAGTGCGAGTTCCAGGTATATTGGTTTGGTAGCTTTTAGCGCGAATCCATACATTGTCCCTTGTTGAAAAACAATAATTGTGATTGTTAACCGTTGAAGGGTCTTGTGTAAATGGAGGGATAAATAGGTTTGAACTCCGATAACCTCGTCTTTAATTTTTGTCAATTCGCACGGCGAGAGGAGGGAGGGGTACGTGGACGGCACACATTTCAAATTATACTGGAGTTCCGCGTTGTTTTGACAGGTAGTAGCGAGCTATCGCCACAATATATGAATGGCCCTTCCGCTTTATGCCTCAAGCTTCTTCTCCATTAATGGGGGGAGTAGGTTTGTTGCAGTACCTTTACTGTTTTACGGTTGTCCTCCACCTCCCCTCTCTCCCTCTTCCAGTTTTTGTTATCTTAATATGGATATCGTCTTAGCAGCACCCTGCACAGGCACGGTGCAGAAACCTAGAGCTCCAAATTTGCATTTCGAGCAATGGAGTTCCTCGTATAGATAAGATATCGGGTTCGAAATGAAACTTTGTTAGCAAAGTAAGAGGTCTTGTCATTGTTACTGTTTATGATCAATTTTTTGGGCGAAAGTTTTAAGTGGCTTTCAGAAGAGGTACTGAAATGGATTGGGAAGTACATCGTAATATATTAACAACGCAACGTGACATAAATAATTCATTGCTCCTCGTGATTTGGTGTAAATTTTCCAATTAGGATATATGTTATATCGGTGCTCCTTTTTTTTTTGTCAACTGTGCCATTCTCTGATGGGTCTTTTTGAGGGTTCTCAGCCTCCATCTGATCATGCACACCAATCGCCCCCGTTCTTCCTCGAAGTATGATTTCTGGACATTCTGGCGTCAGCCTCAAAAATTTTTTATGATAGATACAGAATGATGTCGTGGAGTAGCAGTTTATTGATGCAACATCGACGAAAATTCAACAGTGGAGAATTTGTTGGAGACACGGTGATAGCGAACGGCGGCATCTTAGTCCCCCTTCTCCCTGTTTGTGGTGGGGGCCCGTGGCTTTAAAGGAATTTCAGGCGTAGAGAATGTCGGTTGTCATGGGGCGCAACTCTTCAACGTTATTATTACGCATATGTTTGTTAACTGAGGACATCCACAAACCTCTACTGCAGCGGTCTTCAAACTGTGTTCCGCGGAACCCCAGGGTTCTGCAATATATCTCTGGGGGTTCCGCGAGTCAAAATGAAAGTTCGTTAGCAGCGGCGATATAATTTTCTAAAGGTAGGATGGGGTTCCCCCAAAACATCTTATAGTTCTAAGGGTTCCGTGAGTCGACAAAGTTTGAAGACTACTGCTCTACTGCGAACACTTGAAAAACCCTTTGCCACACGGGAAAGGAAAGGTGCTTGGTACCCTCCCATTTCCACTCTGAAGGATACTTCGGATTTAAGTACCCGTGCTAAGTAACTGTTTGATTTTTTTTCCATCAGGCCCTATTTGCCCAATAGGCGATTTGAAAGTTTGTACTCTTTGAACTCCCTTTTTAATACAATAGGCCCCACTTAGTATAAACTCAAACCTAGTGGGGGGGGGGGGGTCTGGATTATTGGCGTAACCATGGCAGACATCTGTTAGAAGCCTCTGGGGTTCCCGTCGGTTGATTTGGAAAGCCGGCTAGTAATTTCTAAGTACACCTTATTTCCTTTTGATATCTGGTTCACCGTGTCGTTATTCCGTCTATTAGAGGCTCGGGTCTCAAAATTATAGCTCTGAAACCTTGTTCTCTGTCCAACCAAACTGTCCACAGGTTCCACTTCACCGCTTTTCCCTGATACCATGGTTTAAAACATTGTAGTAAATGTCTTTCACGTTGTGCTGCATCCTTCAATAGCCCATTTCCGACTTTAAGCCCGACTCTGAAGCTCATTGGGTCAGTGACAGATGTCACTTTTGTCCTGCGCCCTCCGCGATCCCGATAACCCTTTTTACTTCTGCGACTTTCTTGTTGAAAGTCAGCGTTATAAAACATGCGAATTTTAATCACAGGCTCTTCTTCAAGTTGCTTCATTTGGTGTCATCACAGTGTAGAGGCCAGTTATTGTTAGGAGGGGGAGGGTGGGTAGGGGAGGAGGTCTTAATTAACCTGTTTGTACGCTATGATTTCAGTGTAGCCTACTGAAAGGTCGGTGGGGTTCACGGCTGTCGTCTACTTGTTTTCACCTTGGAGGAGTTTGGATTTGAGAAGGCCTGCCTGCACTCAGTTTAGCGTGTGTGTGGTGGTGTGTTTTGTAGTGATGCCGCGACGGGGCGCTAGTAAAATGTGACTGACGCATGTGCCCCGAGAAAGAATCGAGGACGATATCTATAGATTTTAGGATACCGTCTGTGTTGTTATATTTAGTCAAGGGGCCACCTGCATAATGTCACTGGAGTGTAGTGGTTGACATTGGGTTGCCATTGTCGGCGTAGAATGGGATACAGTTGCTGGATGAGACATGTCTGTGACCAGGTTACGTCTTTTTCTCATTCTTTTAGCCGGGATTGTAATGTCGACGATGAGCCGGTTTCCAGAGGCCGAGGCACTTCCGATTGGGCCTGCAGCGAGGATGGCGCCGAAAGACAATGAAGTGGAAGGTGTGGTGGTGGCGGTGGAGACCCATAGCCGACAGAAACGAGCAGCCATCTCTTCACTGGTGGATATGACGAGGATTCGTAATCCGTGCGGACCCCCAGAGTCGTCTACTTCCGGTCCACGACAGTGTGCCACCTGCACTTCAGCCTTGTTAAACGTTCAATTAGTGGGTCCGAAAATCGATGCTATTATGAGGGATATGGTTAGTATAAGAATTCGTTTTTGTTTAACTTTCATATGGGGCGCGCTCTTTTTTTCTCTTCGCACGTTTGTAGTTGCCTGGAATGTGAAATTTCGATGTAAAAAAAAATTGGGATAATCAAACCGGCAGGCCCTGCCTCGGGAACTGAAATTCTATGCTCTTTATTCCGTCTCTGGCCCGGTGAGGATTTCTCACCATACTCTCTTTGTGATCGTATGTTTGGGACAGTGGGACACTGGCTTCTTATGATCATTGTGACGAACTACACAAGCAAGCAGTTGTTGAGTGATTCACCCTCTCTGTTTCCCCTTCCCCTGGTCGTCCATTTTTCTACGTAGTTCTGAAGACCCAGGGCATCTTTAATATGTGATGCGCAAATGGCCTTCGTGAGAATTCTCCATTATTTTATAAATTTATTATCCTTTTATATTTATTAATTCCAGTTAAAAAAAAAATTAAGAAAATAACGACATACTATACTGGAATAGTTAACCCCCTAGAGCGGTCATTCAAATTACCCCACCACCCCTCTCACTGTCCCGGTCAGTGTCACTTTGCATCCTGCTCTTTAGATTAGATGCGCATAGGCAAACAATCCCCGTGCAGGTGAAGCTCAAAGTTGTAATTTGTTAGGTACAAGGTACAAGGTTTGGTATAGGCACCTTACCTGTGTGGCATGTTAGTGCTCCTTCATATATTGAAAGAGTTGCTGCTGAACATGTGTAGTTGAAGAGGAGTGCCTCTATGAATAATTAATGTCAACGCCTGTTCCCCTTATGAGAGATTTTATTTAAGCACCCCTGCGAGGAGAAAAAAAGGGTCTCTGTGCTCCTGCCCAGTAGTTTAGTGTCTTTGGACACTAGCGCTATCTGTCGACACGAGAAGAAAGAACCATTTGAAGCGCCAACGCACATGTGCAGAGTTGCTTTAACTTTATCTATTGATGACCACAAGGAGCGAGCGCCATATTGCGTTGTTGGACACATCAGTTCTCGTCTGATCACTGAAGTCCAGCTAGTACTAACATGGGTGGCCGCTGGGGAACACTGGGTACCGCTAATACCCAAAAATCGTCGCATTAGTGTAGTGTCTGTGCAGCCTCTACATTAGAACTACGCAGTGGACGGGGCTGTAATGACTTTGTAATTGAAGGGCCCTAAAACATCAACGGGAAAAAAAGGTGACCAGGGGTTAGGTATCGACCTCATTACATCCCCCTTTTCTTTCTCTCTCTCCCCCCCACAGGATATTTGTGAGTTTTCTGGAATCCTACATGTCGCAGCACTTTGGGAATGTTGGAGATGGGGCTCAAACCCTCAAAGGCTTAGAATGAGCTTCAGGTTTGACTCCCCCAACCAAACCCCCTCTTTCTCAATAGATGCATTTTCAGTGGGGGGGGGGTGTTAGCGTGGAGGGCGGCTGACCTCACGCTGCCTTTGCCTCGGGCCTGAAAATCTTCAGTTGAATGTGTTTTCAGGATTTGAATATTTGCTTGCAGCTGTGTAGTCCTCTTTGGTGTTGTTTCTGCGTGTTGAGTTTAGGGGGCGCACACAGTCTTGTCACGTGTTGAAGTCACCCTTCACTCTGTTTCTATAGCAACCACTTAGACGCTCCTCCGCCATATTTTGGTTCACTAATTTCTTTTTTTTTTCCTGTATTATTGTTTAGGGAGATAAAAATCAGGACTGTAGCGGCATGCAAATGTCCCCTCCAATACGCAAGGCGACTATTACTGCCGGCATGTCGGTAAGTCTTTTGTGATTTTCTTCTGCTTTTAAAGAAAGGCTTGTTGTTATTTGATCCTGACTTTTTTTGGACACGATACATTAACGCCGAGTTTTGAGGTAGTGTTTGTGACGACCCCTGACCTGCCACTCCCGCCTTGCCCTCTCGTACAATTTAGGATCATGTCTCGTGGAACGTAACGAGCTGACCTTAAAGCAAATCGAAGCGATTACTGTAGTTTAGGACCAATTGTAACAGAGGAAGCAAGGCTAGAGAAAGGGTTAGACTGACTCTCTCTCTCCCCCTCCTCTCTTAAATTTAAATTTGGAACGGCGATGAAGCGTTAAGAGTGACTTACCTTTATAGCGAGATTATTTATGGACTGCCGTCATGAAATAGTAAATCGAGGGTCGCTTTTTTGGGTGACTGTCGGGTGAGGGTCAAAGTAGGTGATCTATCTACCGCACGTCTTACACCTTACCCGCCCTTTTTTGTTGTTGTTGAGGGTATCATCACGAGAAGTTAAATTTAACGTGAATTTGGAAATAAAGGATTGATGCCAGTGACCGCTGCTGCTACTTCAACTGGGAGTTTGATGCAGGCGGTGGTGTTTGTAAAATGGTCCTTGGATGATTATTTCGACGCACCTGTGTGGTTGGTGAAATGTGCACAATTGTGTGCGTGCATTTCACGTATTATGTATGCAGTCACAGGCTGTCATTTGGATTACCTGTGTCACCAGAGGCTGGGGGGGGGGGATTTTTTTTTCTATCCTGTAACCCGGAGGAGCAAGGGAGAGGGGAAAAAGCAAATCTATTTCTTAAATGTTATGGTTTCTTTGATTTCGTGTTTGTTACCCCCCCCCCCACCTCCCTTCGTCACCAGCCATGCTATTAATGAAGTAGTTGTTAACGTCAGATTTAGAATTAATCGTCCTTTGACCTTTACTTGCAAATCAGTCCTTTGGCGGGGGGGGGGGACCTAATTTAACTTCATGCATGACTGTAGCAAAGGAATATCTGACGGTGCCTTAAATGGTATTACTCCAGCTGGGTCTCTTATTTCCAGGCCATTTCAGGAGGTCCCCAGTTGTAGGGCATGGAAAAAGAACGGAAGGTTTGAATCAATAATTTTTAACGGTCGTTTTTTTTTTCTCTCCCTGTTCATTTGCAGGATACTGACAAACTGAAAGAAATTTACAAGTCTTTGATTCATCACGTGACTTATGTGACGTTGATCGCCCAGCGTTATCCTAGCGGCAGCCCCCTGAAAGAGTAAGTACTTTTTTTTTAATTTTTATGTTGTGAATTGCAGTTATTACTTTTCTATACCCCTTTTTCCGCCGCATTTCAGTATGTATCCCCCCTCTCTTCCTCCCTGCGTCCTTCTGGACGGACATTCCTCAGAAATGTGCTCATTGACCACTTTTTCTCACCCTCCACATTTTCTGAATATTGACAACTATTTGCTGGGCGGCTTGTTTATTAAAATTTTAATTATAAATAATGCGCGATTTTGAATTTTAAAATGGTTTTTTTTTCTTGCTCTCTACTTCAAAATTTATTTCCTTAGTTGTAATGTGTCGAATTTTGATTATTCTGCATTTCTTTATATCCCTATAAACTTTGAAAGTTGTTTTGAGTCATCTGTTGCGTGAATTTTATTTGATAGTTCGGTGGAGATGAGGATTTGGATAATAGAAATTAATTGAATATTGTACGACTAGCAATAAAAATTTGTTAGGGAAGTTTAACTTTTTTTTTTCAAATATGAGAATAGACAGTATATGAATTTCAAAATCATCTTTTTAAGTCAATGATGTCGATTTCTATTCAATGACCGTCCATTAATAGTCCCATTAATTTTACATTTTGATTAGAATTTTGCATTCCTTTGTTGATGTCGGCTTATCACAGCACCGGTTTTCAATTTTCGTTAATGGCAGTCATTATCATGTAGTAGCATTGATTTGATATTGTTAGTGGTAGGGCCCTGGGTCTGCAGATTTAAACTACTACTAATTTAGAATTTATATTTCGTTGTATCTATGGCCAGGTGATAACTGACCTCCCTCTCCCCTATTCCTCCCCATGAAATTGGTGACTGGGTTCTCTGAGATCCTGATGAATCCGACAGTGGTTTAATTGACTGTCTTGTCTATGTACTGTATTGAGTTATGTTACACCAACGGGTTGGGGGGGGGGAGTCGGCCAAGCAACCATAACGAGCCGAACCTTGCGAAGGCTGCTTGCGGGTAATGTAGGAGAGGGGGAAATTAGCAGCACCCAACCACCGATGTCGGTACTAACTTGGGCAGCGTTGCTTAACTTCAGTGATCTGACGAGAACTGGTGTGTCCAACGCAACTCAGCCTCTGTAGTTAAAACGAATGTACTAATGTCTTGCCCGATTTTTCTTTTGTTACAGATTGGAAGCTAGCCTTTTGTCAGTTCAGGGTGCTATTATGTGCAAATTGGGTTCACCCTATGCGGAATTCGACCCGGTGGTGAATGAAGCTGGTTCCATCGATGTACCGACTTCCACGCAGGAAACGGACTTGATCGTACGAGAGTGTTTGGTGATCAACAGCACCAAACAGCTGTTGGACACCATGAATGCCAACATCGCCTTGTTTGAGAACTAAGAGGATTGAAGGATCCGGACAGGAGGGTAGTAGGCTTGTGGAAAGAGAGAGAGAGGGTGGATTCATGTAGAGCTCAAGGACAGAGATGCGACGGAAAGAGTTTGCCGTTTTGGATTCTCAGCTCTTCCTTCTGATCTTCTTCCTCTGCTTCTCCTCTACCTCATCTACTCTTCCCCTTTCAACCAAATAAGATGCTAGTCAAAAAAAAAATTTGGAATGCTGTGAAGAAAACTGGGTGATACTAAGAAGATGGAGAGAGAGAAAATATGCCTACAAGACGTTTGTTGCAATATGATGGCCGCCACGTTCACACAGCTCTGGAGAATATTAGACTTCAGCTGTGGCGATGGTTATTTGTTCAACGTCTTCCGTCCGATGTTATTTTTTGACAAACAAACACGCACAAAAAAAAAAGAGAAGTAAGATGCTCAGGGAAGTAGTTTTGTAATGTACCCAATTAGTTATATGTAAGTGTTTATAAGTGTTTGCTCTGCCGATACACTTTTTTTTGGACAGAAAGAAAAGGTGTATCAGTTACTGCTATTATGGATTGTATGGTAACTATTGTTAGTGTGCTCCAAATTGTCTGTGCCATATATTAGCTGTGTGCATATATTAGCTCTGCGCCCCGGAAAACAATATTTCTTTACTCTTCATGCCCTCTGACCTACCCATTTTCTTCTCGCCTTCACCACTTTTTTTTTAAATGACCCGAATACTATTTTTTATATATTTAATGCAATTTATTTATTGAATTTTATATCACTTCAGTATAGGATAGATAGTTTTTTTTAAAAAAAAAACCAAATGGTAGCTTCTTGATCTTACTCTTTTAATCATCTCCTACCTGCCACTGAAGTGACTACGGGCTCATCTGAAGTTACTGATCGTTGGAACCTTGTCCTGACCTGACCTAAATTCCTTTGCTGACAAACCATTTCAGCAATTGTTGTGGGGGTAACGTGTACAATTGTCCACACTCAAATGCCTCATCAAAGCCGCCTCGTTAACGCACTTGATTGTTTTAGCTCGTGGTGCTCAGGGGTACGTAGTTTCGATTCTGCCTGGCCGAGGCGGGCTTTTAAAGAGGAAGACATTATGCCGCCTTTCCAGTTTTGGAAAATAATGTGATGTGGGTTGTACGATGTCACCTGTGGTAAAATGTTGTCGGCAAGTGATAATTGAATCGCCTTCGGTAATAGCTTCAAAGCCCTTTGGGGCTGAAAAGCCGACGACATTAAACCAACCTGTGGCCTAGTGTAGTTGTGGACAGTGCCGGATTTACCACAAGGCTAAGTAGACTGAAGCCTAGGACCTCAACATTTAGCGGACTTCAAAAGTTAAGAAAAGGGCCTCATCATTTAGCGGAGTTAAAAACTTAAGAAAAGGGCCTCAACATTTAGCGGACTTTAAAACTTAAGAAAAGGGCCTCAAAATTGAAATAGCCTAAGGCCTCTCAGTATCTAAATCCAGCACTGCCTGTGAGCTAGTGTAGTTGTGGACAAATGTACAGTACGTTCCGTTCCCGGATCCAGAATCCAATTGTCTGTTTTTCATTCCCTGTGTGTATTTTGATTAATCGGCAACCGAATATGGTGTGCGTGTGTGTGTGGGGGGGGGGTGCAGTCGGGGCCCGTTATGGGTCTTGGTTTTCACGATTTGGTGCCATCTTCCATATTTGTCGATAGATGGCGTTTCCATTTTTCCGCTTTGTCTTCCTGGCTAATGACTGGATGGCGTAGACATGAGAGAGTTCAAGATATTTACGTGACCGTAAAAATGTCCCGACGTGAAGGACCGAATGACCACTTGCGGTGTGAAGTTGTTGACTTTAAGAAATACTTAAGAACAGCTCCCCATCAGTGCCAAAAAAAAACGAGAAAAAATGACCAAGTATAGCCCAAAAAAAAATGAGAAGGGGGTGTGTATCCACTTTGGAGGCCTAGTTGAAAGAGTTATGGTACACTGTCGTCTTTCCTTAACCCCCTTTTCCATCATCCGTCCCTCCTCTTTCTTCTACTCAGTCTTACCTGTCCCCCGCCCTTTCTTTTGATGCTCTAGTAACATAGTAATTTCGACTTTATTTATTGATAGTTCATTCAGTATTTTCTTCTATCTCGCGATATATTTATTAATATTTGTTAGGAGGGTTATGTTTTTTTTAATTTAAAAGAAATATTTGTTAATTTATTGAGTATTGAAATTGTTTAAAAAAAACACACACACAAAGTCAACCAACCCCCCCCCCCCCTTTTTTTTTTTTTGCTTGTTTGAATCTCCTCAGGAATTCAGATATGTTTCTTCGATTCGTAGTCGGAATAATGTCTGAATTGCTCATATTTTTATTTAAATGGCGTTTTAAATAAAAAAAAAATTGTACCTGTCAGGTCTTCCCCCTCTCCCACTTCTTTCCCCCCCCTCGTCCCTCTCTAGCCCATTTCATACCTACCTATTGTTCCACCACTTTTAACTTTACCTTACTTGGGATAGCATCCCTCCTCCTTACCATCAGCACCACTTTACCTATCTCACCTGTATCAGATTCAAAGTAGGAATGAGTATTTACAACTTGATAACGACGCTGTTGCCGCCAAAGTTATGTTTTTTTTTTGCATCTATGAATATAAATTTTTAGTGAGGTGTGTGGTTGGGGCAAATGATCTTCCCTGGGGGGAAAGGGAGATCATCTTCCACCGGGACATTTACAGTACTTGATATCCTCTACAATCCTTTCTTCTCACCGCACGCACCTTCCCATCTTCAAATATTCGCCCTTTCTTTCGTGTCCTGGTCGCTACCCTAGTTTTTTTGTGACTCGTTAGTTTTATAAAAGAGAGACAGGACGAGAACCTTTGTAAAACGGAAAAGTAGCAGGTTCGCATCCTGTTAGTTACTGTTTTATCTCCATATAAACTCTGCAGCCATTTTATTAATATTATTATTTATATGTATTTATTTATTTATTTATCCTGCGGGTTGCAGACGCCTGGCTGGGGTGCCCCCTGTCAGAGGATGTTGAGTGGACCCGCTGACCCGACCCTTGCCATAGGCGGGATAAGGGTATGATAATGATTTATTTATTTATTGTTAATTAATGACCGAGAGTTTTTTTGCAAATGTCAGTCCGCTACTTGTTGCTGGACGAGACCTGCTTGACCGGAAGGAAAGAATGAGAGGGTATTTGGGCGGCGGGAGTATACGTTCGGCTAGTTGGATCCGAGTGACGAAAATAAATGACTGTTGGGGACACCTAGGTAGAAAAGTCATCCAGATCATGGTATAGGACTGTTGGAAAGTGGTTCACTCACACACACATATGCACACACACACCGGAAGTGCAGTTGTATTTTTCGTTTTCCCAAATCTTGGTGGCATATACTTTGTGGAACAGGTTTTGCTGACCGCTGAGTGTGCCATCTGAGAACCGTCTTCCATGTACCTCCTCCCTCCCGGCAACATCCCTTTCCCCCCCCTTCTCCTCTGAATGTGAGTGATGTCGTCGTGACATTTGTTCTCGTGTTCCATGGCTGTTGTCAGTGGGCCTGGGGCCCTGCCAGACTCGGTCAATCGTCGTATTGCCTGACGTTTTTTTTTTATTTTTCAATTGACTCTCTCGCATTTATTTATATATTTATTAGGAAATGTCGCAGTGTGACAATTCTGGTTTTATTTAGCTTTTTATTATTTTAATTTATTATGATGTTTTAGCCCCATAGAATGGTGTTTTAGAGCCTTTTGCACAGGATCCCTAGATCCCTAATTCCCCAATATCGGTATTTAAAGGTTTGGTTTGAATGGTTGTCCGTATTTTGTGTGCGCGCCTATTCGTATGGTTTTCCTTTTGTCCTGGTAATGGTCATTTTCATCCAAGTGACTTTCTCCTCTGAATACTGACTGACCGGATGTAATGGATTTTTTTTTAAAAAAAGAAAACTTTGTTTTTTTGACTGTGATGATGTTAACAAACGACCACTTATCCCGAGTGGGACTTGTTGATAAAGACTAAGAGCCATATATTATTTATTTGCTTTAATAGCTATTTATTGTAATGCCTTTTTTTTTTTTAAAAAAAAGGATGTGGTGGTTTATTTACTACTACTGTCCCAACCTGAAATCGGCATTTTGTCATTTGAAATGACACAGTGTGGTTAAAATGAATGAATTTTGTTAGTTGTTATTGTTATTTGTTGTCTTCTTGCGCATTTTTGTGATGCCGTGTATAATGACGCGATACTTGTGCAGTGCGCATGCGTGGTCTTTTTTTTTTCCCTTTCTTCAGACTGCTACTATAACTCCTCAGTGCCTCGGTAGATGGCGTGTTAGCCAATAATGGGTGTCACGTGATTTGGGCTCTTTTTTTTTCCCCTCCTTTAGAATTTATGGTCCTATGGGGTAGGACGGCACCCCCCCCCCCACAGCTAATTTCCCACTATTGCGGGAGCGGCAAATTGCATTGGACACACCAGTTCTCGTCTGATCACTGAAGTTAAGCAACGCAATCCTAGATAGTACTGACATGGGTGGCCGCTTGGGAAAACTGGGTACTGCTAATATCCAAAAATCGTCGCATTAGTGTCGTGTCTGTGCAGTCTCTGCATAAGAACTATGCTGTGGACGGAGCTCTAATGACCTTTGTAGTTGAAGGGCCCTAAAACACCAACAACACTATTGCGGCGGGTTCTGGACATCTGACTGGGGGCTCCGCAGTCAGAGCTGTCCCACTCAGTAAGGGGGCTAGGCTACGGTTTAGCGGGGTGGATGACAGCCTGGTGAGGGATAGGCAGGAGTGGAGGATTAGAACCCGCAGACCTGACCCCCGCCATAGGCGGGATAAGGGGATGATGAAGAATTTATGGCCGTCGTTTTTTTTCAGCAGGCAGTTCATCAAATACGTTTTTGTGTGCCAATGCTTAAGATTTATTAAGAAATAATGGCGATTATTAAATTTCACCTTTTTTTCCTCCCTCCCCGTGTAATTCCTAACAACTTTTGGTACTTTTTTTCGTATTCTAGAAGGGGGAAATGATTTTTAACGGCTGCCATAATAATTTTTTTGTTGTTATTACTATTTATGATGATTTATAAAAATAGGACTCAAGCATAATCACGTAGCGAGAGGGGCGATTCTTGATGTACTTTTGTGTTTTGAACGCAATGCCTGTGTTTTTTTTTTTGACTGGGTGTTTACTGTGACCTTTCTTTTCACACCTTTGCCTTCTTAAATTTTTTGAAGTCCATGCTACCACCACCTTCTTATATACTCTGTGTATGAATGAAAGGGACCAAAGAAGTAATAATGTTTTTCTATGAATTAAAAATAAGATTTGCTAATAGAAATTTGGTTAGGTTTTTTTTGCTACCTTTTCTCTCCTCTCCCCCCTTTGATTTATTGTTAAATGAATGTCGTGTAATTGTAACCAAAAGTATTTTGGAGATGTTGAACTTTTGAACTTGCTTCACAGTCAAGCCTGGGGTCGATACTGTTCTCCTCCTCCTCCTGTCCCATTGGCTGCTGATTGACAATCATTTCTGGTTTCAGAGAAGAAATATTTGAAATCGAGAATTGAAAAGTGCCCTTTTGAACCCCCTATTGTACAGTACTTGTATTTTGTGACCAATGATTATTCAAGTGCCCTTTTGTGATGGTGATTTTTGAGCCACTGTGCCCTTTACTGAGCAATGATAATATTGTCCATTTGTTTACATGATGATGGCCATTTTTTTTCTACACTTGAGCTGTCCTATTTATTCTGGCTTATTTGAGTAATGTCCAATGTTATATAATAATAATTTATTAATTTAATTTATTATGTATTTATTTATTTATTTGTTTTCATCTGCAATAAACTTGTATCTTCAAATTTGAGATTTGGTAGGCTTTTTGCGAGTAACCATGGAAACACCCCAAGCGTGAGTGACACGTGCTTCGTTTGTCACGTGCTCCGTCTACAACCAATCACCGTTAAGTCTGGAACCCCTAGCGGCGAGATGCGAAAACTATGACGTAAAAAGGTATTCGTTGGGGAATTCTATTGCACACGCGTCGAGTCAATGAATTCGTACTAATATTTGTAATAAAAATACTCGAGAAATTATGGTGAAGTATCATGACGGAGTCTTAATAGGTAGGGAATGTATTGATGTCGAAAAATAAAATGACTTAGTAATTAAGTATAGAAATACCGGACAATTAAGCATTTGATTGACAACGAATTTGAATGTCGTTCTTGTTTCTTTGTTGGCCTCAATGGTGGCCAACTGTTTGTTGGTAATTCCACCATCGACAACTTTTACTCTTTGTAATACGCGTTGTTTCTTTTTTTACTTAATATATTATTTTTCTCTCATGACTTTCAGACTTTGACATGTTTTGGTGGAGCTCCTGAAGTTAGTTGTCGATACCATTACTTGGCTTACTCTCCAGTGCATTGTTTAGTAATAAAATGGTCACCAATAAAAGGTGCGCAGTTTTCCAACTTTTCTATCGAATTAAAAATTAATATTTGCCACACACATATAAAATCTGACGTCTTTAATGAAATATTATCACGATTAAGCACGAAATGCACGAAAATTACATTTGTAACTTAACTTGTACCGAGGATCACTTCAACGAAGAAACAAGAAGCTTCAGTTACACTAACCGTAAAATTATTGCATATCCATACAGTGGTTGGTAATATAATGTTCCTTACTTAGCATTCGGTTGTGTCTTAACAGAAACCGGCTTGTTTCAACCTTAATATTAAACGTAATCAAACATCCTTCCTAATAATTGCAGGCAGGATTGTTTGAAATAACATTTAGGTTTGTTATACTGCATGTAAAGTTTCTTATTATTTCTTACAGGTATTTGCGTCAAGAAACAGGGCAAACATCTCACCTATTAATAATTGTTGTTGAATTAATACAGTGTGTATTATCTATAATGTTTCATACCGATGACGTCAAAGTATGTTCTGGCATTGACCAATTTCCTTCAGCTACTAACTAATTATTAATCGTTTCTCCACTAATTCTATATGATTACTATAATTAGATTGGGACCTCGTCAATGAAAGATTGGAATTCTAAACTGGGTTTAAATTGGTCATTACACTGAAGATAATAATACGGCGTAATTATCGTTATTGTAACACTTAAAAGTGCCTTAAGAAGTCTATCCAGTGGCCTTATTAATTAAAATGACCAGATGCCGAGAGCAGAGTTCAATTCAGGCTGTATGGTGACCAACACTACGTAGTGACTAATGACCGGTATGTGTTAGTGATTAGTTAGAAATAAGTAATTGACTCTTTAGTGTAAGTTATTTAACGCTTGTCTATCAATTCTGGATGCTGTTCACCAGCCCCAGAGGCGATGTTTTGAGCATTTAAAAAGGGCTGAGTGCACTCTGATGACATCATACAGCACGTATCCTCACAAGATAGGCAGTGACATTTCTGTCTGTAACTTTTATCTAGAAGACACTAGCTCACTTGAGGCTTCTTCCCATCTCTCGTTCTCTCTATCCCTCTCTCTCCACTCTCATCTTTCTCTGCACTCTCCTTTCTATCCTCTCCACTTTCCTCTCTTTCTTTCTCAGGCGGTAAGAAACTCACCTCAGTCGGAAATTATTGAGTACGACCTCACCTGTGTACTATTGACTTATGATAATGTGCAAGCGTATCATCTTTCGTCCTTAACAAACTCATTTCACCACATACAGCAGGGTGTCGGGGTAGCCACGAGTACGACAGGGCGTAGCAGGAATCGAGATAAGATGTTAGGATGAAATGATATGAGAAAGGAAAGGGCCCCCGTCTTTGAGGAAACAGTTGGGCAGTGAGGGCTGCCGCCCCAATGCGGCTGCAATTACAACGAGAAATTGAATTTGGCATTTCATATCAAACTAAATATGATAAGTACGTACGTGTAAGGTATTGGTCTTTTTATTGAAAGATTATATTCAAAATAAATTGAAGACATTTCAAGTAATATTAATCATTAATACCTAATAAATTTTAATTAAGAGATATCCCATGATTAAGTATGGTCAGATGCGAAATGTAAAAGAAAATTATTATTGTCCGACTGCACATACCATACTTCATGAATTCGAATTTGGAACGGCATGTAAATAAGAGCATTGCTTTCTTTGCTCGACAGTAGAAATTCGATAGTTTTTTTTATTTGAATATTTCTAAACCGGTTATCATGTTGCGAGTGAATGAATGATGGAGTTGTGATAACAAACTTAAATTGTAAGAAACGAAATTAGTATAATGAGGTCCAAAATAAAAAAAGAAACCGATCAGCAATAAACGTTCTGTGGAACGCGGATTCGAGAAATTTCTACGGCATATTCAAGGCTTAAAAATCTCGACTAAAGAGTGAGTACCTTTTTTATGCCGTATCATCGCTATAATTATAGCGACTTAAGATTTTTTTCTTTGTTATAACTTGTTGGTTTGAAAAATAACAATAATTGCAAATGCGGTTTCATTTCATTTTTTTTTTCGGTCTTTGAAATTGTAATTGACAATGTCGCGTTATAAGCCTCGGGCGGACATTTTGTTGTTATTGTTGTAGTCTCATCTTTGGTTTGAAAGGGAAAGAAGAAAACTAATGGACTGTGTGTTGTAATCATATTAGCATATCTTGAAATGGCTCTATTTCTTATTCCGTTTATTGTTTTAAGTTGAGGAAAAGCATCACGTCTGGATTATCAAGGTAATTCTTTATATTACAAGTTAGGGTTAAGTGAGCATATCACCTTGCACAAGTTCTCCATAGATGCATTGGCATTTCCGTTCTGTATTCATTTTGAAACATTTGACTTGTACAAGTTTTGGAAATTTCACCCTTCCAGACATTCAGGAAAAAAAACCTAGCATCTTGTTATTGTACTAGTCGCCGTCTGGTTGTCACAGTGGTACAAGTAACACTTTATTACCAAAACCAGTATTGTACGTACCAAGGTGAGTTTGTAGAGATGATTTCATTTACTTACAAGTGAATTGATAGGACTTTTATCGATCATTCCCTTCTACAAATGATTGGCATCTTTCATTTGTCATTAATTTATGCACCCCTCTGTTAATTAAAGCAACATTACCTATTGAGATTCCTGTTGGCCCGTCTTTTTGATTCCTATTAGTGGTAATTATGCATTGTTTTCAAAAGACATAACTATTAACCGAATAGGACTTTGAGAATTTAGTACTATGGGGAAACCCCCTCTATATCTTTTTCTCATCACTGACATTCTGTAGATTTTAATTGATCAAAAACAATTCGTGTAAGTGTTAATAGGTATCAATTCTTCTAAGCGTGTCTGCTGCAATATTATACCGGTTACATTGCTACCCTCTGTCCCCTTATTTTGAATTGCACCTATTACAGAATGGATTATTTGCATTATGTCATCTCTACTATGATTTCATGGGTATTATCAAGGGAAACTGTTATTCCACAAGTTTACGTTGCATAATTCTTGTTTCACTATTAGTTATTTGCTTACGTACCATACATAGCACGGAATAAACCATAGATAAACACACCAAAGGGAAAGAGGAAAAACAAGTCCCAATCACTGTTAGCAAGGCTCTACTGACTAGAAAATACTCGTAAAGTTTTTCGACATGCCTACAGCTCGCCATGCATTTGTGGTTAGAGCAAGCATAGCAGAGCGAATAGCAAACAGGAGAGCATTCCAGGACCTGAAATGCTTGCTTGTTGTAAGGCTTATGGCATCCGGTTCCGATTTGATGGTTCTCCTTCCCCGATTCATGGGTACCTTAACTCTGCCGTAGACAAGAAATAGGTTTTTAATCTCTGCAAACAAATATCTGCGAGTCTATTGAAGGTGACCGAAGTCTATTGAATGCGACTTTATAAGAATACAAAAACGTCCCGGTTTTTTCCCAATGTGGAGCTCCAACCCCTCCCCCTCTTCCCTCTCACCTTGTGTGAGGTTTCGGGATCGTTAAATATTGCTGTTTATCAAAACTAGTGCAAAAAAATCCCGGAAATTGCACTTTATACTTGTTTTGTGATTGACCACTTGTCGTTGCCTTTTTATTGTCTGTGGGCTTCCTTTGTAGCTTTTCTCAGGGCCTCATTTTCTGTCTGGGCCGAAACCTGTTTGAAAATATGGAAGGAACAACAGAGGATTGTGACGACGTCAGGGTCAGCCACAGCTGCCGAGATTAAACGAGGGTGCCTGATATGGGGCTTACAGTGCATTTTGCATACGCAATACCCTACTGTTGTTGCGGTGATAGTGGTAATTATGATGCTGCAGAATAAATATTTCATAAATATTTATATTTGTGTTGAAAATAAGGATGGTGTGTATGTAAAACGTCCGTTCGGAACTCTGGTACCCTGTCAAAGACAGGTTTTATGATCAGAAAAGGTTTCGAAGGTTGATGTCAAGCGTCGCAACTCTTCTGGTACACGTTACGGTCGATTTATTGAGAGTGGTGAAGAATATAATACATGTTGACCGTTTCAATTGTTGAAATGTGATGCTGAAGTCAAAGGGTACCATTAATACCCAGAGAGAGGGGGGGAAAGAAAAAAAAACACTAATAAGCACGACATTCGGGGGTAGGGATAGGGAGGCAGGTTTCGTTGGCAAAATAGCTTAAATTTATACCCCACCTTCCGTTTGATTATCTTTCTTTCTTACTCCTTCATGTTTGCCCCCTCCCCCATTAAAAAAACACTGACTCCTCTTCGATATACTTTGGTCATTTTTTGTCGGAATTGATTATCAGTGCGGAAGGTATTAATGGAGTCTTTCTCAACCGGGACGGGGAAATTGAGTCTCTCACTACACACGTGACTTTGTTGCAATTTATGTAAATAATGATAATTCACCGTGTAACATTGATGTTCATTTTACATATCTTTGACAACCCCGGGTTAGCTGTTAAGAACAAAAAATGGACATCTCATTATAAAGTCTTATCGTGTACTGTTGGAATGTCATTCACATATATACAGAGTTTGAGGTGGTCAGTTCAAAGCACTAAATGATGTCGTCCTTTGATTTTGAACAAATTCTTAGCTGAGCACCACATGTGTCCACCTGAAGACGTTGGAGGTTTGTTTGAGCCAGACTGAGTTATCTCCTGGACAAATGGGTTCGTGACCTTGCCATAGTAGACGGGGGAACCGCTAGGAATGATGCTTTTGGAGTACATTCAGGCAACAACGGGACATCAGGCTAAATGAAAATAGGTGATATGGGCAGATGAGTAGGATGCAGGAGATGGTGAGAGCAGATGAGAGGTGAAATGAGATCAAAGCAGATGTGGAGGTAGACGATAGGGAATATCTCAAATCGATCAAAAGCATAAAGGTTGAGATGTGATAGAAGGGAAAAAACAGTCACATATAAGGCCTATATGACCATAATTCTATAACGAAATATCTATTGGGTCCAGGGACGGGTCTAGGTTTTTCGGGGCCTAGAACTTATTGAGTCCCATTTTTTGCTATACGATAAGTGCTCATTGCTAATGAAAAAGTATTAAAAATGTATGGCAATACAGTAATTCAATTGTTGTAGGCCCTTGACACTTGGTGGCCCAGGGCTTAAGCCCTATTAGTCTAATTCTAGTTCACTGCAAGCAGTGAACTTTGGCCAATTTGGCAGTGGAGAGACTAACTCTCATTGCTGCATCAGAACCCAGACAACTTCTAAGATCCTATGCTACAGTTGCTGTGTCCCTCTGCAATACTTGCAAAGGTGGCCTTCCCTTTCAGTAAGCCCTCCACTCTATTTTCCCCAAGGGTATTCCATTGTCGAATGGTGGTCCTTGGCAAGAAAGAGCAGTAGTATCAGTCTGTCTTTGCCCTTAGTTCCTCCAATTTATATGAATGATCCTTTCTTCCCTTATACCCAGAGGTCCATTGCACCCCATCAGCAACAATCTTGTGAAAAGACCAATGCTGTGAGATAAACGCCTCTGGCTCAGTGTATCCCACCCTAACTCCCTAATCATTTCAGTCACACTTTCCCTGCGTCCCTATGTAGATCCGCCCCTGATTGGGACTGTTGCTCTCCCCCATCTAAGTTGAATTTAACTCTTATTCAAAACGGACCTTGTCGTCCTTCAGCAATTTGTCTTGATGTTCGTCTTGTAGTTACTGTGGTGCAGTTGAAACGAGGTCTTTTTTTGTGGTAGTGGTGGTGAGGGTGTCGCGTATTCTTTGGGATATCATTGATTGGTGGTTGGATGGTGGATTTGTAGCAGCTATTGTTTTAATCCGAATTTTTAGCGACAAGACACTTTGGCTGCTAATTTGAAATGCAGTGTGCGTTTGGCTGCTGTTTAAATTTTATTGTCGTTGTGCGACATCGCGACATGTTCTTGTACATTATTCATGTGTGTCATGTTGTGAGTAGTGTGGGGAGAGGGTTTGAACTTATGGCTGGTCGCTTGTCGTCGCCTTCTCTTGGTGTTTTTTTTTTTACGACAATCCAGAATTGTGTGCTGCTATCCCCCACCCTCTCACCTTGTGTGTGCGTGAGTGGGTGGGCAGGTTCTGAGGAAGAATTCCTCTTCAGGCGTCTCACTACACTAAACATTCCCTGCATAGATCGTAAGAGCAATTGACATCAATTACCTTCTCTGTGGTAGGCACCTAAAAGGGTTGTGACCAGTGCCGGTTTTCAGTATAGGCCAAATAGGTTCGGGTTTAGGGCCCTCGAATGGACCTGGTGTTATTCAAGTTTGCGGCCTGAAGCTTTCGTATATGTATTTGTATATCCATAGTTGGGTTTTCATTCATCATATCCTTCTCAGGGGTTCCATTCTATCCATCGGTCGTAGGAGCCTTTAAAAAAAAAGATTAATTTGGCACTGGACACTCGGTCTGCGACGTTTTCTTAACCCCTATTGCCAATTTCTAAGTCACTGGATTGATTAGGTATCGGACACCTTTCCCCTGTCATAGGCGGAAACTCGTTTGAATGCACGAAACTGAGGGATGGTGTTGGCTCACATGCCACTATTAGTGAGATCTGTAGGACGAAGGAATGATGGGCAGGACAGTTTGGTGACACTCTATGGACTAAGCCATGAAGAAAGGGTTGAGTGGTGTGTGTGCGCTCTGTGAAGCCGCCCCTGTTGGCGCAGAGATAGCATGCCCATCTACTGTGGAACTACAAGTTCGATATTTAATCGAGGTGGCTTGACTTCTTTCGGGCGAGGGAGAGAGAGGCCTGGAGTACCCCTCCCATCGGATGGAAAGTAAAGCCGTGGGTGACCCCATGTGGTGAGTAGTGTGTACTATGTCACCACTGCACGGAAAAGAAACTGTACTATGCTACGGGTAGTTGAGGCGCCTTGTGCCAGATGGGAAGTTTGTGTCACTCGTACGTAAAAGAACCCTTTCTACATGCAACGAATATATTAATAAAATTTCCGGTCCTAGGAACTCGCTCCTTAGTGTCGCTGTAGGAAAAGTGCCCCAATGAAGAAAAATACTAATTAATTAACATATGAGTAGCAGGCATTATGCCGACAGTCGTCTGAGTAAAAATGCCATCCAATCTGGGGCGGATCTAAATAGGGACTAATAGGACTGAAGCCCTGGGCCCCTAAGTGTGAAGGGCCCCCAAAATTGGATTTACCATACATTTTTAATACTTGTTGATTAACAATGAGCACTTATCGTAAAGTAAGAAATAGTTAATATTAATAATATAATAATAATGATTATTTATAGAATTATTTGTTTAATTTTAATCAATGTAACATTATTGGACTTCAATAAGCCCTGGGGCCCCAAGAAACCTAGATCCGCCCCTGCATCCAATAGATCTCCCATGTGTCCCAGGGGGATAAAAGTGAGTACCCGACCCTGCCATAGGCGAGGAAAAAAAAGGTTAGTGTATGTTTGCTCGGTGTGCGCGCGCTTATATAATTTTAATCATGTTTATATCTAATTATTTGGGACATTAGCTGGAGAAGGGAGCGCCGGCAAAGATGCGCAAAGGAGGATGAGTGACTTGAAGGGACCCGGATCCTTCAAGTGCACCTTTGCGATTTCATGATTTCTGAGGTGGGGATGTTTCCTTCTATGAAGTGTCGGCGGAGGCAGTGTCCCGAGAAGTCCGACAGTGGTGTGCTCGTTGATCGGTCACAATCATAATTATTTACGATCATTTGAGGGGCGAGAGGAAGATGAGTAGGAGGATGGGTGGAACGTGCCTGTAATTATTTGTTGCCCATTTCTGGTCATTATGGCCTTTGTCGTCGGCCATTGAGCCCCATGTTCACGAAACTAGGGGTGGGTGCTACAAACTCTTTCACTTTCTTCTTTTTCTTTCTTTGAAGGGAGGAGGGGAAAAAAGGCGCAGCGACGGGAAGAAAAGAGGTGGAGGAGACGAGTCTGCAACAGTCTGCGTCACATTAATAATAATAATAGGTGAATGAGCGAATTGGGAGTTGAAATTTGTGGGACGATTAGTCGTAATCTAGGGATAAAGTATGGTGTTGGCGTGGCGATTGGTTACTGCACGAATGACCGACACCGGCCGTTGTTGTCATTCGCTGTTGTGTGCGCCTCCGCCCAAAAGACTTTTAATGAGACTTTTGGTATCACCGGAAGAAGTCGTATTTCTTGTGCACGAAGTTTGTAAAACTATAAAAACAGGAAAAAAAAAGAGAGATGATACCTGTATGTGTTTTAATAGATTTGCTCACGGCATGCCAGTTGAAATTGGAGTTGGTTTTTTTGTTGTTGTTCATCTTTCTCAGACTGAAATAATTGCGTGTCTGCTTGATTGGCCCTTTGAAGACGATGACCAGGTATAAGGCCATTCGGTTCATGTGGAAATCCTACCTGTCATCTGTTTTTGATGTGCCACCGATTCACCGCTAGTAGGTTTTTAATTCATGGCTAATTTTTTTCCCTCTTCCCCTCCCCCAGCTCCATCATTATCCCGAATCAGGCTTTGAACCCATCTTGATGAACGGGCGCCACCACATCACTTCATTTTTCTTTCTTAGTCTCTCAAAGTAGGTGCAGATTTTGAGGCGCCCTAGGTAAGATCTTATATCAGGAATCACCGCCTCGGTGGCGCAGAGACAGCGTGCTGGATTTTTGTTGGTGTTCGATATCCTGGACCTAGGTCAGTGGTGGCGAACCTGTGACCCACTATGCAATTTTAAGTGACCCAAACGTGAATGATATCTAGTTTACCGCCTCATAGTTGTGTGGGGTGGACGGGGACCTGGCGGGTTAGATCCTGCAGACCCGACCCTGCCACAGGCGGGATAAGGATATTATTATGATGCTCTCTATTTGCTACTTTAATAAACTAATTTATTCATTATATATTAATAATAATTTTTTTATTCATAAAATTAAATAGTGCTTGCGCTTGACCCACGCACAACTTTTTGGTTCTTTTTTCGTGTTATTGTGACCCGTCGTGGTGAGAGAGATAGAGATATAGGGTTTAGAACATTCCTGACCTTTGATCCCTTGATTGATGGATTTGTTGGTGTTTTAGGGCCCTTCAACTACGATGGTCATTAGAGCCCCGTCCACTGCATAGTTCTAATGCAGTGTCTGCACAGACACTACGCTGTTATGACGATTTTTGGGTATTAGCAGTACCCAGTGTTCCGAAGCGGCCACCCATGTTAGTACTAACTGGGGTTGCAGTGCTTAACTTCAGTGATCAGGCGAAACTGGTGTGTCCAACGCAGGGTTCTTTTTCTTGCAGTTGAGAGGGACAACGTGCACTCTACACAGGGCCACGACCTTAGCTCCCATCTCCGATGGGAAAGGGATTTGGAATTCCCCACCTTGCTGTGTGGAAGAAATCGGCCCATCTCGGCCAGGATCATACTTATCACTGAGCCACCGAGAGGGGTCTATGGACTCAGTTAAGACTGGCCGCACGGGAGTGCCCGAATGAAACTTCATTGTGGCCGTCGCGTCGTTTGTTACGCCTAAAGGTGAAGGAGTCGGGCAAGCAGTCATAACGGGGCAGATCCTGTGGAGGCTGCGCACGGGTGAGGGGAATGGTAGGAGAGTAGAAGGTAGGAATGGGGAAATTAGCAGTACCCAGTGTTCCCAACCAACCACCCATGTCAGTACTAACTTGGTTGCGTTGTTTAACTTCAGTGATCGGACTAGAGCTTGGTGTGTCCAATGCAATTCATGTTCCCTTTCAGAACTACTAGAGGGCGCCATTGTTTCAGTAGGCGATATCGGTTACATCCGGGAGACTGGATTTTGTTTTCAAGAAATGGTTAATTGAAATTAATAATAAGCGTAACAATTACTGGTTAAGTTTTTTCTCTGGATCTTCAGTGTTTTTGGTTCATTTCAAAGAAACAGGTCGACTAATCACTTCCTTAGTAAACATTTCTTTGAAAAGATTGTTATCACTCAACACTGAGTTTGTAAGATTCTTCCAAACTCGGGCTGGGAACGAGCGGCCTGGCCTGAATTGACACAGTCAAAAACACTGACTAGAAAATGAGAATCAGGCCCTCAATTCTGGCGTCAGTGGACGTTACTCGTGAAAAACGGTACGAAAGCTTCAAGATTCTGTATTTTGTTTTCCAGAGAACTACTACTTCTAGCTTTCAATTGGGAAGGTCAGGGGAATTAATGGTGACGTACTCTCTGAGGGCGAGGTAACCTAGGTCTTAGGATCATTGTTTCAGAGCAGTGGAGAAATAAATTCGGATGTGACCCATAGCATCAGTGCCGGATTTACCACTAGGCTAGGTAGGCTGAAGCTTATGGCCTCAAAAGGGCTTGAAGAGGGCCTCAAAATTGAAATAGCCTAGGGCCTCTCAATATCTAAATCCGGCACTGCATAGCATCAATGTAGGGGTGGATGAAGTGAGGACAGGCAAGCTGTGATTAGACCAGCCATGCTACATGGATCAGAGTGTGTGGGGTAGTGCAAAAGAGCAATGGCAGTAGAATGAGGGTAGCTCTGATCATTGAAGTTAAGCAACGTAACCTCAGCTAGGACTAGCATGGGTGACCGCTTGGGAACACTGGGTACTGCTAATTCCCAAAAATCGTCGTAACAGCATAGTGTCTGTGCAGACTCTGCAGTGGACGCGGCTCTAAAGACGTTTGTAGTTGTAGGGTCCTAAAACACCAACGAAACAGAATTAGGAATGTGTATAGTAGGGGTAGTTTGGGGATGGGGACATCGCGAACCTAATGTTCACTCACTCCTACAATCTGGCTGTTGTGAAGTCATTTCCGGCACGTGCTTAGACCTACATGACAAACGACAAAGCATACGCACGTTTCCGGTTTCTTACTTGTTACGGGATTTCGGTAATTGCAGTAAGATTTTGGAATGTGCACCCTCTGACGTTCGGGAAATTGACTCCCAGTGTAGCCGCTCACTTGCGGTTAGAAATTGTTTTTTTGTTGTCGGATGACGTGTACGATGTTGCCTGAGCTCTTTTTACAGGGAAAAGAAATATGTAGAACTTACCTCAGCCCTCCCTCTAGTGTCGGCAAATATAATTCATACACGTTAAATAACCAGATACAGTATACCGAACATCATCATCATCATACCCTTATCCTGTCTGTGGCATGGTCGGGTCTGTGGGTTCTAGCCCTCCACTCCTGCCTATCGCCCACCAGGCCCCCATCCACCCCACACGACCATATCCTTACCGATAACCTGCTCCCATGTCTGCTTTGGTCTCCCCCTGCCTCGAGTTGTTCCAACCACCTGCATTCCTGAAATGGACCTAACGACCACCTCCTCCCCTCTTCTCACGACGCGTCCATACCACCTCAACCTACTCTCCCTCATTTTTTTTCGGCGATGCCCCCACCCCCAGGCTACCTCTAATATATTCGGCTGTCGACACCCCACTCATGTACCGCAGCATTCGCATCTCGGCTACTTGCATTCTATTGACGTGGCTCTTCCTCACTGCCAAACACTCTGATCCATAGAGCATGGAACCCTGGTTGAAAAACACTGCCATAGAGCATAGCGGGCCTAACCACTGCCCTGTAAAACTTCCCTTTGAACTTGATTGGGACCCTCCTATCACGTAGGATTCCGCTTGCTTGTCTCCACTTCAACCATTCCCCCATTGATTCTATGGGTCACATCGGAGTCTACCTCCGAATTGCTTTGGAACGTCGATCCTAAGTACTTTACCTCTTGGAACTTCTTCACCAGTTCCCCCCTAGAGAGTACGTCTAATATCGTTTAGGCCCTTTTCTGCCTGATCTCTGAAGTCACTAAGTTTCCCTACATCGTCTGAAAATAACATGCACTTAGGAGCTCGTTCTCCTACTCCCGTTAGCAGTTCGTCCATAACCAGAATGAAGAGGTATGGACTTAGTGCTGAACCTTAGTTTGCTCCAACCTTCACTGGGAAGCCTCCAGTATTTCCCCAAGGAGTCCTTACCCTGGTTATCGAACCATCATACGTATCCTGCATTATCCGAATAAACCCTTCTTCTACCCCTTTTTTTGTGCAGTACCTCCCAAACTACCTGCCGTGGAACACTGTCATAAGCCTTCTCCTAATCAAAGAAGATTGCATGTAGATGTTTCTTTGCTGCCGTATGCTTTTCTATCATCTGGCTGAGAATGAAGACTGGTTCCATTGTGGACCTACTTGTCATGAACCCAAATTGATTTCCCCTGACACTAGTTCTATCCCAAAGGCGACGTTTCATTACACTCTCCCAGAGCTTCATAGAATGGCCCATAAGCTTGTTACCTCTATAGTTACCACTGTCTTGGACATCCCCTTTGCCCTTGAAGAGTGGTACTACAATCCAGTCCTCACGCCATGCAGAAGGCATTCTATCTCTGCTAGCTTTCCTATTGAAGTGGTTCCCTAGCCACCTGATTCCTAGGGTCATCAAGACCAGCTTGAGGGGCACATGGACTAATGAGGTGGAGCAGTACTCCCCGCCAGACTTCTGTAGCTAACATTAACCAGCTATTCATTCGCTTCACTAGGGTGACCCCCCCCCTTGCTGTAACTCGCTATTTAATACCCACCCCATTTCGCCCCCCCCCCGTCACTAGAAGTCACGTGCAGATCCCGGGTGGGGTTTTTGGGCTTGTAACCCCCCCCCATGCACATAAACTTATATTCGCATAATATGTGAGCTTTGGCTCAACCCCCCCCTCTGGCGAAAATCCTGGATCCCCCACTGCTAGAAGTATATACATGTATAAGTTTTTACTCCTCACCAAGGGCCCTTGATCCATCCCCGGGCCCCTTCCACCTTGTTTCTTGCAAAAAAGCTACAGCAATCCTCCGGTTTAAAAATGTATGATGACGTCAGATGCTTAGGAATCAATCGGCTTTGGTTTACCTGAACGTCGCGGTTCGGTAGCGGTGGCCATTTTTGTTTTCCGCGCCGCTACCTCTTCTACAAATACTGTACTAAGGAAACTAGATAGCGGAAATGCATTGAACGTTATTATCGCTCCACTGCTCGAGATTCGTTCTAAACGCGCGTTCTTTTTTCTTGTTCTAAGCAGCCATTAGTCAGAAGTTTCCTTGACTTGTAATGAGTTTGATTTTAGGAAAATTCCATCGAAATAGTAAGTAAAACAAACTTTCGAAAATGGAAAAATAGAAGCGCAATTTCGTTTCGCATTTAATTAACTGCAAACTGCATTTTGTGGAAGTTGAAAACAGAATTAAGAAATGAATTTCGAAGTCATTGTGGGAAGCTGAGTCAATAATGGCGGCACGCGCGTCGGATGCAAAATTGCATTATTTCAGGTATTGATTTGGTAATATGTGAATATAGCAGAGTGGAAAGAGAGGTAGGTTACCAGACTATGTGATTCATTGAATAGAGGGGGGCGTCGTTCGTTGCACCCCCTACCTTCCTGTTTTTTTTTTGTCCCTCCTTTTCATACGACACCGACCCAATGGCTGTGTTCTTAGGCCTAGGGTTCTTTGAGGTCATGCCGATGTACAACTACCCTCTTCTAGTTTTTTTTGTTTGCAGCACGAAATTCCAACTGTTGGGAGAGAGAGGTCATTCTACGAAACTTGTGAACTAATAATTATGTAAATGAACCCAAATGGTAGTGTCGAGGAGGAAGGGGTTAATGAATTGTAAAAATGTAATGTGCCAAGTTTTTTTAATTCTGATTTTTTATCCACTCTCGGGACGTTGCCTATCAAATATAATTTATAAATATGTTTAGGGGTGTGTATACGGGCACATGAAAGGGGTGCTGATACTACAGAAAAGAGAGACGAATTGAAAAAATAAATGGCCCTCCCCCTAGTCTCAATTTTTGATATCGAAATCTTTTAATGGGACTGTAGACGTTATTTATATTACAATTATAATGGTTTTATCTGAGAAAATGTTATAATTATTTTTAATTGATATTTTTAATGCGTTATTTCTGTGAAGGCAGTATTATGAGAGTGGCTTATTATTGCTGTTTCTCCCTTTGTTTTCGTACATGTCCAGTTTGGTTCCCTCTCTCCCCTTTGCTCGCTCCCTATATCTCTCCTCAACACACCTTTGCCGACCCCAGTCTACTCTTCTTCCTCCTTCTTCTGCTTGTTGAGAGAGGGTGCATTTTTTTGAGTGCCAAATAAACTTAATGAATGACATATAAATAATAGGTGCTTGTACTCTACAAATTGGACAAGGGACTGAGGGGACGACGGCGGGATGGGACGGGATTGGTGATGTCAGTTAGTCCAAACCCGTTTTTTCCCGAAATTTACGACTGTATTTTTCTTTGTGGTTGTCAAATTATTATTATGAAAATGGCGTGGCCTCTTTTCTGTGTCCCTGCTATCTAGCTCTATATTTTGTGTGTTAACTCCCCTTCCCCATCCCCCTCTTCGAACACCTCGCCCTCTTTTCCACTTGTTCATCAAAAGGGTCCAAATAAGATGCCTGTTTTTTTCTTCTTTCCGAAATTGTCGGTTGGTGGAAAAGAAATAGAGGAAATCTGTACCAGTTTTGAGTGCAAAGGTTGTAAGTTTTGGCAGGATGTCCCCTTCTACTGTTGCACAGCCCCTCCTTCGCTGCCACTCCGTCCCTCTCTACCTTGTTCACGTTACTCACTATTCTCAATTTGCTAACGGGACACGGGACATGTACAGTACCTCTCTCGTGTCAAAAACGAGTTGTCATGTAGTGCACGCGGCACTTTACGTAATGCCATGACCTTCTGACCCCTCCGTCAACTGACTCATCGTCCCGGACCATTCCGTGTTGTTGTCATTTGTTTCACGGGGCCTTATTTGGACAAGGTGACGATTGGCGACGTCGGTAGTTGTTCGCCGCGCGACACTCTTGTTTGGAAATGTTGAAAACGGAAGGCTAAAAGGCGAATTTTTTTGAAGTAAGGAGGTGAGAGACATTTCCGCCAAATTCAGGGTTCGGTGAACTTCTTTGACTCAGTATTTTTATAGCAAATAGTCATTCTCCATTTATTCCCTTAAGCTTCTGTAGTTGACTTGGTTTGTTGGTGTTTTAGGGCTCTTCAACTACAAGGTCATTAGAGTCCCATCCACTGCGTAGTTCTAATGCAGGAACTGCAGAGACGTAGTGCATGTGCAGTTTTTGGGGATTATCAGTACCCAGTTTTCCCAAGCAGCCACCCATTTCAGTACTAGCTGGGGTTGCGTTGCTTAACTTCAGTGATTAGACGAGAACTGCCCGAGCCCATGCGGCTTCTGACTATATGTGCCTGGGTTCCCTGGCTTGCCTAGCTTATTCTGGGGGGCTGTAAAGCGCCTTAATACGTCTTAGAAGGGAGTCTGTGGTGTTCTCGACTCTGGTGGCGTTCAAGATTAAAACGAAGGTAGTAAGTCGCGCACGTTTTCGGTTAGGTCAGCGGTCTTCAAACTGTGTTCCGCGGAACCCCAGGGTTCCGCGAGCCAAAATAAAAGTTCGTAGCCGATTCGTTAGCAGCGGCAAGATATACCTACTTTTCTAAAGCTAGGATGGGGTTACCCCAAAACATCTTATAGTTCTAAGGGTTCCGTGAGTCGACAAAGTTTGAAGACCACTGGGCTAGGTTATGAGTGGTTGCATTTTCAACTCTCAGCTAAGACGTTGGTAAGAGGTTCTTTAGGACAAAAGGCGGAGATGGAAATTCCATCTGCCCCCTCGCAAATTGAATTTCTGTACTGTACTTGCTTTCCTCCTCTGGTTCACTTCCACACTCTTTCATTCATCCACAGTTAAGGGCCATTCACAAATTATGTGATTTTCTTGTTTGAATATTTACCCTTTGGTGCCCGGGCTACGGAGTCTCACCCAGATATATACTCCTTTTTTTCCCCTTCTCTCCGTGCTCTTCCCGCTCCCTTCCGCACCCAAATTCGTGTCATTGGATTAAAAATACAGTATAATCGTAAATTTTGTTTGGTAAAGCGCTGGGGGGGGGGGTGCTGAGATGGCGCGGGGGGGAGGGTAATAAGTGCGGGACAGAAATGACCTCTACACGACAGGTTATTGTGAATGAATGCTTACAGTATGTTTACACCTTTTGATGGAATTCGAGGTCGACACATACACGCAGGAATTCGTTTAGTGTGAAGAGCCACTTAATCCTAGGGCTATGTTAAATGCTGGGGTTCGGTTCCCTTTCCTCCCCTATCGTTTATGTAGAAGCTGATTTGTACTGCACGTCTGGAGGGGAGAGGATTTGTTGTCGCATTTATTAGCTTCATTGTTAGCCGAGGTTTTTTTATAGTCGTTGTTTTTTAAATAATTTTTTATTCAGACGTGTTACAGCTCAACCCGTCTCGGTGGCGTATAGGACTTCAGGTTCGATCCTGGACAGAGGTGGCTTGTCTTCTTTCGGGTTGTTGCTGCTAGTGTTTAGGGCACTTCAACTACAAAGGTCGTTAGAGCCCCGTCCACAGCATAGTTCTTATGCAGAGACTGCACAGACACCACACTAATGCGACGATTTTTGGGTATTAGCAGTACCCAGTTTTCTCAAGCGGCCACCCATGTCAGCACTAGCTGGGGTTGCGCTGCTTAACTTCAGTGATCAGACGACAGCTGGTGTGTCCAACGCAATTCGCCGCTCGGCTTCTTTCGGACGAGAGATGTTGGGATGTAAAGCCGTGGTCTTGTGACGACAGTGTAGTTCGGCAAAATTTTCAGGTGTATGAGCTCGCCCCCAGGCATTTTCCCTTGGAGGAAAAGTGCCCCAACGAAACAAAATAGGCCGACGACAAATAAGCACAGGGTTGAAGGATTAGATTGGCAGCCGGCTGTGTAAAAATGCCGTCCAGTTGACCGCTCATTTGTCCTAATGGGACTAAAATGGACACCCGACCTTGCCATAGGCGGGGAAGGGGCTAGTGATGATGACGTGGCTGTGTGAGTCGGCCATTATTTCGATTATTTACTGTCTAGGTGATCTTTTCTAGATTGCCGTTGAAAGCAGTCCAATTATAAAAGGGGGCTGTGTGCTTCGCCCCCCCCTCCTCGACTCTTCCAAAATGACACAAGCAGGATTTTACGTTTTTTCATTTGAGCGGAGTCACACATTGAGCCACGTGCCGCTCTCTCATGTGAGTAAAGGGTGTGATTGTGACACTCGTTACTGGTTGACGAACACCTTCGGAATTCCCCTCTCGGACATTTTAGGGTGTCCCGTCGGTGGCGGTGGTGCCATTATCTTCTACCTGCTATAATTTCTTTTATTAGAGGCGGCTGACCAATCATATCTTGTTTATTGCAGACGCTGGGTGAATATTTTTGTATACGTTTACTTTCACTATTGTTTCAAGGAGAAAAAGCACGGGCCCACTTTGGAGTGTGTAAATTCCCCAAAAATTCATTGTCACCAGTCTCAGGGTTGTTGTTCCTCTTCTCAAGCACACGCCTTTCTCTCTTTTCTTCCCTGCTTTCTGTGATTCTAGGTTGATGTTACTATTATTGTCGTCGCCGTCATTGATGACCACGTGGAGGACGCGGCATCTCCATCGAGAACGATGTTAACCTTGGAGACGTCCTCCTGCCCAACTTCTTTTCTCCCCTGGCCCCTGTCCTCCTCTCAGATCATTTACTTCCTCAACGTCCCATTTGTGGCTGATTATAGTCATAGTGACTCGACTGCGCGCAGCTGTTATCACATGGTCGTAACGCTGAATTGTTTTATCCCGTTAATGCATTTTGGCACAGATCCACCTAGTGTTAATATCGTGGGGTGTTTTTTTGTTTTGGTGTAAGCCCTGTCTCACCCTCTCCTTGCCTCCTCCCTACCTGTCTGGAGGAGTTGGCACCGAGGTCACCACCTGTTCTTAATTCTTCTGTTGAGCCCTTTACAGGACAGTCACGGTGGAAGTAGCGATTTCTTTGCGAATTCGCATAGCTTCCTTCGAACAGGCGCTAAGGAGTGGGTAGTTGAGATGGTCCAGCATCTGGAAATCCGTCCACCCCTTCCCCACCGTTTTTTTTTTTGTGTGGAGAACGTGCTCATAGACTCGCGTCGGTGGTGCAGAGGTAGCGTGCTCAACTACTGCGTCAGTGGTTCTAGGTTCGATTCTGGACGGAGGTCGAATGTTTTCTTTCGGATCAGAAGTGTACAGCCGTGGTCCCGTATGGTGTGTATGATGTTACCATGGCATGGAAAAGCCGGCTGCGTGAAAATACCGTCCAGCAGGTCGCTCAAGTATTCTAATAGGGCAAAAATGGGCGCCCGGGGTTGCATAGCCGGCAATAGTGTGATTATTATCTCCTTATGGTTCTCTGAGGTAACGTTCTATACGGACATTACACGGGGCAGGTAGTGGGTTTATGTCCCCGCTGAAGGTTTGTTGTTTGTTTGTGTTTTAAGGCCCTTGAACTACAAGATCATTAGAGCCCCGTCCACTGTGTAGTTCTGATGCAGGGACTGCACAGACACTACACTAATGCAACGACTTTTGGAGACTAGCGGTACCCAGTTTTCCCAAGCGGCCACCCATGTCAGTATTAACTGGGGTTGCGTTGCTTAATTAACTTCAGTGATCAGACGAGAACTGGTGTGTCCAACGCAACTTGCCGCCCCCTCCCCCTGAAGGTAAAGAGGGCCATGAAGAACCTGGGGGCTTCCCATCCTTTTTTTCTCCTAGCGCTTCTTCTCGCTCGGTGGCAAGGTACTGAACTCATCGTCGCGGGTTCGATTCTGGCAGGTGGTTTTTTTTTT
>JAAFCE010005724.1:13454213-13585814 GCA_013389805.1 Trigoniulus corallinus | reverse complement strand
TTTTTTTTTTCTTCTCATCCGGACCATTTCAAGCACCTGCCTACTACCACCACCGTGCCGAATGGGAATGTAGTAAAGCCGCGGTTTTTTGTGGCGTTTCTACGTGGAGAAAAATACACGTGTGCGACTCCTCATGATAGTGGTGATATAAAAGGGTTCGACCCTCAGAAGGGGGGACGGAGGCGTTTCCTAGGTATCGAAATCACGATCAACGTTTACCTGTCATTTACCAAAAAGTATTTTCTAAGAAATACTAACTTTACCGATTCCGTTACCGGATAGCGTGTGTGTGTGTTTGGAGAGAGAGAGAGAGGACCATTTCCTCTCCGTATACTCTTTCCTACCTCCCCTCTCCCAACTCCCTCAGTGAAGAGGAAGGGTAGGGGTTGGAGAGATTGAACCGAAAACTTTAGAAAGGGTTAGAGGAATGACTGTGAATGTTTATTGCTGTGATACTAAGTGTAGGATGATAATCTCTCCATAGCGTTATTTATTTAATGTCCATATGTACGAGTATATAATTTTTCGTGTATCCACCCCCATTATGGGACCACCCCTTGCTTACCCTTTTTTTTTGATCCGCCCTCCCCCTTCATCTATCGGTTCCTCAACGTATTTTTTTTTTTTTACTCCCCATCCCTTTTTTCTTCCGAGAATTGACGAAATAAAATTTGGCGTAAATTGTAGGAAAAGTGACAGTAGATAGGAAAATGCGTAGACCAAACACACTTATCATAACGGAGTGGAATAGCCATCCGATCGACCTACCTGCGAATAGGTTAAAAAACGAATGATTGAGACGATTTTTTGATTTGTTTGAAAAGAGAGAAAGAAAAAAAAAGACAAAAGAGAAAGAAAAAAATTCTTAGTTTATCGTCAGCCGCATCATTTCTTTCAAATATTATTTTGTTTTTGTTGTTGAACAATGTTTTACATACATGCTGACTTACATTCATAAAAATAAATAAATAAATAACTTAAAATAAATAGTTTATATAATTTAACATTATGAGAAAAAAATATATATATATACAGACAATAGTCGAGGGACAAGATGGGTACCCGATCCTGCCATAGGCGGGACAAAGGGTTAGGAGTTGCTTTTTTTGTTTTTTACAGACAATAGTCGCAGCAACAGCAGCATCAAATATTAGAAATAACGATTGGGAGAAAGGGGTTAGAGATACACGAGGATTTCAAGTGAGACGGGGTGGGAGAGTGGGCTGTGTTGGAGAGGAGGACAGGCTGGTGGGGAGCATTCGAGACACACTCTGCAGAGGGGAGGGGGGGACGTTATGAGAAATAACAGATTCCAACATGGGACAGATCAATAAATTTGGTTTCCACAATTTTCGTTTCACATCAATGATTTCAAAGGAGAGTGATTTGATACAAAATTCAGAAAGGGGTTAGTGGTCTTTGTGGCGATCGGAGGGCAGGAGGAGTGGGGGGGGGGGGACAAAAGAGATCTAAAAAATTCCTCTTCTTCTTCCTCCAAAAAATGGGATGGATTAAAAAAATTTTTCTCCTCATACTTCATAAACACATCTAAAACGGTTATCATTAATCAAATGTTTTATCTTTTCTTACTCAAATAAAACAAGGGTTGAGAATTTAGGAATGTGAAGTCATTTTTTGGCCCGGTCCCCGTATACGTCACAAGGTAGTCGATATTTATTTATAAGGTCTCTCAAAAGGGGGAAGGAGAAAGAAGACGGTAGAGGAGATGGTGGGAGTGCAATTTAAAAAAATGGTAGGGGGAAATAAGTTTTTTTAACATTCGGCAATAAGTGTCTTCCCTGGTAAAAGTGTCAACGGGGGGCTACACTACTCCCGTCCTTGTCCCGGGACGGGGTCGTATGTGAGAGGTTACATTCACAAAAACTCTTGAGGTGTAAAGGAAAGATAAGCATGAGGAGATGGAGGAAGGGGGAATCCAATGATGGCAAAAATTATATATACCCTGCGCTGAGAGTGACCGGTAGGAAATCCACAAATGGGACAAGAAGGAAAGAGAGAGAGAGAGAGGGGGGTGTCATTTCTGCTCCCCCTACCCATTTTTTCATTTTCTCTACTTTGATTCATATGTGACATTTTAAATATGCGTAAATATATAATTACAAAAATAGAGAGAGAGTGTAGACAAAATATTGACGGATCCCCAAGAGGTGTAACATTTAGCCCCCCCCCCCCTCCGCTCCTTTCCCGAAAATGATAAGTAATCAGAGGGGAGAGAAATAAAACCATAAAAATAATGGTGACCTAATTAACAATAAATTACTAATTTCTCTATGTACAGTTTTTGTCGGTGATTCATAAATAAATTGTAAAAGGTTACAAGACTGCCCTGCGGACCCTCTATCGTCGCGTATTGTGCTTTCTTTTATTATTTAAGAGTATGAGAGTTCGATTCCCACCTTGGTGTGTCTGTGTATGAGAGAGGGGAAGGGGGGGAGAGATCGAGACACACACACAAAAAGTGGTGGTTTCAACATCTAAAGTTTCCGGCTGTTAAAGGTCCTCCCATGGTCTAACGTCTTTTGAGGAAGTCTTGGTAAAGTGGTTATTGGTCAGTAGATTGACCTCCCTGTATGCCGCCCCCCGCGTGATCACACCTTGGTCATCGTTGATTAAATTAAGACACACACACATGGGTATGCCGCGGTAAAAGAAAAGAAATAAAAAACGAAAAATGGACAGGAATAAATTAGATGAAGGATGACACACTGATGGGGAATGAGAGGGTGGGTAGGTGGGAAAGTCGTTAAAAACCAATTACTGACCAATGTCCATTGTTTTTTTTTTTAAAAAAAAAAGATGGCCCACGTTATTGGACAGTTTAAAAAAGTTCAGTATTTTTGTCGTTAAAAATGCAAATTGAAATCGTTAAAAATTTAAATGAGAAAAGGGATATAAGCGTATAGATGACAGAGAGTGAAAAGGGGTCAGTCAGGAACAGGAGGGGTTAAATGGTTGAGGGGAGAAGGAGGATGTGTCCTGGAAAAAAAAAGAGGGGGAGGGGGGGTGTAAAGGGGTAAATCACATAAGAAATAAATAAATCACAACGGCAAGGTAGATACATAGGTATAATTGAAAACAAAAATAAATCAACAACAACAACAATCATTGCAAACCACTAGGGTGTGTAGTCGGACGCTCTTCCTCAAGGGGGGCTTTTTAATTTCCAAAAAAAGAAAAGAGAAAAGAAAAACAAAAATGGTTTCCCCACCCCCTTCTTTCTTTCCTTCCTTACAGACACCACAATAATAATAATAATACAGGAAGGGGTATGCGTGTGGTGACAGAGGTCCTAGGAAAAGAAAAAAGGGACAGAAGGGGCTTAAAAGGGAAAGATACCAAAAAAAAAAAATGATCAAAATTTTTTTTAAAAAATTTTTTTTTCACCTGAAATAATTTATGAAATATTTCAAAAAAAAAAAAAATCACGTTAATATAATATAAATAATTCACATTCTTCATGGCCCCCTCCCCCCTGCCCAAATTATATTTAACTGATTTTCCTCCCTGAGACAGAATTTTTAAAAAAAATTTGTCGGACATATATATATATATATATAGTTTGTATATGCTATGCCATCCTTCCGGTTGTGTCCACTACTTAACCCTTTCCTTCCTTCCTCGTTCTTTGTATCCTCTCACCCTCATTCTGCTTCTCCTCATATATATACACACACACACTGTCAAAAATAAATATAGTAGCTATCAACGAGGGCAGAAAGGTCGAAGGAGTGGGGACGGAAGTAGAGCAGTATTGTCCTGTACCACCCCTTTCAATTCCAAATTGTAGTGGACAGCTGGAAGGAAGGATGAAAACTGGATTCTGGGAGTGGACACTGGCTAAAACAACAACAACAACATCAGCAGCAGTAGCGGAAGAAGAGGAGGAGGAGGAGGAAAAAGAACAACAGGTCATCGGCTCACATAAGTAGTGTAGGGGTTAAAATTAGGAAGAGAGGAGGGGGGGCGTGTAATAGGGTAAGAAGAATAAGTAAGGATGATGATAATAATAACACCGGTATATACATATATAAGAATTTTGTTTAAAACATCTCATCTTCATCTAGGAACGCATATCTCAAAGAGAAATTTGGGGAAAAGGTTCTCCAAAAAAACAAAATCGCCCCATCATCACCTTCCCCACAAAAAAGGTGCATTTTTTAAAGAAAGCGAACAGCGCGTCTAACGACCAATCGATTATTAAAGGTGTGGGTGTTGTTGATGATGATGATGAAAGCGATCAAACAGCGCGGATGGAGAAGAGGGAGTTATTTGGGGGAACAGAGCGAAAGAGAGGAACTATGGTGTTGATCACGTACCCCCTACCAGGGGGCGTTGTGTGATGATACACATTACATTCACTAATAATGGATATACAATATAGATGTTATAAATAGCGAAAAAAGTGTGGAAGGGAAAGGGGAAAATAGGAATGAGAGAGTGCCACCTGGAGGTGAACTACGTTCTCTCAACACTTTGTCGTCCTAGGATCGCATCCTGAATCCGGCTGTTTATGTGTGCGATGGCTTTCGTTTTTTGTTCTTCTTGCCAGTTTGCAACACAGTTGTTCTTGTAATGTCCGAGCAGAAAAAAAAAGGAACTGGCGGACACTCCATTCCAAACAAGTCCATACTAAATCCAGACTGGACAATAGTAGCCAGTAAGGGTCCGTTGAAACAAGTTTGTTGTTCGACACGTTTAGCAACAACACGTGTTTGTTCTACTCCAACATTGTTGTAGTTGGTGTTGTTAGCAAACACAGCAAAATGGCGTCGTTGTAGTAATAATTAGAGAAATGTTGATGCCACCTGAGGAAGAGGGGGGGGTCCTGTCGTTTTTCACCTGTCCTGTTTATTATCGACGTGTTCCTTGATCTTTTCAAAGACGTTGACGATGTATTGGAGGGTCAAGGAAAGGTCGCGCAAAACGATGTAACTTTTCACGTTGCGGAGAGTTAGATTTTCGTCGGTGTCATACTTTGCAGCCATCACCTCCCGGGTCATATCCGCATTCGTCTCGATATCCAATTTGACAACGGCCAGCTGCATCTGGCACTGAGCCGCCCAAACCTGCTGTTGGATTCTGTGGAACATGTGGTAAAATTCGCCGTTGTCCATTTCGTTCACCGTCAGAAGATCCAGGGCCACTGCATATGTTTGCAGGTATTCGTAGGAACTAGCCACCATTTTGGCGATCTGTTAAGAGAGAGAGAGAGAGGAGGAAATAGTAAAAAAAGAATGACCATCATTAGTTGTGTCCCGAATTTGTCGTCAGTTGCCCTCCACCCCCCCTTCTCTGCACCGATACTTACAAATTCGTCATCAATGGTCAGCGGCTTCAATTGCTCGTCGGGAGATGGGATCCTTGGCAACCAATCGTAGGATATGTGGTCGAAACTCGTCATGAAGCTCGGGTCACCGAATGTTGCCGTCGTCTGTAAAACGAAAAGAATATATTATAATCAATTAAGTTACTGGCTGAGACAACGAGGGGAGAATGCAACCGCCTGTTCCAACCTCCGAATTCCTAGTGGTAGGGTTTGAGACACCCCTACCCTTGCCCTTGAAAATTAGATTAATGCTAGCGTTTAGAGATTTCGATAGGCGCGTCATTATTGTCACGTTTAGAAATGGCGAGCAGGACGACACCATCCATGACTTATCACAAACATTTGATTAATTTACGACTATAAAAGGATGTATGCATTCCAACGACTTGACTACTCACACACACATATCACAAATACCATTCTCACCTATTTACCCTATCGTCCCAATGAAATCCCCTCCCCCACCGTCCTCTTTGAGCGTCCCATAACCGTTTATGGGTCGGGATCATCGTCAACTGTCCTGCGCCACGACGATTGTCTATGAGTGCTCAGAAGGGGTACCAGCTAGGGTAAGTCGCTCGATTAGCCCACTCATCCCCTCTTCTCTCTCTCTCGCCCATGTTAGATTTGACCTTCTCAACTTGGTCGGTCATTTGTCCCAAATGAGGATGTTGGATTGCAGGAGTGTGGGTGGTCTTGCTGTTAATTAACATCGGCCTATTTCTGTCATTGTGACACTACTAACACCTGAAGCAAGCTCCGAAAGGACTCACTTTTCTACCCCCTCCCCCTGCGAGATCTTCCTTTCCTCTCCTCGACATCCACCCCTCTCCTTTCAGGCTGAATTTGAGGGAGAGGGGATCTCAGCCACAGCTCGGTGGGTACTGCTGGCAGATATCAGAGAGTTCATGTTGTCTTACATCACATCCTACTAGGGTTGTGTCCTAGTCAAAAATGTCACTTTGTATTTATTACATTAATTTCGTGTGTGTCTTTTTTTCCACTCGCATAGCCCCCCTTTTCGTCCTCCTGCGATGAGCACACATTCGTCGTCCGATAAAAAGAATTGGCGCGACGGAGCCGCCTCACGTCCGTGATCCGGGAATAATTCACCTTAGCAGAACAAACAGGAACCGGATCTTAGTCTACAAATGGGATCTTTTTGTCGTTGCCCCCTTCCCTCTTCATTCGTCTTCGTCGATTGAGATTCGCCAACTATTATTTTAATGACGTTACCGTCATCATCATCATCATTGTTGTTGTTGTCGTCGTCGTCGTTGAGGGAATAGTACGAAAGTAGGACACGCGCCGGTGCTTCGCACCCCTCCGAAATCGACACGCGCACCAAACCACCACCACCCTATCCCTCCTTATCCTTTCAATGGCCGAAAACACGATTGATGTGTCACTGCTATGCGGAAGACAAACTCCCGCTACAATTTTCCTTCATCTTGACATGAAAAGAAAGTAACGACGACAATATGAAAACGGAGTTTCTTTTGATCGTCGCATAACAAAGGTTCAATCCCAGCTCTAGTTTTTTTTCGACAGTGCGCGGGGTTCAGACTGGAGCACGGGACACATCATGTTTTTTTTTATATTATTAATAATCCTTTCTTCACGTTCGTCGTCAAGTTTATATGACGTGGGAGAGGTCACGTTCAATTACGCATCCTCCTTACCACCTTCTGAACTGAGGTCAGTGAATAGCTTCAGGTAGAGCCAGCCCTAACCCTCATCCCTCCACTCATCAGGACGACAAGGTGTGTGTGTGTGTATGTAGAATAGTCAGAAATATTAATAAAGGGCGTGTGCAAATTAAGATATCTAAAAAGGTGGGGGAGGGCAAGCACATGACATTCCTTTCTCCCACCCCGTCCTCCGTCACGTTTAGGGTTGACAAAAGCGGCATTAAACAAGGAATTTTTCCGCCATTTAGGGAGGTGGAGGGGGCTACGATGTAAATACTGTACCCCAAACTACTGTCGCTAATCATAACAGTAATAGAGCGTAGGAAGAGGAGAGAGGAGTAGCAGGATTTAACACCAGTTGTTCTGACGATAAAGGGTTCGTCCTGCCTCCTAAGGGTTCGTCCCGCCTCCTATGGGCTCGTCCCGCCTCCTAAGGGTTCGTCCTGTTATGGCTGCTTGGCTTTCTCCCCAACCAGGGGCGGATCTACATAGGGACTAATAGGGCTTAAGTCCTGGGCCCCCAAGTGTCAAGGGGCCCCACAAAAATGTAATTATCATAAACTTTTAATACTTTTTGATTAAAAATGAGCACTTATCATATAGTAAAAATAGTTAATATTAATAATATAATAATAATGGTTATTTATACTATTATTCATTGAATTTTAATCAATGTGACATTATTAAACTTTTGTAAGCCCTAGGCCCCGAGCAACCTAGATCTGCCCCTGTCCCCAACCCATGAAACTAATCCAAATCGAAATCCATGCATAAAGGGTAAAGAAGGAGGAGGGCGTGAGAAGGCATGGAGGACAAAGAAAAGGGGTAATGATGACAAGAAGTTATCAAAAGGAAGGAGGGGGGGGGGGAATTAACGCCTTATTACTCATACTTACAAGGTTCCCCCTCCTCATCATAGCATTTTTCAGATAAAGGGGGTGACACACAGAGATATACATACACCTGTCATACGCGCATGTGCTATGTTGTGTCGTAACCAAACGACTTCCAGGGGTGTTGTGACGTCACACTGATGTCAGAAGGTCACATTAAAGAAGGAAAAAGGAGTAATCGCCATATTATTGTGAAGACGGGGAGGGGGTATTTCTTGTATATCCGCTTAATTTTTCCCTCCTCAATCCCCCCATACCCTTTCTCCTCTCTCCTGGTGACCGGTAAATAACCTTCAGTAAGGGGGAAAGGGGGTGGCGGGATGTGAGGCCGATATTGCAATAAAGATCCAGAAAATGAAACCCGTATTCTACGAATGATCCATATAATACTGCCGTCACTGTGAAGGGGAGGGGGAGGGGGAGGGGGGAAATCTGAGGTGTACAGGGTGTCATGAAGCCGCGTAGTAGCATCACTACTAGACCCAAACCACCTGTAGGAGCTAAGGGGAAGGAGGGTGCCATAAAAGTTGTCGCCGTTCACTGTCGATTAAAAAAAAAAGCACATGTCCTGCATAACTATAGCATGACGTGAGAGAGAGTGCGTTGACGTCATCGCTTCCGCCTTAGACAGTCTCGTCACATTTCTCCATTTTCTCTCTACCACCCCCCCCCCTCTACCGTCAACACAATCAGGTAACCACTACCATCCGTCAAACTAATGTGCATGACAATAGAAAGGGTTAAAAAATGTCTGTTTACATTTTTTTTTCTGTCACATGTGGACCGTAACTGACCACGTGAGTGACCACTCATCAACCTATTCAAGCTCTTTCGCCCCCCTTCCCTTACCTCAACCCCCTTAACATCCAGATTTCTCTCTTGCAGCTTCTTACACCTTCCTCGACCCCCGCCCCTTACCCGTTTCACCTACAGAGGTGTCGATAAGATGCCCTACAAAAATCGTCCAAATGACGTCAGCAGTTGGAAAAATAAGGTTACCTGTAGTGGAAGTAGCCTGATGAAAAAACGGATACTATAAATGAGGTTGAGAGGGAGGAGGGGACAGTTTTTTTTTTTTTTTGGTTTGCGACCCTCTCTCTACTACATCTGTACAACCCTATCTGCACCCATTCTTTTTTTTCCCCTCGTCTGAAGTGAAATTATTGTATTATTCGCTTCGAGATGTGACGTGTTATGGTGTGTCGGTCGGCATTAAACGGCAACTACCTTTGGTTTTCCCGATTGTTGCAATTGTTACCTATCTGATAGAGGGGGAGGAAGGAGGGTTGTTGTTCACTTAAAAAAAAAAAAAAAAAACCCCCCCCCCCCCCCACGTCCGTCCTAGAACAAGCGATTTGTTCATTCTACATCACCACCACCCTTTGTCTACTACTACACGTCACGTGTGACGTAACACAGGGGTTCCTTCCCCCACCCTGGTAACAATCAAATTTGATAGGCCCTCGCTAAGATTCACTTCCTTAGCAATCAAGGTTGCGCACGTAATACGACAACGGCCCGTACTCGTTGGATATTATCACACTACATCAGCATGGAATGCAGGAAATTTGAAGGCAACGGCAGGCCAAAAACAAAGTGAGACAGATAACAGATCCTAGACCCTTGTACGCGGAAAGCAAGGGACGCTCCTCCTTCACTCGAAAGGCTCCCCACCTAGTGTTCCCGGTAGCATGAAAGAGGTGCCCTAAGCAGCAATGAGAGAGAGAGAGGATGCACGTAACCAGTGGCGTCGCTAGGGTTGGCGTCACCCGGTGCGGATACACCATGGTGTCACCCACCCTCCCCCTTCTCCCGAAAAAAAAAAGCCGCTTCTTCTGCTTTGGTGTCACCCCATTTCTCATGGTGCGAGTGGTGTCACCCGGTGCGACACGCACCCTCCGCACCCCCTAGTGACGCCACTGCACGTAACTGACCTCACCCTAAGGAACTCCCCCTAGTAGATTTCATTCAAGAATTGATCGTCTTCCCGCCCTACTTTCTTCGCACAGTCAATGATTGTGTGGCGTCACACTCTAAGAATGTCAAGAATGCCAAGTCGTCGTCTCCTCCTCATCTAGGAGGCTTACTCCTCGCAGGCAACCCCCGCCCCTTCTTCCTTCTCCCTAATCCTTCTTTAATCACCCCCCCCCCCCCCGTGTCTTGAGAGAGAGAGGTGGGTAGAGATTAGCTGCTAACGGCTCCAGGAGGCGGCGGCGGCTGCCGAATTGAGCCCCGTTATCGCGGTCGCCGATTATTTATCGTAAGAACAACGCGCGTTAGAACGAGTGTACGGCGGCAATGAACGTCACTCAATGCTGTTCGTGCGCGCCACCTACCGACACACACATTGCATTGGCGCGCTCGATTTTAATTTAGGAGGCTGTGCCACGTGATTCCCCTCTACAGTCTTTTGTGTGTCCCAAGACTAGAACAACATTTGAAGAAAACTTCACCAATTCTCTTTCTGCCGTTGACCACCAGACGGCGACATAGGGAATACGTTAATCGACAGAGAGAGGCTTTGTGCACACATACACACCCACCCACGTGGATACTGACCACAGAGCGATCAAATTTCGGAAGAGGGGAAGGGGGGGCTAAAGCTGCGAGCTCATAATGCAGAAGTAGTAATATAAATTAGTAATGAGTAACAACCACCCATTCACCATACTCCGTTCGTGCGTTTGTGTGCGCTCAAAAAAAAAAAAAAAAAAAAAAACACAGACAGACAAGGTCATCAATAAGGTGGTTGCTAGACTGGATTTTGGAAAATACGAAAAGAAGGGAGAAAATATGCACCCTCTCTCTCTCGTGTCGAAAAAGTATACTGTTGTGCAATGATTATACTGTTCACCTCTGACGGAACCGGGGGCACACACAAGAGTGTGCCCGATACAAGGGAGAAAAAAAAAGATACAAAGGTAACCGAAGTCCTCATTTGGGACGGTGTTCTTAATCGGGGCCATCATCTTCTCATCTCTAGATCCTTAAATATCTTATATCCGCCCGCACCACCATCACAATGGATGACACAAAGAGGTCATGGATTCGGGGGATGAGGGAATTATGAAGTAGTGTAGATCCCTGTCAGGAAGACATTTCTCTCTTGCCCCCCCCCTCCCTTCTTCCTTCCTCCCTTTCCTAAACTAAGTTAAGGATGGTCCCACGCAAAACATTCAACCCGCTTTTCATCTCGTTATCACCATGTTGAAACAACAGCAAGCAATTGAGAGGGGTGACTTTTTGGTCTGGAATGTGACGATAGGAATGTGTATTGGAGGCGTTTGTATAAAGAGAGGGGCATGCTAGGAGGTAAGTGGGGGGGGGGGGGGGCAAAACAGAGAAAGAGACACAGGCGACAAGTAGTAATTTGAAGATGGATAACAATTATTTGTCAAGGTTATCTTATAGGTATGCGGGACAGGATGAGGGAGGACTACGGCGACTCTTCTCCAACTATACGTATCTGATTTCAGAAATTTATGATTTTGTTTCATTTTTACACAAATCGACAAAAAAATTTGATATAGTTTTTTTTTGTACATATTAAACATTTTTTAACTTTCTTTTCATGGCTAATAAGTTGAATGGGATAGGTTGAACAGGAATAAGTTGAACAGGACTAGAGTAGTCCTGTGAGTTCATTTGATTGATCAAAGAGATTTTCTGAGAGGGGAAGAGAAGAGAGGGGGCAAAAAGGACAAGTGAAAACTTCCATCAAGAAAAGACAGAAAGAAAAGAGGAACAAACGCTTGACCCCAATTTCATAACGACTAATCATGTCCAGACATGATTTCATGTGGCGCAACACGTTACCAATATGTCATCAATATTAAAAACAGCAACAGTATCTCCAGTAGAGGTTCGAACCCAGGGGTACTACTAACACTCTCTTCTGCTGCACCACATAAGTAATCTCAATATTAAGAAGAAAAACAGGTGTGCCACTGGCTCCTTGATAACCCTTTCTTATCCGCCCCACTCCTCTTCCTTTCCAGTAGCAACAAACACAGTCTCCCTTTTCCCCACCCTTCTCCTCGCCATATCTTTACTTGGGACACAAAGAGTGGGCGATATGAACTCGGGGCTAACTTTTATGATTATAGTAGTGATGGAGGACCATGGTCGGGAGGAGGACAGGCTCAGCCGCAAATTAATAATAAAATAATTAAACTCGTGACATATTTTACTTACAAATTTGTCCTTAATCTGGTTGTTACTTTGCATGAGGTCCTTTGACGAGTTCACGATGTTGCCGTAAAGATGTAAGGCATTTTTGCTTTGTTTTTCGATAACTTTTTTATCCCCTTCTCTCTGTATATTACACGGATCCCTCCAGCGACTAAATGCAGGTGAGGCCATAGTGGACGTTGACGACAATTGGATTGTAACTAACACCAAGAAGAATAAAGGTATCCGAAGATTGAAATAACCTGCAAATAAAAGAGACGAACCAAACTGGATGAACAAAACGGAACTTCAAACTCTGTGCGCGTCAAAAACAAAATCGTCCTTCACTTCCACCAGTAGTAATAGTAGCAGTGAACTACTAACTAACAAACTAAACGAACGAACGAACAGACGAACAAACAAACGAACCAGTGAATGGACAGCACCAAAGGTTTTCAACGTGAATATCAATGATATAAATCCATGTGGTGTGATGATATTTTACACGGCGATCTGCACTCACACATACACATACAACGAAAGAGAGAGAGAGAGAGAAAGAGATCCAGGCGACGAAACAAAAGTGTTGCAGAGCACACCATCATCGTGCCACTCTCTTTCTTTATATAAAGATCAAGAACATGTGGAGGAGGACGATGCATGAAGTCACCAGTAACTAATTAAAGACACCTCTGTCATAGTTTCGTCTTTATGAGGGGGTGGGTGCCTGTGTGCTGCATTACTATCCCAAATTTTTCTTAGCAATCTTCTTCTTCTTCCTCCTCCACATCTCCCATACGTAAGCAATCAATATTACTACTACTGTCCTTAAGTAGTAGTAATAATAGTAGCAAGTTGGCTCTAAATCACAGGATGGAGGGGTTCTCCTCTTGCACGTTGTATGTGTGTGTATGCGAACAGAAGCTGTGCTGAACTTTGCTGTTGTTAAGAGTTGATGCCGCATAACAATTCCACACCAGAGATGGATATCACTTTTTCTCCATCCACACTTTTGGGACACGACTAAACTTTCTTCTTCTTCTTCAAAAGTAGGAGTAGCGCCACGTGAAAATACTGTAACACCACAACGCACGCACCACTCACAGCACACATCAAATATGACTGACATTGACCGTTTCGACGTGTGTACAGATAAAATATCTGCGAGAGAGAGAGACAGTGAGGGGAGAAGACCGTGGAGATAGAGAGAGATACATACAGGTGAGAAGGAGACAGGGGTCAGTAGGACAAGGTACGGAACAGAAAGAGAGGGAAAGAGACCAGATAGTGATCGAATATCACTGAAGACACAATGTCAGGATAGAAAAAGAAAAAGTCGCGTAACTTAATTTAATAGTGGACAACAACAGGCACACTTACTTAATAATGGCAAATAAATATGTCGTTGATGGTGATGATGAGCATGATGATGTTGGTGATGCCTGTGGCGTTGTTGTTGTTTTTGATGATGATATTGCTGTGAACTTCTGCAAATGCATCGTGACAGCAACGACGTCAACGTGCTGCTGATTCGTTTGAGATCATCAGAGGTAGTAGACGTAGTAGTAGTAGTAGTAGTAGTCGTCGCAGCGGCAGAAGTAATACTCGTGATACTATTAGTAGTACTAGTAGTAGCAGTAGTAGTAGTAGTTGGTGTTGTTGCAGTAGCTGTAGTGGTTATGGTCGTTAATATCGCGGTACTGACCGGTGACCACCTCGATGGTCGGTGTAGTAACGAGAACGACGTTGTCACGGGGTCGCCTTTGTTGTTATATTCCTGAGAAGTAGTAGTTGGTGTTCTGGTAGTGTTGTTGTTGTTGTTGTTGGCATCATACCCTGCTGCTGGGATCGCATCTGTCCTTTTCATATTGTAACAGTCCAGGGACAATAAGGACGATGATGGAGATGTTGTCGACGAACGAAGATGCATGATCACCACGATATATTATAATAATTAATAATAATAATAAATATGTGTGTATAGAATATATATATAAATAGAAGTAAAAAAATATTAGGATGATGGAAGAGGATCGTGGATAGCAGTCTTCTCTAATACTGTAATATGACGACGACGAGCCGGTGGTGAGGGGGAGAAGGGGGATCGGGAGGATGACAATGATGACCGTGGTGTGGACTACTCGATTTGGTGTGGGGTGTGGAGGCCCAATTGCTTGCTTGCCTGCCTGAATACTAATGCGGATCGAAGACGAGGGTTGTTGAGTGAACTCTTTCGCTCAAAGCATGCAACAACAATAATAATAATAACAACACAGAAGTCCGGTGCTGCTACTCTGAGTTCAAACGTCTCACTTCACAATCCACGTGAGATTTTGTGTTGCTCTTCGATGCATTCACAGGCCAATATAAAGCGTTCGGAGAGGGAGGGGCGCGTGACGTCATCGATGACGCGTTATGTGCAGTACTCAGCGTCGGTTCAGTTTGTGCTTCAGAGAGATTCGCATTCGGTTGTGTTGTTCACGCTTTCGCCACTTTTAGTGTCGTTTTGGCTGCCTAATAATATACTACACCTTGTTCTCCTTTCTGCCCATTGTTACGCTTTTCTCACCAAAACAGAGAGCACAAGGGCAGAGGTGGTGGTGGCGGTGGCAGTGTCTACGATGGCCAGTTCAGCGAAAGTCGTACTCACTATTTCAGCCGTCACCTCGATGGATCGTATACCGACCGCCGTTTTGTGTTGCGCGGCTGCTTGGCTTTTCCGCTTTTTTTCCTTCTTCTCCGACTACGGCAAACAACAATGGAAAATACGTTCGATGTCCAACGGTGATGATGTTGTGTTCGGCGAATAGGAAAGGATTTTTCGTGTTTTTTCATATTTTTCTCACTACTTCTACTACCACCACCGAGGACTACTATTATCGTTACCACTTATTGTTCTATAACAGTCGCCATTTCTCCATTCCAAGTTTCTTTCGCTATCGGGTGATCTTTTTTTGTCAAATAGTTTTTTACTGTTTCTTTGTCGTTCATTGTCTTATTGACGGTGACGATTCGGCGACATTTACCATTATGAACAATAGCAAGACACGATTTATCTTAAAAGTTTTTTTTTTGTCCCTTTTTCTTTTAAAAAATTTCGGGCCCAAAAAACGGTCGTTTCGAAGCGAACGTAAATGGAAACGTTCTGTTCGAAAAGAGAACACCGGCTATTGACGGCGTTCGATTGACGGAGGCGTCTAGGGGTCGTCAGGTTTCACTTTGGCTGTGGCAGTAGGTGAAGATGAAACGGCAAAAGGACGACCGAGTTTACCTTTCCTTTTCTTCGCGTTTTTCATTGACTTTCCGTGGTATTCAATTTTGAAAAGTTCGCGAGGAATTGGCGAATATCAGAAAAGCACACATATACACACCCCTCGCCCTATATTAACGGCGTTGATTTCGATATTGTCAAATAATAATTGACAATGAATTGCTTACGACAATGATATGAAATGAAAAATAAAGAAATATCGACGGCACTTTAACTGATGAAATTACAAAGCATCATATACAGTCATCATACCCTTATCCCGTCTGTGGTAGGGAGCGGTAAATTGTGTTAGACACACCAGTTCTCGTCTGATCGCACTGATCACTGAAGTTAAGCAACGCAACCCCAGTTAGTACCGACATGGGTGGCCGCTTGGGAAAACTGGGCACCGCTAGTATCCAAAGATCGTCGCATTAGTGTAGTGTCTGTGCAGTCCCTGCATCAGAACTACACTTTGGACAGGGCTGTAATGACCTTGTAGTTGAAGGGCCCTAAAACACCAACAAACAAACAACTGCCTGTGGTAGGGTCGGGTCTCGGGGGTCCACTGAACATGCTGGGAGCGGCGAATTGCGTTGGACACACCAATTCTCGTCTGATCACTGAAGTTAAGCAGCGCAACCCCAGCTAGTACTGGCATGGGTGGCCGCTTGAGAAAACTGGGTACTGCTAATACACAAAAAAAATCGTCGCATTAGTGTAGTGTCTGTGCAGTCTCTGCATAAGAACTATGCTGTGGACGGGGCTCTAATGACCTTTGTAGTTGAAGGGCCCTAAAACACCAACAAACAACAACAACGGAACATGCTCTGACTGGGGCACCCCCAGCCAAGCGTCTGGAAGGATGCCGGCCTACCCCACAAAACACCACATACAATCATCATCATCATCACACCCCCATCCCGCCTGTGGCAGGGTCGGGTCTGCGGGTCCACTGAACATGCCCTGACTGAGAGCACCCGAGTCGGGCGTCCGGAGCCCGCAAGAAACATTGGCTGACTTGTCTGTGGGGGGGATGCCGGCCTACCCCACTGTTCCAACACTGCATTACACAACCACAAAAGAAATTTTTGGCAGGTAAATTAATGTTTTGTTGGTTGTAATATTGCATGGTGTCTGACCGTTTGCACAATAACTACAATGCAACAGAAGTCAGGCTCATGCCCAAAATCAAACGATATCAAAATTCAAAATGACCTCTCAAATTTCCCAAAACACCACATACAATATATATATAAAATACGCAAGTTTCCCAATCCTGTTACCTTGCTCACTCACTCTCATCTAACCCGTTTCAAATCCTTTACATTTTTACCTGTAATCCCTTCCCCTCTACCTTGATGTCAGAAGTATGTTGTGTAGTTTGACACAACTTAAAAAAATCATCGTCTTATTCGTGTCAGTTCCCTCCCATCAAAATTCAAACAAAGAAACACATCCACAAATACCACGGGGAAATAAGGAAAAATATACAACACCAAGACAGATAGTCTTGATATAGACAAACTGATAGTCACACCCCTCCAAAAATCTACCGAACTGAAAAAGTTAAAAAAAAAAACTAGATAATTGCATCATTGGTCATCATCAATCTCACACTATACTCTCAAAGGTCCCATCACAAGCCAAAATATTTTTCATTCGTCAGGATATATTTTAAACCAGGGGTGTCAAACTGGTGGTCCGCGGGCCGCATGCGGCCCTTGGAGCCCAGAGTTGGAACCTTCACAATCAATAGCATGTAGTATACATATGCGGTCTGCTACTCAGAAACGTAACGAGAGGGGGAACAATTGCCCCCGGCGCAGTTGGAACCATTTCGGCAATTGTCATATCAAATATATTCGACAACGTCTGGCCGGACCTCTTGGTACTTTTAAAAACAACTTACTGAAAAAAGTCAACACTGCATGGCCCTCATGACAACGCACATGTTACCAATGTGGCCCTCGGAGTACTCCCAGTTTGACATGTCTGTTTTAGACTACCAAGGAAACGGTCCTTAATGTGTGGGATCCAGCATTTCAGTTGCCGTAAAAGTATACATTACGCATTTCTACTTGAGATACAAGAGACGTCAGTCCTTCAAAGACCCCAAGAGTCCAAAGACCCCATCATCATAATCACAAATGTCCCCACAACTGAAGATTTGAACTCGGGCTCACAAGCTAGGAGGATGTATAGCCTATCACACCATCCATAGATACAACAATAATAACTACTAACTCGTTTCCCTCCTATGGCAGGGCCGGCTACACAATTCTGCCCCACCGGGACCACACGGTCCATCTGTTGGACGGTATTTTTACGCAGCCAGTTGCCAACCCAACGCTGCAACCCCTCTGCCCATTTATCCTCCTCATGTTTTCTTCATTGGGGCACACACACTATCCATAGATGGAGAAATAAAGAATGGACAGAGTGGACGTGGTAGGGGGTAGTGGGCAGTCCAGTTCAGCAATTTCAACGGGTATAAACGGCACCTTTAATAATAGTCTTCAACCTGTGCGAACATTTCAGGTCATCTGGAGAGGGCAATTCATAAAACACCGACTTTGGGGAGGGGTTTCGCTTTCATTGAAATTTTCCTGTTCCTGGCGGAATACGCATGGTTAAGTTAGGCTTTTATTCGTCATGAAATTTCTAGCATTTGGCATTTCTCTACTCGGGACCTCACGAGTTTTCACGGGGAAAGGTGACTGAATTTTCCCCTCCCGAAAGACCATAATTTATCATTTCTATCCAGAAACTTGAATGGGGAACATTAGGAAATACCCTCCCCTTCCCCCTTCGCTTATAGTAGTGTCAGAGCTCCACCTTACTTGCCTCCGTTTCTACTTAATCCAATCTGATTCCGTTGGTTTGCAAATTTACTAGCACCTGACTACCACCGGCTTCTCAGCATCTGAATGTTACCCACCGACACAAGGGAAAGGGGTGGGGGTGGGGGGGGGTAGGTGAAACCTCATAATTTTCCAGCCTAACAAGATCGGGTGGTACCCAAAAGTTGGAATGGAACGAGCAGGGAAGCAAAGAGGGGGAGAATTAGAGAAATGTAGAGGCTGGATTGACAGGTAAAACAAGAGGATGGAGGTGAGGAGAGAGAGAAAAAAATGCCAGGTTAATGAGAGAGAAAGAGAAAGGGGTAAAGGGAACTCTTGAATATGGGGTTTCCATGCGGTGGACGGCGACATTCGAGGTGGGGCGGAAGTGAGAATAACCAAATGATGTTACCCAACCCTACAGTGTGTGTCTCGCAGTGTCAGTCCCTGAATCATTAGTCCTATAGTAACAGGCACGGAGGCAGAGATGGGAGAGCACTATTCAGATGACCATTAGACTGGCCCCTTTTAATAAATTTCGAGCATCCATATCATCATATATGGCTACTTAATCATTCTCCGCCTCCTCCTCCAGCCTCCTCCTGGCACCCTTTCCAGTTTTCCATTTTTTTTCCCCTCCTCCGATTTGTGTGTGTGTGTGATGGGACCCCCAGGAAAAATCTAGCACATGCACATACAACCCTTTTATCGAGGATCTTGCATGAAACCCGAGTGTTTTTCGTGGAATGTTATTGATTCAATTCATGAGTAAATGCATGGATAGCAAGATATTCACTTGAGTGAAAAAAAATGGAGTAGTAGCTCTAAGGGACTGAGGAGAAGGAGAGGTGAGGAGAAAGGATGATGGAAAGTCGTCGATACTGGAGAAGTAGAAGAAGACAATTAAACTCTTATTATTACAATTATTATTATTATTATTATTACTAGTGCACTACCAGTACTCCTTCTACACACTGCAGTGAATGCTTTCCGTTCATTCCTAATCGGACTCAATGCACTACACCTCTCACAGGGATAACTGGAACAGTTAGGAATGTGATATAAAATGGGGTGGGTAGCACTTGGCTTCCCATTAACCCGTTCCCCTTGAAATAAATTTCGGGAGAGGAGATACTCTTGTCTACACTGCAATTAAGTTTGGTACTACACGAAGAAAGGAGAAAGGAGCGAGCGAGAGAGAGAATACCCCTCCCCTCTCTGCTATGGAGGTGGCACATCTCTCATTTTTCCTATGTAATCATTTGAACACGCTCTGCTTCTGTTGCATTTTTCACTGAATTTTCTCGACTAATTTGTTTGAAGAAATTCGCACATTTTTTTTTTCTCCCCATTTGTCAATAAATTGAGTTTTTCTTCTTCAAGAGTTTGCGCGCGTCTACACAAACTGTACACACACACAGCTATCAACGACTAAAGTGCCCAGCCAGGAGGCTGCAGTAACAGTTTGTCCAATAGGGTGGGAGGGAGAGGGGAAGCCCATCCCGGTAGCTCAATGCTTGTTTACCATGCAGATTCCATCGTGGCTAAGGTGGACGCTTCACGTCTTTCCGGATGATGAGAATGAGGGAAGGCCCAAGAGTGCATCCACCATCCATCGATTCGGTTGGTTCATTGGTGTTTTAGGACCCTTCAACTACAAGATCATTAAAGCCCCGTCCACTGCGTAGTTCTAATACAGAGACTGCACAGTCACTGCACTAATACGTCGATTTTTGGGTATTAGCAGTACCCATTTTTCCCCACCGGCCACCCATGTCAGTTTGTTTGTGTTTTAGGGCCCTTCAACTACAAGGTCATTAGAGCCCCGTCCACAGCATAGTTTTTATGCAGAGACTGCACAGACACTACACTAAAGCGACGATTTTTGGGTATTAGCAGTACCCAGTTTTCCCAAGCGGCCACCCATGTCACTACTAGCTGGGGTTGCGTTGCTTAACTTCAGTGATCACACGTGTATATCATCACCACTGTTGCACGAAAAAGAGCCCTTTCTCATATGGAAGAAAAATCGGTAACAAAATTCTTAGGTATGTAGGAGCTCATTCGTGCTGAACTACTGCCTGGGTGGTTTCAGATTCGATCCTGGACTGAGGTAATTTGTCGTCTTTTGGGCGAGACAGAAAGGCCCCAACAGAAAAGCCAGTGCCCTGCGTGGTGTGCACAATGACACTACCGCACAGAAAAGAACCATTTCTACATGGAACATCCCCTTCCCTAGCGTCGCGGTGGAGTAAAGGATCCGTCAAACAGAACGGTGTTTATAACGTAGCGTAGAACACCGTTCTGGTTGATGGAGTCTTATTAGTGCCCCAACGAATCAAAAATAGGCCACTGATAAATAAAGGGGTTGCAGCATTAGGTTGGTAGTCGACTATGTCAAAATACCATCGCTCCTGGGTCCCAATGGAACAAAAATGGGCACCCTACCCTCGGCACTAGAGAGGTCGACCATAAATAACCAAACCGCATCGTTTAAGAAGATACTGAAATTCTAAGGGATTGGCAACGGGAAGGGAGTATAAGGGGGGGGGGGACTACAGATGCAGTAACTTTGACCCTACTTTTCCTAAATTTTCGAAAACTACAGGGAAGAGGTGAGGGTCAACAACATTTGGGATGAAGCTTCCTTGCTTCCACTGCTAGCGGTCCAAAACACCATTTCTGATTTCCGCGTTGCACCTCCCCCCAGGAAGGGTGAGAATACGAAGATCCATTCCCGCAGTCAAATTTTGACGGAAAAAACACGTACTCAGCCCCTAGACTTCGAGCGCTTGAGAATAAGGAATAGAAATGCTGTCTCCTACGAGGAGGGTAAATGTCCTGGAAGGTGTCACATACCAAAGTGACAAAGTATTAATCACCTAGCATTATTATTACTTCAAATATGCTGAATGCAATATTTCTATTGCGTATAGCAAGCAACGTTTGCTGCTTGTTGCGATAAAGAAACATTTCTTAGTGCCAATAAGTTAATCAAAATCAGCAACCCCCCCCCCCCCAAATACCTTTAAAAATTGCTCGTTCCTAATTGTTGGTTGCTTACTGCCTGTTGTGCGGCAATGTTGCTTGTCGCTTCAGCAAGCCATTTGTCTTAAAAGAGTTTTCTTCCACTCATTAACTTTAATGATGGGACTCAACAAGAACAATCGACGTGCCAAATGCGGAGTTTCCCAAACAGGACAGTCCGTGGGTTTTTTAAAAAGAGGTATGGGCGTGTGGGGTGTTGGGAAAGGATTCAACGAAACTTGCAAATAGACACGTTTCGTTTCAGTTGTTGGGAGTCGAAAGGCATCTGGATTTCTGACAAGACCTAAATTACTTAGTTGGAGACTTTGAAAACTCTCTTATAAAATAACTCACTAGAATTTAACCCGCGACCCGATCCCTGCCCCCTCCTCTCCTCAAATGGTCCACCACTGTATATGGGCCACATCACTTGCAACTCAATGAATTGCCAAAATCCTTTTGGAGGACACCCGGAAATGTTGTCAGAGTCTGTCGTCGTCGTCACCGATCAAATAAACACTTGATTGCGACTATTTTGACAGCTATGAAATGGCGATGACGTAGCCGAAAGCGGAGGTGGGGCGCGACCCAGGTGATTTAATTTGGGTAAAGCCACTGCTACAAAAAAAAAAAAAAAAAGAGGATTTCGCTATTTCACTGGTCGATAGCAGAGGCGTTGGTCGAATGGATTACTGTGACGCCACGGATGTTGCACTACGCGTCACTCTCTTGACCAACGGTGTTTGTCTCTTCACACGAGTTTGTGTGAGGGGACGGCGACAGGCGGAAGTTAATTCAGACCAGATGACCAATGGGAGAAACGCTAAAACTTGCCACTGACCACCACTGACAGGTTGTCATCTCAGGTAATTCTGCAAGGTTGGATCTCACTTTTATGGTCACTCACTGGTGGTACACGCTATGCTATCGAACTCATGAACGAAGGATATATACCCTAGCCTAGGGTCCCTTATCTTAGTTTTAGTCGTCATTATCCCCACTCTCTACTTTGTAGAGTTGCTGGTCAGCTATCCGGTTGATGCACTGAGTGGCCCCACACCGGACTGCCGATAAAGGGGGGTGCATAACGACTTTTGCCACCAGATCCTGCCGTTTTTCCCTGCCAAATCTCCCTTGGCTTGGCTAGTGGTAACGACCTTATTTTTGAGTCTTTGGATGCAGGTTCTATCCTGGCTGAGGTGGGCCTTTCGGAGTGACAGGGCGATGAATCTCAAGTGCATCTCCAAGTCTGATAGTAAGTAAAGCCCGTGTCCTGCCCCTTGTGTGCTGTGGTGGTGTAAATGATGTCAGCTGCTAGGAAAAGAACTCTTTCTACATGAAATCAAATATACGTGTACATCCGGTAACGAAATCCCTAGGGTAGGAAGAGGCTGCCCACTAACGCCCGTAAATTACCTTCAGCAGTAGAGAGCCAGACAACTTCGTCCTGGATCGAACCTGGAACTCCATATTCGAAAGCAGAAGAGAGGGAGGGTGGGGAGGAAAACGCCTGTCGAAGGTTGACATTGTTGACAAACAATATAATTGTAACCGGGAATAACTGGGATCAACTTGGTGAGACAAGGAAGTGGGGGTAGAGGATAAAAATATAGTGAGGAGGGGTGTCTTGAAGTGCTTCGAAGAAGTACCCAAAGCCCGTTCAGAACCGGATGTATCACAAATCTAGAGTAGGATCCCGAGAAGCGGAGGCGGAACATCTTAATATGAATGTTATATTACACCTGTATCGTTTATTGAGATGATAGAAATAGTGAGAAGGGGCTAAAAATTAATTTGGCAAATATGTTGTTCCCCGTCTTTTCTCCTCCCCCCTCCTCTTAACACCCTGAGTGTGGGTAGTAGTTCGTTCCTCTCTCTCTCTCTCTTCGTCAACCTCTCTATCTAACTTTATACACGTAACCAACGTCATTTTCTTTAATTAATAAATCGGGAATCCTTATTTTTGTTAACATTTCATTAATATTGAACCGCTATCCTAGGCATATGAATGATAAGGTTGGGGAGGGGTGGAGAGAGAGATAGGGGGACAGGGATAGAGAGAGAGGGGGAGAGAAGAGGAAGGGAACTCCTAGTGAGTGGTGGAAGGCTACCTTTCAGTCCTTCCCCCCTCCTAGTCACCACAGGTCGACGGCAAGAGGAGGAGCCTGATGACGGAAACTTCATTGACGTGTCCCAACACCGGCAATGTCAATTGGCGCGTATTTTTAGTAGGTCGCCTTTTTTTATCGTGCTACTTGTCCTACAGTATGTCCGGTCTGCATTCATAATAAGGCTTTCGTCGCCATAATCGACGACAGGTGTAATAAAGTCTACGCACACTCTTTCTCACCTCCTTTTTTGATATATGAAATAATATCACCTATTTAACCCCACTCTCTTGTCGGCCCCCCTCCACCCCTGCCCTATCATCATCATTGTGCGCAACTTTACAAAGTCGAGACACAACTTACATCATTTTCATAATCATAATAATAGTCAAAATAATACTAATAATAGTGAAGGCGAGCCCCGTGACTGACACTCACCCCATGACTTTTTGGCGTGAAAAATTAATTGAAAAATCTCAACGACCAGTTTCACCTCTGAAATGACGTCAGCATTACGGTAACGCTCTCGAAATCGGCGATCAACGCAAACATATTCACACAACTAGTAGACTGAAGAGGGGCAGCCGGGCAGGAGAGTAGTTGGGAGGGGGAAGGGGGCTGTCCGGTGAACAACAGTTTCTGTGCAAAGAGAGGGGGAGGAAGGGAGGAGCTAGAGTAGTGGGAGTTGGCAACTACGAGACTGATGAGGGACAGAAGAGTGGTGGGCTGTCTGGTGAACAACAATTTCTGTGCAAAGAGAGAGGGCGAGAGGGGAAGGGAGAAGAGAACCAAGAATAGTAGGAGTTGCAACGAAAACTAAAAAAATTTTTTTTCCACAAACAGGACCTGATAAAGGATCTGTGATGAACGAGTTATCTTCTTATAAAGGTGAAAGGGGATGAGGAGGGATTGAAGAAGGGAGGACGTGGAAGGAAAGGATTATCAAAATGCAGTGAAGAAATCAGATCGAAATGAGTTCAGCATTTTTAAAATGCCAACCGCCACACACCATTATTATTCAAGACATTCTAACCGAACGAGTTTTTTTTTTAGAAATAGTTTTGGAAAGCCCCCCTCCCCCTTGTGATCCATTAGATGTACAAGCGTCTCAAAAGTTACAACTTAGTGTCATCCTTAATTTATGAATTGCCCTCTCCCATTCTTCTCCTCATTCGCTTAAAACCCATATCCATCCACAATCTCCTTCTATATGCACTTCTGCTAAGTGGCCTTCGTACATGTCCAGTATTTCATGAACCCCATCGATATCACCTGGCAGAGAACAGTTCCGTGGACCGTGGAATAAAGGGTTGCAAATTCTAGGTAGTAAACCTAGGGGGTGGGTATGAGATGGTCTAATTAATCATGAGAGCTAGTTATGTGAAGATAGAGGGGCGCAGTTAAGAATAGTAAGGGAATGTAGGATAATGGCTCGCAGTTCTGACCAGGCCCTGCCATAGGCGGAATTAAGGTATGATTACGATGGTGGTAGTGGAGCAGAATAACACCATTGAACCCCCTATGCATGTTAGCCTCCTGTGCTATTGGCTATGAGGCACCGTGTGGTGTCCCCATTAGTATGTCCTCAGGAGTATGAACTCATCCCTTCCCCTTCCCCTTTGACCTTCACAGTTGAAACCCTGCTGACCCACACTAGTGCCATTATCATATATGATAGAAGGTTAAATGAAGACGTGCTTGGACAAGTAGTCTAGACCGGACCCCCTACTACAATCTCCCCTTAGTTCGGAGCTCCCATTCGTTTATGACTTTTCCCTGACTATTCTGCAAAATGCATGCGTCAGGACCTTTAACGCAAGCAGTGTCCGGAACTTGAAAAGGGGAATTCCCAGGCGGAATCATAGCGATCGTAACCAGCAGTGGCACTCCTCTCTCCTCCATGTGAAAACAAGCACTTCACGTATAATTTAGCAGTCATACAAAGGTCATGAATTTTTTTTCTACAAATAATTTGCATACAGTATCAGGCTACAAAACATATGTATGCAGGTTCGAGTCTCGGATTGAAATTGAGAAAAATGATCTTAGTAAACACATGCGTTGGACACACCAGTTCTCGTGAGATCACTGAAGTTAAGCAACGCAAACCCACCTTAGTACCAACATGGGTGGTTGGTAGAGAACGTTGGGTGCTGCAAATTTCCCCCCTCCTACATCCCCTACACCTACTTTCTCTTCTCCCGCGAGCAGCCTCCTAAGGGTTCGGCCTGTTATGGCTGCTTGGCCTACTCCCCAACCCGTTAGTGTAACATAAACATAGAAACATACGCACCGCATTCAACACGCACGCCGTCGAAGGCACCGACTTTCCAATCGGGGAGACGAAAGGCCTTCTTAGAAAAGAGGCCACCTACACCTACCAAAGTCAAACAAGCTACCATTGAGTCACCGAGGAGGGCAACAAGGGAGGAGGGAAGCAAGTGAGTGGCGAGGAAGACGAGAAACCTATGACGCCGGCCGGCTACATACCACAGTGAGCACTGGTTTCGCGTCAGCTCACACTTGAGAGAGCAGCAATCTGTCCCCTTCCCTTCCGTCCGAAACAAAAAGAAACCGTCCAGGATCGAACCTACGTACCATGAGTTCAGCTGCAATCATGATCCAAAGACTACTTACAGCAAAGAATTCAACAATTGCAAGAATCACAAGAAACAAAATTACACACGTACCCACAAAATCAGGAATCGGCGGCAGCGGTCAGTTTTATGTCACTCCTCTGCCATCAGTGGCCTTCTCCCTCTCACCCTATTCTCGCCCCCTTTTCTTAAATTTCCAGGGGTTGTCCTATCTCAACCGTATGGTACATTTCATGCACAAACGTATCTGAACGTCCGCAGGAAAAAAAAAGTCCTCCTCCTGCCCCTTATTCCCAATTTATTGATTGTCTTTAATGTGAAATATAGTGAATAAAATATGGATTCGCGAAGAGGACTATAGAGCTGTTTTCTCAAGAACAGGTCAGTTGATTGGGCGGTGGGAGTAGCGTGCCCTTAACATAGGGGGTACCGCACACCCCCTCCTCCTTTTGCTCCATTTTTCTCCAAGCCGTCTCTGTACACTGCGCTGTCACACGTTCTTACCCCGTTCTGCACTCGGTTACGAAAATTGGTCAAATCGTTGTTTTTTTTTCTTCAAACACTGATATCCAGATTCTTCCAATTGTGGGTGTACACGGAGCGTCTATTTGTCTATCCTTCATTTTCAAAAATCCCGTTTGTTATCATTCTTATGTTAAGATAGGGGAGAGGGTCGCCGCCCTACGCACCTCATTTGGTACAACGCATTCCTCTTTTACTTCGCGCTTACAGGTTCGCCACCTTTCCCTCCTGGCCGAGGTCAGTGATTTTTTTTTCTCTCTGATAAGAGGTGGAGGTCTTAAGTGCACCTTTCCACACAGACAGGAAGTGAAATTTGTGGAACCCTTGGCTGCAGGTGGATGAGAGGTGCAATATCACCTAATTATTCGACGACCCCTCAACGCCCGAATTAGGTAGAATAACCACTTGGTGATGAATTAATTAATGCTAAAGGGTGGTGTCCAGTCACCTTCAACATTTAACGAGACTCCCATTCTAGATGAGTGAGGGTGGGATTCTGGCACCGGCCATGATGATGTCATTGGCATAAGTTCTAGTCCCAGTTCCTCCGTGCGCCCATTCGTCCAAGGAAAGGAACCTGCCTTCACGGAATTGGACAGTGGTCTCACAGAGGAGAGAGAGGAGAGATGCCAGTTCTATCTAAAGTTCTATCTATGAGTAACAGGAAAAATGCTGACCCACGAGAAACGTGCGGGATAGGTACCTACTAGGGATGCTACCCTCCCCATTCCTTCCCTGGTAAGGGAGGGCAGGAAAAGACGATTTAATTTTCTGTATAGATTGTAGAAAGATAACGAACGGGTTCCACCAAAATGTAAATCGTAGACTAGGACGATGAGGGGGGGGGTGAGGAGATCGTAAGGTGAGGGAGGCAGGTCTACACTTTTCGCCCACAACAAGACTGCCCCACTCGCCGTCGTTAATTGGGACGATGCTTCTCTTAAATTTCGACGAAATTCTGCGCATTAAATAGTTTATTTTTTTGTCATATTTAATCATCATGATTGTATTCTGATTCCATCGAAATAACTTAAACGGGTTAAGGGGGTAGTTGAAGATGGGGAGGGGAAGTGTAGGTATGAAAGCCTCGGGAGTGTAAAGGGGGGAAGGCAAACCTAGGAGTCACGGAGAGAAAGAGAGTAACCCGAAGATGGCTGGAGGGATTCACGACAAAATAATAGCATTGTGGGGGCATCGAACTTGGTCCCAATCCCAAGATTTGATCTCTTGATTGGACACACATTGGAGGTGGCAGGGGCAGGGCGAGCACGTACTCCCATTAATAGACACCACAACCGTCCTTCATTGAATGCATCTCCTTGCCCAATGTCATCTTCCTTTTTCTGATGCCCTCTGTTTCACGTACTTTCACCCCTTTGGTCCCTGAGTCCTGGGCCGGACTACTGCGCAAGCGCTCCAGACATTAACAAAAATAAAAGCTGAGGTAATTTAGTTATTTTTAGGACAAGTTATATGAATGATGAGTTCACATATGTCTAATGAATGAGGTCATGGAGACATGATACAGTCTCAAAAACTGAAAAAAAGATGTCACACGCATACTCAGGCATTGCTTTTCCGAGGGACACAAGAGAGAAGAGAGATTTACGCTGCACGGGCTCTAGGATATCATATGTATGGGCGCAAAAAGTAGAAGGGGGGGGGGGGGGGCTTTTTTTTTCTTATTTTAGTTTTATTAACGAAAACAAAAAACTCCTATTTATATACTTTTCCCAAATGTATTATTGGTTCACTACTCACATATGATACTGGAGTTGGAACATTTTTTCGGGAGAGAAACATTATGCAAACGACCCAAATGCAATGAAATCGAGAGGCATCTCCGCCCTTTTCGACGGGACAGGTTTTTGTGCATGGCGTGCCATAACTCAAACATTCATGTCCCTTTCACGAACCCCCTCCAACGCTACTCCTCATTCCTCAAGGATAAGTTTCTTCAGACAATTCATTCGACGCGCATTTTTTCATCATTCAATTGGGGGATCGGTGATGGGTAGGGGGTAATCTGTGGTCATCCGGGATGAGGGTTATGGTGTGCTAACTAATGAAGCAACCCTAGGGCATTCGTAGAATGTATGGTCTCAGTATAGTCTGAGGTGGAGTCTTGTAGACACTCCTCAGTCCGACTTTCTGGCTCAGTGATAGAGTGCTAGGCGTTGAGTCCATGAATACGAATGCGATCCTGGTCATGGTTGTTGTTGTTTGTTGGTGTTTTAGGGCCCTTCAACTACAAGGTCATTAGAGCCCCGTCCACAGCATAGTTCTTATGCAGAGACTGCACAGGCACTACACTAGTGTGACGATTTTTGGGTATTAGCATTACCGAGTTTTTCCCAAGGTGCCACCCATGTCAGTGCTAGCTGGGGTTGCGCTGCTTAACTTCACTGATCAGTCGAGAACTAGTGTGTCCAACGCAATTCGCCGCCCCCCCTGGTCATGGTGACAGGCTGTAATCGCGGGCGAGAGGGATAGGGAAGCCTGAAGTGCTACTTCCTCCATCGGATGTAAAAAGTAAAGCTGTAACCCTGTGTGATGTGTACGCTGGCATTACTATCACTGTACGAAAAATGCAGACCGACAAGATTCTCAGGTGGGGAGCTGTAACAAACGTAACGGTGGACCTCTCCTGGTGTCGATGAAACCTCATTGGTCCCAACGCTAAGAGAAGGAGGGGAGGGAAGGTCATACGAATTTCTACACCTGGAAAACACAACCACCCACCTCAACTAGGTTTGAACCTCCGTTTTTCAAATCCCTTCCTTCTTTAACATTGGTGCCCCAGCATGTCGATTCCCGAACGTTTTCTTTAAATATTTTAGTTGATTCCACTGGCTTCGGGTGGTGTGTAATGGTGGTGGTGGTGGTGATAAAAAAAAGGACCCAAGAGTCAATTATTATTCCTAAGTTGAGATACAATGGATCGAGGAAGGGGGAAGGATGGAATGGGGTGAGTGGATGGGATTTAAAGTTATAACCATTGGAGACTATAAGAGTGGAGAGTGGGGAAATGTTTGGTGCCAGCGATCATCGTATATCGTCCATTTGACTGTTTATTGCCCCTTTTCCAATCTCCATTAAAAATGTGGTCCTGTGATTATTGTCGAAATTGGGATTCATGTTTGGGTCCCAGGAACCAAATAATGTCATTAGTCCATAGTAGGTGGCGCGCAACGATGGCGTCGTCTTCCAAATAAATTCCGCAAAATGGTCGACCAAAGTATTGACGAAGGCGACATCTTGGCATCTTGATGAAATGATTGCCGCGGGTCACCCATTTCCTCCTATTCCCGGGGCCCTCTATTATGCGAACGTGCACGCACTCCGTATAGATGGTCCCAGGTTTCTGGATACCTCTCTTTTTCTCTCTATGGCGTCCTCTTAAATACCTACTTCCTAAATATCTACACTTCACGACGATGACTACCCATACCCTACTTTCACCCCTTCCTTTCCATAAACTGGTATACAAAAAAAGAAGTGCGACCACATCGCCATCGTCCGTTGTAAACAATGTTCACCAAAGAGAAGTTTGGGCGGCCCACTTTCCACCGGGCAGTTATGGTCGCCGCCCTCCATCGCATTTTTCGTTTTTATGCCTGGTCATAAAATCAGCAGTAAATTGAAGTTGAGTGGCAAAACGACGTGAATTTCAAACGTTCTTCCACTTCACTATTGTTATCGTGTTCTGAAGTTCAGGCGACAACCAAAGGAAGCCTTAGAAATGGACGGACAATGGGACGCTACGCTCTTCCGGTCAACAAGAACAATCTGTGAATAACGCCGTGTGTGATAGTGCAACATGCTGCACATAGACCTCCCCATCCTCATATCCTGACCCAAAATAACCAGTAAAACCCTCAGTGACAACTAACACCGACTTCCGGGAGGTAGACGACAATAATCTGGACAAGAATGTGCCCTATCTCATCACTGGTACGGGGAGGAAGAGAGTGAGAGAGTTGAGGTGAGATGGGATGCAGGTTAACGGGAGGGAGCATAGACGTAGGTCTAAGCCAAACATGGGAGCAGGTTGTAAGGTGGGAACATGTCACCCACCTACTCTGTCACTCAGGAGCTCCAGGCAGCGAATCCATATAGTGGGGGGAGCGGGAATTTTACCAATCTCGAATTTCTTTGCTGTATAGAAAAAGGTTGTTTCTCGGGACATTTGATACAGTACATTCCACAAGGGGGTTCTCATTCTTTCTGTCCCACCCGACGTAAGGGACACTACAGAATTCCTTTTCTCTCTTTTTTTTTTGCTCGACATAAACCAGTGAACCCAACCAGGATCGAACCAGCTCAAGATCCAAGCAGTTGATTTACCAAAAACCGGAAGCACCCAGCCCCTAACCACTGCTACACTACTGATTTCTTGACAGAAGAGAGGACAAAGGGGAGCGAGCCCACATTCACTCTTTTACTCTTGACCGCAACTGTAGCAGCCAAGAAAATGAAAGCCAACGCACGGCTGCCGTTAGAAAGAAATGTCAGTGACACACAACGACCGCTGCCGCTGCTGAAGGACCAATGGGGATTCCAAGTTGTTCGTTATACATCTGGTGTGTTGTTGTAGTACCCCACCTTGACCAGGGTTCGATGACAAGACGGTGGTGGTGGTGGTAGCGGTGGCAGTCATGTTTCTCCCTTAACACATTGTCAATCTCCTCTCCGTCTTTCTTTCACATGTCGACGGAACTCTTGATGATTGCCCCTGCCACCTCCATCAGTTAAACATTTTGAATAAACAACCTTGAAAATCAACGGGATGAAGAACCTCCATCGCCCGAAGTTTTACCCCAGTCTCCTTGCCATGACGTAGGACAGACAACTGTGCTGTGCATGCTGAAGCAATGGGAGAGGAGAAGAGGAGGAGAATTCATGTTTGTTTTGTGTCTTTGACTAATGACGGTGACATTATTGATGCCTTCGGACTGGACCAAAAACTATCAACAAGCAAATGCTAAATCGTCAACTCCATTTACCCCTTTCATTTCACAAATTAATATCCCGCCTGGGTAGCGTGCTCTGTAACTGGGTCAGTAGATCTTGGTTCGATACTCGACCGAGGTGGTTAGCTTCTTTCGGACGAGAGCTTGCCCCGGATGAAAATAAAACCGAGGTCTCGTGTGGTGTACGATGGCAGTGGCACTTAAAAGGACCCTCTCAATTATGAAACGGGTAGATGAGGCAAAATTTCCAGGTGTAGGAGCTCGTCCCTTAGTGTCGGTGGAATTCCCCAACCAACAGTAGACCGACGATAAATAAGTATAGGGGTTGCAGCTTTAGTCGGCAACCGGCTGCGGAGAAACGCTGTCCAATATATCGCCCTTGTGTCCATTCAGAGGGACAAGATGGGTACTGGAGTTGCTTATTTCACAAATTAATCCGCGAAAGGACAGGGGCATTTGAGCACTTGATCAATTGGCATTTGATCCAGTATCGAACATGGAACCACCGACAAAGTAGTCTCTGTGCCACCGAGGCGGGTATGAACAAATCTATTTATGAAAAGAATGCTGACATCTGAGGTGTGGATCATATTATCAACGTTGGAATTTCGATAAACGTTAAGGGTTCATAAATGGCTTAGTAGAGTGTTGAGTCAGAAATTAGTTATGAGTAATGTTGGTGATGGTTTTATCGAATTTTATAAACATTCCAGAAATTTTAGTATTTTTTTTCCTGCTGGAGTGATTTTTGTCCATAGTTCAAAATATTGTACGATCGGTATGACAAAAAACAAAGACGATATGATTGAATAACAATCAGTCTTGATGGCAGTCTGATGACCTCGGTTCACCAACTGTCCTACTAGCAGACACCTCTAAGTGGCAAGCCATCCTCGATTACTACTGATCTATTATTTTTTAAATATCGTCTATTAATATTTATTCCTAAATTCATCATTTCTGTATTCGGTGATTGGATTTCCGCGACAACGAGACAACATACAAAAATTCCTGCAGCTTACATTATGACGCATTTTTTAAAAGTACAATAACATTATTGGCAATATTTCGACACTTACTTTGGAACAGTTTGTGTCGTCAGACTTGTTAAATAAAGTTTGAATCATATTGTTTTTCCTCAAGTAATTAAAAGAATTCATTCAAAGCTCTGAAAACAATTTTTCGAGCTAATGGCAGCCAAAAAGAATTCTATTAAACATTCTATTCTTTTCCACTTATACAACACTATGACGTAACGCTGCATGCGACTTGAAGCACGTGTGCTGTAGAACGGGTTATTAGCAGTGCCTCTAGCGATATTCATTTACATCACATTTCATAGTACTACAATGTGCTGTAATGACGTAATTCTTTCCTGTTGAGGGTTCAAGACCGGTCGTAGGGCAAGGTGACCGAGTCAATCGCCTTGGGCCCCGCGCTGATGAATTGGAAAAAAAATTTTTTTTTTTGAAAAACTATATTTTGATTTCATGTGTTAACGTTAAAGTGCTTCATTGCTAAGCAATCAACTTCATAAATCTTGACACTGTGGCCCCGCAATCGCCTGCTGCCTTGGGCCCCGCAAATTCTAGGGCCGACCCTGTGAGGGTTGATGGCTTCCGGTTCGGAGGATGAGTGGGGAGACCACGCGGAGCAGTGGTCTCCCCACTCTTAACCTCCCTCCCCTTCCAAAGATGACGGCCAGAGTTGGGTTTTAGGGTAGAATATTCAAACCGCCCTTGCCAGTTGGCAAGAACGCCTGTGTCTACTATCCTCATCTCCTACATCGGTTTCCTTATCGGTGTCAAGACTTTACATGTTGCCGGTTCGATCCTGGTCAAGGTGAAATTGGCTTCTTTCGGAGTGGTAATGCGAAACAACCCCCACCTACCCTCTCTGGTTGGACACACCACTTCTCGTCTGATCACTGAAGTTAAGCAGCGCAACCCCAGCTAGTACTGACATGGGTGACCGCTTGGGAAAACTGGGTACTGCTAACACCCAAAAATCGTCGCATTAGTGTAGTGTCTGTGCAGTCTCTGCATAAGAACTATGCTGTGGACGGGGCTATAATGACCTTGTAGTTGAAGGGCCCTAAAACACAAACAAACAAACCCTCTCTGGTGGATAGGAAGTCCACGATTGGTGGAGTGTGGCGTGAACGATGTCACTACTGCATAGAAAAAAACCCCTTTCTACACGGAACAAAAGAATCCCCCAGGTGTAGGAGGAGCACGCCTCCTCCCCTCCAGCAGTGAAGAGGCCGGCGTTAAAAAAAAAAAATAGAGTTAATAAACCAAATTGACGTCGGTAAATGACCTCATAAGCAGACAGACCTGACATCACAGTTGAACTTGGACCAAATCTGCCCACCAGGTAAGGAGGTCCCATCTACCCACTGCACCAAACAGCTGGCGGGATATGGTTCATCCACCGAAAATGGTTATGAAATGGGACATGGTTATGAGAAACAAAATATGATTCACATCAAGAATAGCTGAGTAATTAAAATATCGGTAATTATTTAGCAACAGCAGCCACAACAAGGAAGAAGAGCAACTAGAAGTTAATGTAGGTTTGGGCCGATTGGACGGTGGAGCGGGGTGTGGGGTGGGGGACAAGTTTTATTGGCTAACCTGTCTGCCCCTTACTGTACCTCAGACTCGAGACTTCCGGGGAGGAGGAGAGAGGGACAGATTGGGCAGACTGCTTTCCTCCTACACAAGCTGTTTTTTTTTTCCATTCTCAATATATCCGTCAACACAATACATACCGACATGTTTCCTCACACACGCACAAACACATTAACCCTTTACTTCTAAGATATTTGTCTTCCTCTCCCAAAATATGACGTCTGAACAGAAAAAAAAAACAACATACATAAAAAAATGAACTTGAATATTACCAGCATAAATTAATAATATTCAATTTGCCTTCTTTCGAAGAGGTAAAGATCCCTGACAGCTTTGGCTTGCTATGCCGAGAAGATAGAACATCCTTAATCTTTCAACCCTTTTTTTATACTCTACACACACCCCTATCTTTTTCCTCCCCCCGGAATTGCATGAAAACAAAAATTATAACTGGGTAGAGAAGAATTAGTCAGTCCTAGTGTCGCTAACCCTTATGATAACCTTTCATATTAATGTCAAGAGGGAGTTGACCCCTTTCTCTCTCTCTCTCTGTCTTCCCTTCTTCAGCACCGTTATAACCTTATTGCATCGACCCGGTCCATGACGCACTTTTGTGTCTCCCTCTCTGCCCGCCCGACCACACACAAGCATACATATGCAAGTTAAAAATAAATATATTATTTAGTCTAGATTCAGAACCTTAGTATTTAAAAAAATATATATATATTTAAATGGGAAGCAATCTTTTTCAAGATGACAACCGTCCTTTATTTCACCTTGACCCCTGAAATTTGACTATATGTTTTGGTTTCTCTCAAATGACTACGGTGTTACTGTGATCTGGTTACCACCAGTCGTGTCAAATGATAGGCCGGGGCAGAGAACGTTGGGACGGGTAGGACGACAGATTAGGACAGGCTTATGGATATCAGCCCCCTTCTTACGCCTGTGATTTCATTTACTAACGGGTAGTTGTTGTTCAAGCTACTCCTGAAGACCGGGGAGCGGCGAATTGCGTTGGACACACCAGTTCTCGTCTGATCACTGAAGTTAAGCAACGCAAGCCAGCTAGTACTGACATGGGTGGTCGCTCGGGAAAACTGGGTACTGCTAATACCCAATAATCGTCGCATTAGTGTAGTGTCTGTGCGGTCTATGCATTAGAACTATGCAATGGACGGGTCTCTAATGACCTTGTAGTTGACGGGACCTTAAGCCCCAACAAACAAACAACAAAATCCTGAAGACGAATTACCGACACCAGAGGGAGGAGAGCGTGGCAGCTCACAACCTAGGAAGTCTGTCGATTAATGCGCAATTTTTTTCCGTGTAGAAAGTGTCCTCTTATATGCTGCTGTCACACCGTGCACCAGGACACCTAAGGTTTCCTTCTTGAAAACCAAGCTACCAGTCTCGGCCGGAGTTGAACCCGTAAACATGTATTAACCAGTGTCGGAGGAGGGATGGCACCTTTATTGTCTCTCGCTCTCTGGATAAAGAAATTCCTTCTTAGGGCAGGCTTGAACCTGCGAACCTTGAGATAGTTGACCCGTCCCACATACAAAGTAAGGCAAGTGCCCTTACTGTTTGGTGTGACCAGTGTCGTACCACCCCTCCACCCTGGGTCTTGAATATAACGAAGCGGTATACACCCTATCGAGTCATATCCCCCTTCAGAAAATCCTGGCTACGCTACTTGGTGTGACAATGTCACTTGCAGGTAAAAATAGCAGGTGAAGAAGCAGGTGCAGGCCCCTACCCCCGCCTCGTCTAGTCCTTTCCATAAACAGTTTCTAAATTTGATAAGTACTCCAAACTTCATGTGGATTAGAACCCTTATCCACTTATTTGCTATACATAGGTTGGTCGGATGGAAAGGGGTGAAGCCATTTTTAGTAAGTTTCATTCTATTTTTATTGCTACTAGTATAAAGACACCGCATCCAAGCAGCCTGAACCGCCCCCCCCTTCGTCTGGGAAATTTTCTAATTTTTACCTCTTTTTCTACGTAAAGGTGGGTGTGGGTAGGGGTAGGTGGGTCCTGTTACCTGTTGCTGATAATAATGATATCGTTGACGGAACTGTCAGGTAAACACGCTAACCACTCGACCTATTGAAGACAGAATAAGTAGGTTAATTAAGGGACGAGAATAGTCTTTCTTCATCACTCCATTATTTGGGGTGGGGGGAGTAAGTAAATGCCCACTTGTACCCCTGGTCCCACGGAAGTAGGCAGGTAGGGTAAGGTCCCTGTGATTTCATCAAATTTCATTAATAAAACAGATTACTACCGAAATATTATGCAAATATGCAACGTGTATTCGCATTAAGTGACGTACAGCGTCATACAACAAGAATGAGGACACGAGCGCCCTAGCCTATCGCCATCACTAAGCAGTACTCGGAAAATTACCGCTTCCTCGAATGGTTCGCGCATAACATGGCGGAAATCGCGCGGACGCAATTCATTGATGAATGATGGGGTCGCCTCCCTCTCACTCTCTCCTTTGAAATACAATTCATTTAATTAATATATTAATTAAATCAATTTATGTGAATGGCGGATGGCAGAGGGGAGGACGGAAGAGGCTACAATAAGGGACATAGTAGCGACGAGCTTAAATCAACGGTGACGTCACAAATCTCAGAGTGACCACGCATTCCAAACCACAATGGGCGTCACTAAAGGCCGGAACAACCACAAGAGTATTCTGTCAGGCCCCTTGCGTCGATCGTGTCCTACTTTTCCATACCCAACAGTAGCAGTGCCATGTATCATTAACACAGCGACTCGGGTTCGATACCGGTTGTTTGAGTGAGGCAATTTTCTTAACATGCTCACTAATCAACGTCAGGGTTAGATTGTGTGGAGCGGGAGAGCGAATTTTGCCGCTCTACACATTCTTTTCCGTGCAGAAAGGGGTAGGTCAATTTACGAGCACCACATGGTTTTATTTCCCATCCCGAACACGAAAAAGGAATGGTGGGGGCCGCATCTAGTACCCCTCCCCTTTCTCTCTTCTGTAATTACCCGAAAGAGATCACTCATCACTGCGATCATGAGTTCATTGAACTATCAGGGACAGGCTGAGAGACACCTGGAGGACACCTTAAGTCAACGCTCGGTAAATAACTTTACCAGACAGTGCTAGACTACGCAGCAGTAGGCCTACTAGCTATGCGTTGTCTGATGGTTCTGAGTTCAATTCCCGTTATCATTACTAATCCGTTTCCCGCCTATGGCAGGGTCGGATGCCTTTTGTTGTCCCATTGGGAACACAAGCGACCTGTTGGATGGTACTGTTATGAAGCCAGCTGCTAACCTAATGCTACGGTAGCACCTATGCCTATTTTGATTCGTTTGGGGCACTTTTTCACCACCGACGCCTGAGGGCGAACTCCTACGACTGAAAATTTTGCTGATCTGCATGTGTATTTTACCCCATGTTTGTTTGTTTGATTTGTTTGATTAGTTTATGGGTTGGGGTGTAAGCCAGGCAGCCATAACAGGTCAACCCCTTAGGAGGCTGCCCGCGGGAGATGAGGAGGTAGGTGAAAGGACGAGGAAGAGGGTTAATTTGCAGCACCCAACGTTCTTTACCAACCACCCAAGTTGGTATTGACGTGGGTGTGCGTTGCTTAACTTCAGTGATCTAACGGGAACTGGTGTGTCCAACGCAACTTGGCCGCACTAACGCAACTTGGCCGCACTACGCAACTTGGCCGCACTGCGCAACTTGGCCGCACTGCGCAACTTGGCCGCACTGCGCAACTTGGCCGCACTACGCAACTTGGCCGCACTCGCAACTTGGCCGCACTCGCAACTTGGCCGCACTGTGTAGTAAGGGTTTTTCGCGTGCGAGTATCCGATATGTACCAATCTGACGAAGGTGAATCGAGGACCTCTCTCTCTTTCTCGGAATTACTCAAACCACCTCGGTCCAGGATCGAACCTAGAATTACTGTAGTCCAGCAACGCTGCCTCTGCGCCACCGAGGAGGGTCCTATCCCCAGAACCAGTGGACCAAATTTTGGCATTTTTAGTTAATTTAGGAGACGTGTTGTGGCGCCTGAAAGGTGAGAAGGACCTACAAGAGCATTGGCACGTCAAAAAACCTTACGACACGAAAAAAAATGTAGCACCCTACGTCACTTCAAGGAAGGTGTGCCAGCCCCCTCCAATTTTTTTGGTGTGGGATCTTTTCTGCTTTCCAGCTGTTGTGTAGCAGCGAGTGCAGCAGGAAGCCACAAACTCATTTTAACCAATTTAATAACAACCAGAAAACGTGCAATACCGAGGTTATGAGTTGGCCCAGTGTGATTCGGCATATTGTTATTAGTCAATAATACGTGAAAGTGTCCGCCGTCGCCCCCATTTCAGAATACTTTCTTGGGACCTCCATACAAGGATGTCAGATTGAGACCCTAAAAGTTGAGTAACCCGAAAGAAAAATACCCCAGTGCTCACGACCACAGTAAACCATAAGTCAGTCTACGAAGAAGGAACAGGATGTAGCAGCCACCACCGCCTGTGACGTTTCTCACGCAGCCCTTCAGGTCCAATCCGGTGTTGGTGTGCGGGTGTGGTGTATCCACATTCCGAATTTCTGGAAGTTACACTCCCCCACCCCCTCCATTCTTCTCCAATCATGCAAATGGCACAATTTTGGAGATGTGGCCTCCAGGCACGTAAACCACACTCACCACAACCACTTCGATTTCCCGCCTCACCGATTTGAGGCCTGATAGTTTAGTGGTGGTGCTGCAATATTATTCTGGCTGCTCTTGAAACTCATGCAATGGTGCTTACCCCTTTCATGATACACATTTTGTAACGAGGAAAGTCATGGTCCTCTGGTTTTCCTTCTCGCCGGATTAGTCATAATCTTTTTTTAGAATTAACATGTGTTTCACAAAAAAAAAGTTTCAAACAGTTAAGACTTCACAGGGAATGACTTGGGACAAGGTATTCCTCGTAGGACCTCTTCAAAAACCACGCAAAGAAAAACTTTTCAAAGAGCGTGAATGACGTCATCAATTAATGCGTAGTGACGTCAATCATTAATTAATTCTACTTAACTAACTGAAGTAGCACACCAACGGAAATTATTACGTCAGAAAAATAGTCTAATTTTCAGGCGAAAAAAACAAACAAACACAAAGTAGTAAGTGTAGGCTGAGACTGGCGTCTGCTGCTCAACAGTGCATTTCATGCATTTACGGCGTCGAAACTACTGTACGTGCACAGGTTCGATTCCGGACTGATATACCGTAGATAGAAAGCAGAAGATTACAAATGAGATGAAATTATTAAAACCGGTAATCGTCACTATACATTAAAAAAATCGTTTTTAAACGAAAAGAAATTTTTAAATCGACAAACTTCCAGATGGAAGGGTTCGATTCTCACCCCTTTCACTCAACCCTGATGATGCTGCTAAGTCCTTGGTGCTTCAGAGCTATCAATCGAGTGAGTGTCATGAAGGTTCGAACACTCAACCGGGCATAATCTGCCAGGTAAGGTCAAAAAGAGGTACTCATCATCATACCCTTATCCCGCCTGTGGAGGATCGGGTTTGCGGGTTCTAGCCCTCCATTCACCGTCCACCTCACACACTACCATACCTTTACGGACAACTGCTCCCACGTCTGTTCTTTTTTGGTGGTGTTTTAGGGCCCTTCAACTACAAGGTCATTAGAGCCCCATCCACAGCATAGTTCCTATGCAGAGACTGCACAGACACCACGCTAATGCGACGATTTTTGGGTATTAGCGGTACCCAGTTTTTTCAAGCGGCCATCCATGTTAGTAATAGCTGGGGATGCGTTGTTTACCTTCAGTGATCAGAAGAGAACCGGTGTGTCCAACGCAATAAGCCGTTCCCTTCCAATGTCTGCTTTAGTCTCTCTTTGCCCCGGGTGCTTCCAACCACACTATACCTACCCCATTTCGTCCGCCTTCACTACCTGTATGCAAGGTTAAAAAGGGTCATGGCAGTTAAAGTTTTTTTTCAGGTGATGCACCGACCGCTATCTCCACAAGTTCGAATCGGGCCTTGCCCGTCTGCAAGTCAGACACCGTCCCGTAACTCGCCTAAAACGGAATCATGACAGTTAAGCCAAATACTTTATGAGGGTGATAGCAATCAGCACCCTGAACAGTGGTCACTGACCTGTGGAAGGAGGCGTCGGAGGTCGTCGGTCAGCGGTATGTCCCATTACTTTCACCCCTACACCGCTTCTGTTCTATTAAGATGCTTGGATAATTCAATTGGTAGCATGCCTTACCACGGGTTCGATTCTTGTCGCCCGAGGTGAGAGTGGTTCCCTTAGACCGACTTCCCCTAAATGCTCCTTTCGCCGGATGAGAAGTAAAACCGCAAAAATCGTGGCCCCATGTGGTGCGAATCATGTCACCCTCTTTTTTTCAATGATTGAAATCGTGTTTAATTAGGCAAGATGGTGAATATATGTGTAGCAAGTTGGTCAAATCCCCAGGTGTACAAGTTCGCTCTCTTTGGTCTGTTAAGTGGCGTCGTAGGTGGAAACACCAACATTCAATAACCAAATAAACCAATTCAGTTCCTCCCCGTGGAACTGTTCTTTAAATCCATGTAACTTTGACGATAAAAATGAGATTCCCCCTTTTATTAACAGACGAAAAATAAATCTAATAAAATGTCTACTCAGGGACATCAACAGTAAAACAGTAGGAGATAAAAAAACAAATGTTTTTACATTCAACGAAATGATTTTGGGAGGAGTCCTGGCAAATTCGCGGGAATCAAAATTCATGGAATTACCGTTAATTAATTAACTCGTGGATATATACCTATTATTTTAAATAAACCATAATAAGAGAGAGTGAGAGAGAAAAGGATGGATAGATAGATGCCTTTATGGGCGGGACAGCACTATAAACAATGCAGAACAAAGAGTAAGAGGCAGATGATGATGGCGGATGATCACACTCTGATTGGCATCAGAGGAGGGATGGTGATACCCCAGGCAGTTCAAAGGTCGTAAACTTCGCATTTAAGAAGTGGAGGAAAAAAAATAAATAATCGCTCTGCTGATGGACAACACTCTTCCAGTGCCCTTATCCCAGTGGTTGATAAAATATTAGATTCCACTTTCTCGTTGTGCGTAGGTGACCCGAGTTCAATTCATCTTAGTTGTGAATATGAGGTTGTGTTCCCTTAGGCTTCTTGAAGGTCCGTTTGTGAAATACTGTAGTTTGCCCTCGGCCGTCGTTGGTGGTTTTTTTTTAACTTTGACTTAAACGATATTTGCCTTCATAATACACTTATCCCACCTGTGGTAGGATCGGGTCTGCGGGTTCTGGTCCTCCACTCCCTCCTATCACCCACCAGGTTCCCATCCACTATGATATCCCTTCATACAAACTCCTCCCACGTCTGCTTAGGTCTTCCTCTGCCCTGGGTGCTTCCAAAAATCTGCATCCCTGTGATGGACCTAACCAACTCCTCCTCCCCACTTCTCATTAAATGCCCATAACACCTTACTCGATTCTCTTTCATCTTTTCCGCGATGTCCCCCAACTCCGAAACTACCCCTGATGTATTCATTCCTAATTATCTTTACCCTCGACACTCCACCCATGTACCACACAGCATTCGCTCCCTCGCTACTCTGAGTCAGCACTCTGATCCATACAGCATAGCTTGCCTACCACTGGCCGTGTAGAATTTCCCCTCTAACTTCATTGGGACCATCCGATCACACAGGACTTCACTTTCCTGTCTTCACTTCATGGTTCCTTCTGAGGACACTAATAAAGAGACGTGACTATACATGGTGCTAGTTCATAAGGAAAACGCAAGGGACCGGAGAGGCAAATTGTGTTGGACACACTAGTTCTCGTCTGGTCACTGAAGTTAAGCAACACAACCCCAGCTAGTACTGACATGGGTGGCCGCTTGGGAAAACTGGGTACTGCTAATACCCAAAAATCGTCGTATTTGTGTAGTGTCTGTGCGGTCTCTGCATAAGAACTATGCAGTGGGCGGGGCTCTAATGACCTTGTAGTTGAAGGGCCCTAAAACACCAACAAACATACAACAACAACGCAAGGGACGGGACGTAGATAACGAAGGCTCCGTAACATACAGTACCTGCAAGCCCCCTTCAAGAAGAAAAGTATTGATCCACTGAACTAGAACTCTTTTGAAGCCCAAGCTTCGTCCTGTCCACTGTAATAACCACCTCATAGGTCACGTGGATGATGGCCGAAAGTGCTCTCAACCTTGAACAAGAAACTATTTGCCTTGTTTAGTTGGGGAGGGATGACGTCTAAAACCAACCCCTCGGTCACGCAGATGTAATATGCTACAGTACTGCGTCAGTGATTCCAGGGTCAATTTGGGACCGAGATGGCTTGTCCTCTTTCGGACGAGAGACAGAGGCTCCAGTGTGCCTTCCGTCGGATGAGAAGTAAAGTTGTGGCCCAGTGCCGTGTGTATGATGTCCCCACTACACGGAAAAGAGCCCTTATTACATGAAATAACATAATGTGCGCATTTCGACAAAACTTTCAGGTGTAGGAGCTCGTCCCCCTGGCGTCGGTGGAAGAAAAGTGCGTCAGTGAATCAAAATTTCCGCGCTAGGTTGGCAGCCGGCTGTGTAAGGTTACCGTCCAGCTGATCGCTCATGTGTCCCAATCGGACAAAAATGGGAACCTGGCCCTGTCATAGGGAGAAATGGTTAGTGATGAATCCATGAGTAAAAATATGTTTATGAAGCGTCTTCACTCGCAGTATCATTCTGGTCATTAACTTCTATCAATATAGAGTTTGTCATGCGTTTATGAGGCGTCCTCATCACTCCTTGTTCCCTTTCCAGGTGGCGCACACCAGCGTCAAGGACAGGAGAAAACAAAACAACAGTTGGTCCAAGGTTCGATCGTTCATCTAGCAGTTCCAACCAACTTACGCTATACCGCGTGTAACCTGTGATACAATTCATGCTACTTTAAAATTTCGGACATTCTAACCTGTTTCAGGGGAACCAACGTACACACACCTGATTGAACAACGAGTTTCCAAAAATATTATGGGTCGATTAAAAGGAATTCCTACTGTACTGTCGCCCGATTTATTACACGTACTGGCATCAATGGGACACGGTGACGAAATTGGTGAGTACCCATTTTAATTAATCAATAGTTTAATGACCCTGTGATGAGATCGGGGTTTGCTAACTCTTAGCCCTTAAATTCGACCTGTCCTGCAACATTCAACATACGCGGTAATACGTAGTGCAGCATCAACCCAAATCATTATTTTAGCAGACCACATTTCCAAAACAGCGTCACGTGATTAACCTTCAAAGTCAAACGTGAAGGTCGACGATACGTTGTTTTTTTTCCTATTCCGTGTTCGAAAGAGGGACATTCACATATTCGGTTCTCCTCGTCACTCAACAGGTAACATTGTCATTTCACGTGAATTTCGGATATAAATTGAGTATCATCTTCAAAAGAAATTTGTAAAAAAAAAAGAATATAAAGACAATGTGGGATGTGATACTCGATAGGAACGCCACAATTTCCAAGAAAAAAATTTAAATAAAAATGTACACAGAGAATTATCTTAAATCTCTTATATTAGCGTTATGCGAACGATCTTTTCTGGGGGGTCAAAGGGCAACACTGTACCTAGAATGTGGAGAAGTTTGGATTACCTCCAGGGTAAATAAGCAGTTAAAGGCTGCGCAACATCTCACGCTCCCATTCCTGGAATCTCTACCAGGTCTAGACTATTTATCTGCGGAAGGTTCTAGTCAAAGTGCCAAGTTGTTTTCGCCTCCCAATTTCTGTTGTCCCAGATGAGGAACAACCATTGTCCCGTTACATTGTTCCATGTCATTGTCGTCGCATCTGTACGTGCGTTTATGTGTTTGAGGGGATCCATATTCTCCTTCTTCGAGTTTCCCCGAATTGACTTGCATTTTTTTGTCAATGAGGCAAACTTGCATGAAACATTTACATATCTGCACGCACATTTTGATACTCTAGGACCCTCTCTTTCCTCTCCCTCTTCACAACTCAAATTTTTGCATCTCGAAATAATTCTCCACTAACCCTACCTAATCAATAACAATCCTGCTCAATGGAGTAGAAAGTTCTACTAATCCCAGTACCAAAAGGGGTAAAATCCTTTTTTTTTAGTACCACCTGTATCGTATTAGCTACGCTACATATTTTCAGCCCTGCGCGCGTGATCGAGTCACTGTTTGGAGAAAGGGCAAACTGTCCAGTGTTGCCTTTTAACTCAACTGACATGCCCTATATAAGGTCAGAGTAACAAGGGTCTTATCACTTATCTAAGAGTCCCAACCCACGAAAGGGGTAAGAAAAAGCCAGAAAATGGGGTCGAAGACATCGCCATAAAAAAAACAGGACACTACACTACATCCGTATGACAACCGCTGACTGACCACCTGTCGAGAGAAGAACGTTACCATTACCAAAACTCCATCCCCGGCATCTGTTAGTGGCCTTCTTCTACTCGCTCACCTATATTCACGGGAACGTAATCAAATCCGAAATATCAAATTACTCCATTTCTCTAACTGTTAACAAGCTGCAGGAGGGCAAGCGGATGGGGAACGTAGGCCGAAGCGGGAAGTACATGGCATGGAACTGTTGAAGACGAGTTCCAGGAACATGGATAACCCATAAGGGGGGGGGGGGTTTGCTAATCGAAATGGTCTTCATCAGAGATGCATTCGAAGAGCACGACTGGATCACATGCGCACAAAGATTTGAACAAAAGTGGGCAACGTGATCACGTGTTTACCTTCTTCTAGTCCACCCCAGGTTTGCCTGCCCCCAAACACTTAAAAACTGGATCATTTTTTACGTCGGAGTTTACAAAGTCTATTGTAATTTTGTGCTATCACTCACATATGTTTTCATCAAGTTGTTTCTTGAGAGCCGGCACCACCTCCACAGGCCCGTTGACTTTCTTAGGCTCAAGGTGCACAGATTCGTTTCTGGTGCTCTAAGGTCGACTCATTCCTTTCCATCCGACGAGAGAAAGACCCAAGATGCCCGTTCCATTACTCTGAACACTAGAGTCTAGTAGAGTCAGGATATGCCGTTGAAAGAATAGATGCCGAAACAGTACCTCAACCGGAAGCTACTTCAGTACATACAGTAGTTCGCATACCGACTGCCCAAATAACAAAACCACGCCTCAGCGCGTTGTTGACTTGAACCCAAGGGTTGCAGGTTCGATCCTGGTCGAAGTGGATGTCGTTTTTCAGGCGAGAAGGAGGAAACCCCCGCCCCAATGCTCCTTCCGTCAGATGAAAGAAAAGTAAAGCCGTTGTTTAGTGTGGTCAGTGCAATGTCTCACTGCGCGGCAAGTAACCCTTTAAACATGGAGTGAAATATACCACGTCACAGGTCAGTGTAACATGTGCATTTAGATTCCAGGTGTACGACATCGTCCATCCCCTGACCACGGTAAAGAAATAGTCCTCATAGAAAACAAAATGATTGTGGCATTAGATACAGTCCAAATATTCGCCCGTGCGTTCCCAAGATCGGGGCCGCCTTGAGGTAATTGCCACCCCCGGTGCGAAAATTAAATTGCCTCGTATAACTTTAAAATCGAAAGGAGTAATAAAATATCTGCACCCAATGCGCCCCTGGGTTGCGGAGTCGGTGGCCCTAACCGAGACATCCGACGCTGGCATAGGCGGAAGAAAGGGGTTATGAATGATGCTATCAAAACTACGTATTGTTGATCGTATTTCGTCATATCCGTTCAGCCGCTCCCAAATACTCCCATTTTACTCACCCCTACCGGATCCACGTGTCCATTCTTGTGTGTAGTGATAGGAGGAAGATTAGGGAGAGGTCCTCTGGCAGCGCCGGCCTTACGAAGTGGGAGGCCCAGTAGTCCACCGTCCCGGGTAAGGCAACGAGTTCTGTCAGTATCTTATTACAATTGCCCATATTCAGTGGGATGCCCCGGGCGGTTGCCCATACTGCCCGCCCCCGAGGCCGGCCCTGCCCTCTAGAATACTTCTCAAAGCGACTTAACGACGCCACTTAAACGTTGTTTAAGGCGTATGCCCTTTTATTAGGCGGTTATCGGGAACTCGACAGGTCTCCGTCCTAAACCCCCGCCCCATCCTACCTTTCATTAGCCAACTTATTACGACATTTCAAAATCCTCCAGTTCTACGCATGCGCCATCTTCAGGCTTGTAATATCAATTCCGAGATGGGTTAATGCCGGAGTGTATCAGCGATTGCAATCACGTGCTTAGCCACAATTACCGTCATCAGCTTTGCATTCCGACTTTGTGAACATCCCTCCTGCGTTAAAGTGCTGACAGAAACATGCCTGTCATTTCCAAATATTCAGACATGGGGAGGTGAGACTGTTATCTCTCAAACAAATTTGGTCGGCCCTCCGTACAAACTACTGTGTGCATAAACAAAAGCTTCCTGTTAATACGTATTGCAATTATAACGCCTTTTCCTTCAGAGATTGCACTGAAATCAGACCAAACCACACAAATTTACGCCCACATCCTTGTATACAACAGACTCGCTATTGACCTTAGGATAAGGATGGGAGCGGGCGGAAAACAAGGAGGGGGAGTTCTGATGATCTCATATAAACAGGGCCTAAACTGATTCCAGATAACCACGCTAGCACCAACTCCACTGCCCCGTACTCACAACGGGGTTCTTATGAACACCTGCCACCTTGATATCACAATACCTCTATCCCGCCGGTGGCAGGGTCGGCTCTACGGCTCTATTAGCCCTCCACTCCCGTCTATTTCCCACCATGTGCCCGTCCACCCCACACACTGCCATATCCTTACGTTAACCTGCTCCCACATCCCCTTTGGTCTTTCCCTCCCCCGGGTGCTTCCAACAACCTGCATCCCCATAGTGCACCTAACCAGTTACTCCTCTTTCCCCATGTCCCCCAACCCCAAATTACCTCTAATATACTCATTTCGAATTGATCTATTTTCGACGCCGCAGCATTCCCATTTCAGCTACTGCTGGCTTTCCTCATTGCCCAACACTCTGATCCATGCAGCATAGCTGGCCTAACCACTGCCCTGTAAAATTTCCCCTTTAACTTTATCGGGACTCTCCCGCTGTATTGCGTTGGATACATTAGTTCTCGTCTGATCACTGAAGGTAAGCAACGCGCAACCCCGGCTAGTACTAACATGGCTGGCCGCTTGGGAAAACTGGGTACCGCTAACACCCAAAAATCGTCGCATTAGCGTAGTCTTTTTCAGTCTCTGCATTAGAATTATGCGGTGGGCAGGGCTTTAATAACCTTGTAGTTCAGGGCCCTAACACACCGACGAAACCTGAACACCCTCACAGTATCTGTCGAGGGATACTATCATAAGCGTTTTCCAAAGCAATGAAAATTACATGGAGATCTTTCTCTGTTGCCCTATGTTTTTCTATTTGCCTTAGAATGAAGATTGGTTGCATTGTGGACCACCTACTACTGCCACTTTGATACAACTACCTACCACTATTATTAATCTTTTTCCCGCCTATGGCAAGGAGGTAACCATTTTTGTCCCAAATGGAACACAGGCGCTTGTTGGAAGAAGCTATTTTACCCAGGTTGCTGCTAACCTATTGTTTATTTATCGTTGGCTTATTTCCTCTGCCAGAAGGAGAGTTCCTACACCTGGAAATTTTGCCGAACTACAAGTACAGTATGTCCATTCAATAATGGTTGTCTTACGTGTGGGTGACATCGTGCAAGCCAGACGGGGCCACAGTGGTTGAGTACTCTTCCTCTGTGGGCTTCTGCCTACATTTGAAATTCAATTGACATAGGGCGTGCTTCGCTTTTTAGTTTATGATCGCAGGATCAACTCTGACATCTGAAGTGGGTGGTTACTTTTGAACGACAGCAAAGGCTTAAGTGCGCCTTCCGTCCCGAATGCCTTCGTAAGTTGATCCGATTTGTGGCGCACTGCCTTCAAACGTTGTTTTTTCCCCTGGACAGCTATCTACGGACGCTCATTGTGTAGGATCTAGCCATTCTCTCCGATGCCAGTAAAAGATCCGAGGCAGACAAACCGACATTAACTTACCAAACTACCAAACCCTGCACACGTGATATATGTAATCAGCTGGCTACAAGCCAATGAGGTCTTGGAATATTACTCGATAGTTCGGTTGCCTGTCGTGATTTCAACTGCACAGGTTCGATCCCTGTACTTCGTGAAGGATGTACAGGGAAGGATGTACATTATTTCAATTTAGAAACGGGAAGCATCGGTAATTCACGTTTCTATAACTGTCTGTGGGTGTCAGGTGCAATGTTTACAATACCACATACAGGTGCAACAACCGATGAATCAATAATATGGGAAGGGGAAAATCCAAAGGTCCGTTATTCAGGGCGTTGGTATTTTTGTCACTAATCACAACCATACAGCAACCTGTAACTGTTGACATACTACGTCGATCTGCTGCTATGCATTCATTGATAAGTCATCATGGACCGCCCCTCTCCTCCACACACCTTAACAGTCGCGCACGAAACGTTCATTGGCTTCCTTCTCAAACTGGGTCATTACCAAACTTCCCTCCTGAAAAACTGATAAAAATTAAAAACATTCAGGATTCGTCTGGACATACCTTTCAAGTGTCATCAATGAAAAGTAAATAACGACGTCATTTCCTGTCTGGCGCCACAGTCACCTTATTTTGTCACCTGTCGCACACCCAAGCTACCTTCCTGAATATTCCCTAACACTATATCTGCGGCGCCGGTGGGTCATATACTACCTACGTCACCAAACGTACTACAGTACAATGCACAGTATTTAGTTCCGTATTTTGAAACACACCCGATGAGACGGGAATTCCACCGGATTGGGACGGAACATTGGTGTTATACTGCAGGAAAATTGATCTTGGGCCACTTGATATCTGGTATTCTGCCACATTTTATCGACATGATCACGTTTTTACCTGTCTTCATATTTCTTCTGAAATGTATCCAAGTTCGATTGTCACTTTCGGTGGCATCGTACAAGTCCTCGTAGGCTATTGACTACATCAGGGGCTAAGAGCATCTTTTCCGTTCACGGGTCAATAGGGGGGGGGGTCAGATAATGTTTCCTGGAGGGCCGAACCCCACCCGAGGCCACAGGTTTCCGACCTCTGACCTACAGGACCAATCAATCCTAGCTCGAAACTGATGGTATCTTTGTCAGTAATCAACCTTATAGTTCCATATCCCCTCAATTTGGCGTTCCATTGGATGGTTTACTTTATTTGATTATTTAACGTTAACCTAGCAACTTTCGGGAAGTAACTGTGCGGCCAAGTTACGTTGGACACACCAGTTCTCGTGAAATCACTGAAGTTAAGCAACGCAAATCCACGTTAGTACTAACATGGGTGGTTGGTAGAGAACGTTGGGTGCTGCAAATTTCCCCTCTCCTACATCCCCTACACCTGCCTCCTCTTCTCCCGCAAGCAGCCTCCTAAGGGTTCGGCCTGTTATGGCTGCTTGGCTTACTCCCAAACTCGTTAGTGTGACTTGTCTTCGGAACTCTTCTAGACCCCGGCAAATGGTCATCAGGGCTAACGTTGAATAATGCAGAAGTCACACTGATCCCTTGCGAGAAGGGGGAGGACAGTGCGAGACTTTCGACCTTCACCTTGTAACCATTCTAATGACGCCATTAGCCACATCTATGTGATGTTTACTGATAAGAGGGGTTTTGAAAACGAATTCAATCGATTGATTACACACCAGAAATGTAAGCAAAAATTCCTAGGACTGTGACATTCCTAGAAAATGAGTGAACAAATGAACTGTGTCCACTAAGTCCCCACCGCACTTTGAAATACAGTAGTTTAATGGGTGTTTGGGGATTTAAATGGTTAGAAGGGGGTAAAGAAGGAGATTGTTGTTCGGGCCAGATGTGGAGGGAGAGACCCTAAGAGCCCACAACCCCTCCCCATATCTAGTGAAAGCAGTTGATGGACACCATCCAATTACAACACCTGTGAGGCTTTCAGTGGACGAATTCCAAGATCCTCCTCTAACAAAACAAAATACCCGTCGCCCGAATTCACTGGACAGTTTCAAGGACCATTAGTACCTATGGGAGGGGGTGGGCTTCTCTTTCTGTTACCTGACTAGAAATAGATCTTTAGTCAGCAATGCAGAGAATCTGATAAGTGGTGAGTCCAGACGCGAACGTCATTTAGAGAGGCCCTGTGGTCCCTAGTGGCCAATTAGAAGTGAGATCGTTGTCGTGACCTGCATTGCTACATCCTGTCCAGTGTCCCATTGTCAAGTCCTGAATTGTTGGGGCATGACTGTCGTCAATTACACGACTGACTACGATAACATGTCAGTCCATTGGAGTCGATTGACTGACCAGTCAAAACCAACCAAACTATTCCTAAACGTCATACTGATGCCAAGTGCACATTTGCACCTCTGCATCCTTTTATCCGGGCCATGCCAAGTAGTAGATAGGTGGATTCAGTTGTAAATACCCCAAATCATTCCAATTAACACGTGATCAATTTATCCGTCATTCCCGGATAGTCAGTCATGCACCAGGTATTTACAGTATGTGTGTTGGTAGTGCACATGTCAACATTTGGCAAAAACATTCTTTCATTACAATGTTGGTGTGGGCCAAATTGACAGCCTACGCCAATTGGATTCCAGAGGGAGGAAGGCGAGGGCGTGTGACACCTGTAATTATTTATCAAACCATTTGTTCTAAATATTAATTTAAGATACTAACAAGGCATCGCTTAACTAGCCATCAATTGATTGCAATTTGGTCATTGACCTCGAATCCGTTTGGCCAAAGTGACGTTATCTGGTAAACATTCCAATAATAAACAGGCATAGCAATGGGATGCATTTCTTAGCATACCGATAATTACACGTAATGATGACAAATGGTGTTTTAATCCTTATTTGACGAGGTAATTAATTACGTCACTACCAGGTTGAGAAGAGAGTGAGAACCACATGTGGCAATCTTCCCGAAAAGAGAACTACTGTATATATATATATATATAAAGAGTTATTTACTGTATATACGGATTTGCCTGCGGTGCTCCTTGTACTGTAAAGTTGATCAGTTTACATTTTTCATATCATCTTTACTACACCTTTCAACCTTACGAACCTTTCTGTCAAGTCAAGGCAGGTTCGAACCCGGTGTGGTGCCCAGTGTTATCTGCTAAGTGCTCAAACTCGGGCTCTTGAGCATATTTCCAGGATTCTCAACCTCCACATACCTAGAGTACTGAAGTCTGCCTAGAAAAAAAAAGACACAGGGCGCCTATAGGAGGTCACTGTTCTATCATCTTTGAGTATTCCCTGCTGAAGAAAGAGTTGCAAAGACACTCCACACCCCGGTTCCGTTATGTCAAACTTGACTGAACTTAATCTCGAAAGGAGAAACGGGATAGCGATAATTCGAATATGGATCCGTATATCCCATACCCACTCCCAACCCATCAGAGAGCGTCAACTTCGGCCTGGACCGCTGTTACAAAAGCCCTCAGTCTATGCACCATGCACATATTATGTACAGCCAAAGTTTTGGACACGCCGTTAAGTATGAACATGATTAAATGGTTAATTTGATTCAGACCTGCATAGTGTCGAGATAAACCCTGGTCCACACTTTGCTCCAACAAACTAGTTGCCGTCCTGAAAAATATCTCTTAAGACAGGAGAGGAATGAAGGTGTGATCAAGCAGGTGAACATGAAGGAGGTAAAAAAGGAGAAGAGAGGCGAATCGGTGCACTTCAAGAAAACTTATTTGAAAAATTTCACAGATTGGTGCAATCGATTTGTACCGCACGCTGGAACTGACACGTTATTTTAAAGCGCACGTGTGCAACAGTATCTGGCCGCATTACAGAGGTGAAATGCGGTGGAGTAAAGGAGTGTGTATGGGGGAAGTGGTGGTGAGGAAAGGAAGAAGAAACGGAGAAACCAAAGGGTCTCAAGTGACTGACAAGGGGAGCATGTTGAAGATTTATGGCAACGAGGAGGAGGAAGGGTGATAAACATCTTTTTTTTTCTTCTCATTCCTTTCGCTACTTTTGCACGCATTCTTCTACTACATAGCGAGACCTCCTTACCTGTCCTACCCCCGGCAGGTACCCCGCACCCTCACATCTTGTGCAGTTTTACTACTACTCCACACCTTCATTGTCTTCTTGTTTTTGGTATGTATGGCATGCAAACCAGAGCTCCACTACACACAAAGCCGATCAACAACAAGCGCCGCGTGTGCTCTCTTCTTCTCGTCGTCCACTCAACAACCATCTGTGTCCTATAATCCGCAAGACCTACATCAGGTGGGACCAAAGTATGCATGGCTGGCGGGTGTCTGATCCTATCCCATCTTTTCTCCTGATCCCCCCTTTTAAGGCATCCCAGCGCCTCCACAGACCTGATACGTCAATAGGGCGGCAACAATGAGAATGCAATTTTTTTTGGAAAATTTGATGCTGAGGTAGTGATGATGCTAGTGGTAATCGTCAATAGTTTTCCATGCAAAAGGGTTACGCATGTGTGAGAAGGGTAGTGGGGGTGGAGGAGCAAAAAGTCCAAATTTCAGTTTGAGATTATAACAAATCCTTGTCTCGTTGATGCATAAATTTCACAACAGACTTTGAATCCTCCCATCACTCGTGGTTTATGTGTGTCAGTGTAATTAGACGTGGGACGGTTTTCCGGCTAGTTATTCGACAGCGCCACCTATCGTAGTTGTCTTCATCTTCACATACACCCGGATCATACATCCATTCCAACAAACCACGTTTAAGTGCAACACGGGACATTCGACTAGCAGCTATCACAGCTTTGCACAGTATCAACCCTTTCTTACAATTGCACTCCTTGTACTGTATCTTTATTACAGTATTCTCGCCCTGTCTAATTATACTTGTGCAAAATGGCCTAACACACAAAAGCAACTCCTAACCCTTTTCCCGCCTATGGCAGGGTCGGGTACCCATTTGTCCCTCTGAATGGACACAGGGTGATATATTGGACATAGTTTTTTCTGCAGCCGGTTGCCGGCCAAAGCTGCACCCCTACACTTATTTATCGTCGGTCTAGTGTTCGTTGGGGAATGCTACCGACGCCAGGGGGCGAGCTCCTACACCTGGAAATTTTGCCTCATCTACCCGTTGCGTAGTAGAGAGGGTTCTTTTACGTGCAAGCGCCATCGTACCCCCACACGGGACCTCGGTTTTACTTCTCATCCGAAAGAAGGCACACTCGCGGCTTCTCTCTCGCCCGAAAGAAGCCGACCCACCACGGTCCAGTATCGAACCTAGAACTACTGGCGTAGTTGCCGAGTGAGCTAACCACTACGCCACCGCGGCGGGTAAAATGGCCTAACACACAACAGGCAAAAAATGGATCAGGGACCCCCCCCCCCCCAAAGTGGCACCACTGCTATAGATGCCTCCGTAATTGGGGCATTGAACTCGTGTCACCTGCACGCAATCCAGGGGTGCTAGTGCTCTCATGACAATACAACCTCGAGTTGAAACTGGGAACGGGACTGAACCATGCTACTCTCGAAGGAAAAGACCAGTTGACTAATGACACCTTCGGTTTGAAAAAAAACGCCAGTGAAGCCACTTAAAAGGGGCACCCACCCAAATACCTTGGATGAATGAGACGACAGAATGTGGTAGGAGGTGTACTCGGTATTAGCCGGCCTCAGTAGTCCAATTGATAAGATGCTTGATTCGAATTCGTGGTTCGAGCCAGCCCAAAATCACCGGACTCTTTCGAGAATTTGGGGAAGGGAATCAATCAAGTTCGCCCGTGTGTGTTTTCATGGGTGTTCCATCCATATACGGGAAAAGGGGGCGGGGGGGGGGGGGGTAGAAATGAACAAACAACGTAGGTATTTATAGAAGGAGCGTCGTATTGTCGCGGGGGCAATCCTCGGAAAAAAAAAAGGATATCAATCATCGTCTAAGAATTCGCTTGTCATGTGGTGCAAACGACGAGTCTTCAACCCTTCAACGATCTTTATCTTAAGATGTGTATCTCAAAATTTAAACCTGCGACCCACCTGGTTAAATGGCGTAATTGGAGCTTGTAACCATCAACACCAACAGCGGAAGTAGAACCTGGAGTTGCCATGGCGACAGAGTTGATGACAAAATCATCTTCGCCGTATTAAACGGTGGGAGTAGAATAAATTCGGTTTCTGTGACATTGTGAGTTTGAGGTAATAATAATATTCACAGGTAGACACGCTTTCGACAGTGTCTCTTAACCCTTTCGAAGAGGTATCACGGGGTTTTTTTGCAACTTACATAATATCAGAATTTTTTCTCTTTATCAGACTCGCTTGCCTTGAATATACATTCATTTGGCACAACTTCCTTTGAGACAGAAAGAGGAATTAGACGGTAACTGGACGACCCTCAATGGCGTCACTTTTCTCTTCAGTCCGTACGCACACCCACCCCGTTCCTCTCAATATCACTTTCAAAACATCACCACAACCTGAATTCACATTAAAGAGGAAAAGCTACTAGATATCATCCATTATATATATGTATCCATTTTGAAGAAAGAAGTCGAGGTCAGATTGCCTGCGAGGCACAGGAAAAGTTTGGAGCTCGGAGAGGAGAAAGAGGGCAGAGTAGGTCCCCCTTCCCTCATTATCAAGAACCTAACTGTGACAGGTACAAATTCACGCTAAGAAGACGAGCATCATCGTGGTGGCGAACCGCCAACCAATTGACAGCCTCAGACTTCTACCAATTTTGCCGAGAAAAAAAAACATATCAAATTTCGTACACATTTCGATTGAATTTATGTTTAAGGAAAAGAGTCGGGTGGAGGACAAGGTCAAGGGTTTCAAACCAGAAAATCCCACGCCACATCCCCTAATTTAGAGGTTAGAAGGAGGAGTCTTGATTGTTGTCTCGTGGAAATCAAAATTATTGTTATCCGACCACGTGTGGTAGGTCGCTAATCAGAATTTTACAACAAACAAGTCCCAAACATTGACTGACCCCCTGACCTGGTTCCTTGAACTCTGCTGCAAAGTTGGTGCACTCATTGTCAAGTTCCTAGCCCGCGCATTTGCAGCGGCGAGACATGGGCCTAACTAGGGACATTTTTCTAATCCCTCTTCCCCACTACTTGTCCGGCTCTTTCCATCAGAGCGCACACATCAATCCATACCAATCCAGTTGATCTCTGTAATCAACCAGTATGAATATGAATATGAATATGTAATCCTTTGTGACGGATACCTTGCTAGCGAGATTTTTCATGCCAGGCCCATATACCTAGATCTCCACCAGCACCCTAGGAGTACCTTTGCCTTTCGCACCCACTCCAGCCGCTCCACACCAGAACCCCTCAACCCCAGAACCTCTTCCAAGGTGGGGGTTCCCCAACTCATCCTGCAGTGGCCCAGCGCTGGACAGGCCAGGATCACATGCCTGACATCCTCCACTCGATCCCCACACAATCCACAGCCCACCTCTCCACCTGTGATCTTTGCCATCCTCTGTTTTGTCTCCAGTGACCCAGCTCTTGCCCGAAACAGAAGTGAGCTCTCCCACGTATTGTCATAGATTATCTCCCTCTCTATGTTAGGCTTGTTCCCATACACCATCAGCGTTTTCTTTGCCGCCCTTCCCTCCATACTCTGCCGCCACTGCCCTAACCCCCATTCCTTAACTTTGTCCTGTACTAGTCTTTGCAATGTTGTTGCCCCCTCCTTGCTCTCCCTGGGTTGCAGTGTTATGCCTATCTTCTTTGACATCTGGTTTACCCTCCTCTCCCAGTTGGTAAATACCTTCATGTTGTTTACCCATGCATTGACCTGCCATACTGGATTCTCCTTCCCTAGCCCCCATATCCTGCATAAGTATAGCAACTTACTTATCATTTCTCTCTGTTCAAATGTAGACCACCCCATGTCCCCTTGTATTGCTTCTACTGCTGTGAACCTATTTCCCCCTAATGCCATCCTGCCTAACCTTCTTTGGGCTACTTCCATACAGTCCCTTACCTTTTTACTAATGCACAGAACCTCATTTCCATACGTTAGCCCTGGAACTGCTACAGCTTTCCATAGCCCCCTAACCATTTCATACCTTGAGAATGAATCAAACGCCAGTTTCCTTATTAATCCTTCTCTGGTTTTTATCTTACTCATGATGTTTTCCTCCATTGCCTTTAAGTATCCCCTATCATTTGTGAGTTTTACCCCCAGGTATGCAACCTCTGACACCACCTCTATCTCCCTCTCCCCAAGCTTGATTGGCATCTTATTACTAGGCTGCATGCCATCCTCTCCAATGATCATCAGTTTTGTTTTATCTTGACCAAATTCTAACTGGAAATCCCTACTGAACTGCTCACAGATATCCAGTTCTTCTTGGAGCTCTCCCTCACCCTCTGTCAGCAGAACTATATCATCACACTGAAAGATGGCTGGCAATTTGTTACCATCCCCCAGAGGAAACCCCAGCCCACTATCTTGGAGCTTGAGCCCCAGTTCATTGATGTACACTAGGAACAGCATTGGTGATAATGGACAGCCCTGTCGCAATCCCTTGTCCACACCTATCTGTCCCGTATTTATTCCCTCCCAATGGAAATCATACCTAGTGCCCATATATAGCTTCTGGAGCAGCTCCACTAGCCCCTTATTAACCCCATACTTGGGAAGAACTGCCCATAGCTTCTCTCTATTCACCTTATCATATGCCCCCTTGGCATCCAGGAAACAGAGGTCTGCCTTCCCTTTCTTTCTTTGTACTACTTCCATAATCTGTGTAATCATGTACAGACTATCACCCGTTCTACGCCCCTTTCGGAACCCATTTTGGAATTCTACTAGTTTGCCTGACCCTTCTATTATTGTCCCTAATCGCCCTCTTACTAACCCAGCAAATAGCTTATACATGCAACTGTTTATAGCTACTGGCCGGTAACTGTCCAAACTTTCCTTGCTCTTTCCCTTGCCCTTGTACAGCATCACTACCCGTGTGATGCCCCAGTCATCTGGTAATTTTCCATCCCCTAAACACCTATTAAATATCCTTAAGAGCAGTTCTCTACCTTTACTTCCTAGTGCCTTGAGAAACTCATTTGCTATCTTGTCCTCCCCACATGCTTTTCCCAACTTCAATGCATTTATCTCCTTATCTAACTCTACCCTGGTAAAGCATGCCTCTCCAGCTGATGCTCTCTGGCTTATTATTGGTCTGTTTGGCCCTTCCACCACCTTTCCACCAGTAGAGGAGAACCCACATCCATACTCCATCAAAATCCTTCTAATGCCTTCTCTGCTGGTTATATTTCTGCCATCCTTATCCACTAAAGCTTTCCTACCATCACCTACTACCTCACTCCTCTCTCTACGTCTATCCCTGACATATCTCCAAAATTTCTTGGTCATCTGTTTTCCCCCATCCATGATTTCCCTCCATTTCCTCCTATCCCCCTCTGCTATCTTCCTACCCACTACTTCCTTTGCCTCTCTTTTCTTCTGTTGATAGGCATCCCATGCTTGTCTAATGCTTTCCTCATCTCCCCCTCTAACTGCTTGCCTATGCTTCCTATTAGCTTGACGTCTACTTTCAATAGCCTCCCATGCCTCATCATCCATCCATGGTTTCTTCCATTTATTCCCATTTCTTTTACCTCTTCCCTGTCCTTCATTAGCTTTGTCTATTAGGGCACTTATAAGTTCAGCATATGTGGCTTCTTTACTTTCCAGTACAGCTTCCATGTCCTTCTGGAACTCCTCCTGTTTAAACCATTTCTTCAGTTGCCAGCTGACTTTCCTTCCCACATGTATCCGTTTTTCCTTTATGTTCCTATCCTTCATAGTAATCATAATTAGATTATGGTCAGAATCTAAACCCACCCTGTTTTCCTCATCCACTGTCATTCCACACACCTCCTGCACTAGATCATTCTCTACCAAGCAGAAGTCAATGCATGAGCCATTCTGTGGTCCCACCCTTGTGATCCTTCCCTGACAGCACTTCAGAAGGTTAACTATTACCATGCCGTTTTGACATGCAAAGCCCTTTAGCATCCTACCATTTCTATTTTCAACCCCATCCATCTCCTGTAGATGCCCATTGAAGTCCCCCACTATTACAACTTGGTAGCCCTCCAGGTGCAGGCCCTCCATGTCCTCCTGTAAGCAGTTGTATATACGTTCATTCCAGCCCCCTCCTGTACCTTCTATACCCATGTATACTACCCCAATGGCCAGCTTTCTACCTCCTCTCTGTACCTTTATCCACCCATGCTCCCTACAATCCTCACCCCACCTTATTCCCTTAATTTTCTTCCCCCACATGATTCCAACCCCACCTCCTTTCTTCTCACCATCCTTTCTGTTCCAAAAGGTTGCATTGACATCATCATCTACATACCCCTCCTCCCCCCTTAGATGTGTCTCAGCCAGCCCCATGATATCTACCTTTTCCTGCCTCATAATTTCACATAGCTCCTTCCACTTCCCTTTCCTCCTCACCCCTTGCATATTTGCAAAAGCAATCCTCAGGCTTCCTTGTATGGCCCTATCACCCTTGCCTCCCTTGCTCCTTTCTAGCTAGGAACTCCTTCACAAATGCCTGTGTGTGAAGGTTCAATACCGGCTGAGTAATCTAACTCAGTGGCTCAGCGGTAGTGTGCTTGATTTTCATCCTGTGGCTACAAGTTCGATCCTGAGCTAAGTTGACTGACTTCTTTCGAGCCCCTACTATGCCCTCCGTCAGATGGCCCTGCATAATTTTCCAAGTGTAGGAGCTCGCATTACTCCCCTTATCGGTGTAAATTGCCAGCAGTAGAGGCCAGGCCGACTTTGTAGCATATTTGAATGATCCGTGAGTGCATGTTGCGGGTTCAATCCTAGACGAGGTGAATGGCTCCTTTCGAGTTGTGACCTGCCTTCCTTCCGTCAATGAAAAATAAAGCCACGGAGTCGTATATGACGTCACCTGTACGTAAAAGAACTCTCGACAAGAAAATTCCTTCCCTGGGTTAGGAGGCTGTCTTCTAGTGTAGGTAAATTACCTCCAGAAACAGATAGACTGGTGTTGAGTAACAAATCAAAAACAGTTGATAGGATGAGGTCAAAATAATTATCCATTTGTATCACCTAACTCGGAGGTCTCCAACATTTTTGATTGGCGGGCAGGATTAGGAATTTTTCGAAGGCCTGTCGGCCACAACCCGATTCATGGTGTTTTTTAAATGGTAATTCCTGTATTGTAATGGTGTCATAAATCAAATGCAGGATTCTCCACAGAGACTAACAATGACATCTGACTGATGCGACTGGCATTTGTTCTTGCTCGATGGCTCAACACTGTTTTATGGATTCCTTACGCGGGCCGGATAAAATCTATTGGTGGGCCGTAAGTTGGAGACCTATGACTAACTTATGCAGAAACTTCAGAGAGGCTCCGCCTCTTCAGAGAGGCGGAGGAGCACACATAGTGCGACCACTTTGTCTTATTGAAAAAAAAAATGCACACTGAATTTGACTCGAATCCGCGTCACCCGTAACATGCTTACTGCGTGTCGTTGAGCCTCTTCATTTGAAGGGTTTTCAAGTGTTTGGGAAGAGAGTGTACGTCATCTTCATAAGATAACCTTGATCTACCTAGGCTGAATAGCACCCTAAGGTGCCCGTCACCTATTCACACCACTATCATGCACTAGATACAAAGCAACTCCTAACCCCTTTTCCCGCCTATGGCAGGGTAGGGACCCACCTTATCCCTCTCAACGGATACAAGGTCGTTCTATTGGACAGTGCTTTTCCACAGCTGCTTACCGACCAAAGCTACAACCCCTATACTCATTTACCGTCGGTCTACTGTTCGTTGGAGAGTTCCACCGACGCCAAGGGGCGAGCTCCTACACCTGGAAAATTTGCCTCACCTATCCGTTGCATAGTAGTGAGGGTTCTTTGACGTGCAAATACCATCGTACACCACACGGGACCTCGGTTTTACTTCTCATCCGAAAGAAGGCGCACTCGGGCCCTCTCTCTCGCCCGAAAGAAGCCATCCCACCTCGGTCCAGTATCGAATCTAGAGCTACTGACGCAGTTACTGAGCGTGCTACCCACTGCGCCACCGAGGCGGAGGTCACTATCATGCACTAGATACTTTTATTATAAAAGCTATTTATAGATTTCTAGAAAGTTAGCAGTTTGCGTCATGTGGCTACTTACGCATGTGGTCTTCTCATTTTTAAGAATCGGATGTCTCAAGGTTTGAAGAAAGGAGGTACTATTAAACGACTGAAAGAAATTCGGTTAATATGGGCCTGCCTGTTTTTAAATAACTTGGGGGACTGCGAAGGAGAAGCCCCAGCCAAAACCTTAACCTGGGCCTGTTAGGAGAGCAGATAAGGAGGGGAAAGCTCTGAATTCGTCACCTCGATAAGCTACAAATTTCTTCATATTGATACTGTATATGCTATCACTAGCGCCACTGTTTGCAATTATCAGTCAAATGCCTTAAATTCTTGGAAGGCTTACCCTGGAGAGAGGTGCATCACGCACCAAAACCTAGTAGACTCATTTCTCGCAATTTCATCACCACCTGATTCTTTACACTGTGATTATCAGTAATAATAATAATAACAACCCTAGTGGTAGATATAGGCAACTGATGCAGTATCACTAACAGTGTTATTTTTATCGATACACGCTCTCAACGTTATTTCATTGGTTGTCAGACGTGTTCGGTTAGCTGGGTGATTATACGATAAGGGCGCTGAATTCTTGGATGTGTGAAGGTGACTCAGGCTGGACCCCCATTCAATGGGAACATGGACTCCAGTCTTGACCACACGGTGTAGTGGCTCGATCCAGACTGAAAGTGATTGATTTCTAATGTGGGGAGGAAGGAAATTGCGTATTCCTTCCGTCAATACGTCATCTGCATGTAAGCCCTCCACATAAACCCATTGATAGAGTGTTAAATATTACATTCTTGGGTGCAGGATTGATCCTGGTCGAGGTGAATGGGAGCTCTAAGGTGGCGCATGAAGGGGTTACCTCGATTTTCAACGTGCCATTCACTGCACCGCTCACTCTACAATTAACTTATTTGCGTTTTAAGATGTTGTGTACAGGGATGGTTCTTATAGTGTATAATAAGTGAGTGGGAAGAAATTTTTAAGCATGGTCATTTCACCTTTAAGGTAAAGATTATAGAGAGGTGAGGAGGAGGAGGAGTGGGTGCAAAATCCCTGTGAGATAAGGCCGAGTATCTCAGGTGCAAGAATTCAGTCTTCAACACCATCTGGTGTTGGTTGCTTAACTGCGGGGTACATTGAGGTCGGGACAGCGCCCAATTAATCAACAACCGATGGCCATCATCTTGCTTTAATGTCAGACAAGTACTGAGGGGCACATTCCACAACATGGCACATCTTGACTAGCTGCTGACCCATCGCACCTAACGGTTACAAATTCCATAACGTGAATAAAGGAAGGCTGGGGGAGCGACTACGTCTAAACACATCATCACCTGGTTGGCTCTACATAAAACCAGCCCCAGATAGCGAGTAAAAACTGAACTGGTTGAAAGAAAAGAGAGGGGTGGGGTGTAAAGCTCGGGAGGGGGGGGGGGGTTGAAATGACAATTTCACATGATTCATGTATGATAGGGGGAGGAAAGAAATATAGGGGAAATCTTGAATGCATTTTCATCGCCACGCATAATTCATTATCCATAACCGCTTTCCATATCAAGTATCTTTCTTTATATTTCTGTACGGAACTTGTTCTTTCCTTTATCCTTGGTGGCACCGACTCCACCTCCACAGTACAGTGCTCCATACAAATTAATTTCAAAATTTTGTTCCTGTGTGTCCCTCGCCACACTCACAAGATTCTAACCAGTTGATGATCATCGAAGGTGGTACTGCATTGTTATCCCCCCCCTTACAATTTTGATTTTAGCTCAAGCAGGAATTTAGCTAACTTGACCTATGCCCTAAAATGGCTTGACTTTGAGGTTAATCGTCACCTGCTACTTTTAAGAAAAACGGTTCACCTAGTTTTACCGGTACTTCATATCTATCACAGGTGCTTTTGGCGGGGTAGAGAGAGCTTATGTACCCCTCCTTTAAATGTTATTTATGACCATATACCACGATTCTGAAATCGCATGTCCACCTGAGCCATCTTGGAAGCTGGAGTACAAAATGTTGTCGATCTTCAAAAACCAAGTTTCAGTCATAGATTGGCCGATATAAAGTACTGTAATCAAATGTAGCAAACCGAATCCTGAGGATCTTCACCTCTACGATTACGTTTCGGTTCTTTGCAGCAGTGTGGTGACCATTGTGACCACACCTATTTTGGATGAGTATGAAATCACACTGTTATGACCTGATTTGCAACGTGTTAATCGCTTCCCATTTCAAAGGGTATCATTTGTCGTCCATAACCACCATGCGGCATCCAGGCAGGGGGTTCACCAATAATGTGAAGCAACCGGACTGCACTCCTGGCGGAAGTAACTATGACTCCCTCCTTGGTCCGCTTCATGGATTTCTGGAGTGGTCTGGCGGTACATTCGTGGAAACCGACCTCACCAGTGTCTGTGATTGTGCATTACTCGGGAGTCGGTTACAAAGTTCAAGCGCCCACTCCCACGATGGGTTCCCGCCGGGAAACGGCTCTCGGTCGGATCTGCATTCCTTGTGGTGTAGGAGGACATTGAGCTAGGGTATGTGGAAATCAGTCCGGGCTCACGCCAGGTAGGCCCACAATGGAACCAGTCTTCATTCTGAGGCCAATGATAGAAAAGGATCTCCATGCCATCTTTATGCAGCACCCAACGTTGGTACTAACGTGGGGTTGCGTTGCTTAACTTCAGTGATCGTACGAGAACTGGTGTGTCCAACGCAACGTGGCCGCAAGTGGTTGCAAGCACCCGGGGTAGGGGGAGACCAAAGCAGACGTGGGAACAGGTTATCAGTAAGGACATGGTAGTGTGTGGGGTGGACGGGGACCTGGTGGGAGATAGGCGAGAGTGGAGGGCTAGAACCCACATACCCGACTCTGCCACAGGTGAGATAAGGGTATGATGATGATGAACCTGACATCCCTCCGGCAACATCATGTAGGGCTGAAAAACCTTCAGAAGTGGGAGATTTCTCCTTCCACAGCCTTTGAGTTAACTACTCTTCATCGATGACATAATTTATGACATAATATTAAAGACAAGCTGGACACGCGGGTGGGATGGGGCAAGCCGGGCAATATTGGTAAAAGATCATCAGATGAACCTGAAGATAGAGTACGAGCTACTACGGTGAGTTTTGTTTAATAACACAATTGGGGGAGGGCGAGTAGCGTACAGACATTTGCGCGACTTTTTATCGGGCATAATTCAGGTGACCACTATTTTCCAAGAATCTACCCACACACACGCACACATACAACTGCTCTCCCACATTCATTCAACCGCCAATTTCCAGGATATCACTCCCTATCACTTCCATCTTTCGTTCACTCAATCACCGATGCTTTGGTCCAACAATTTAAATTTTATCTTGCCATCACAGGTAATTTAGAGTTGTATTAACACACCCTGTAATATATCGTCTGCGATACTACTGCCACCTCAAGTCAGATAACAGCAATACGAAAATTAATTTTGGGTGGAGAGGACAATTCCCAAAGTACATTACCATCAGTTATGACAGTGAGAGTGCATCATCATTACCGAAACTACTGCTACTAGTACGACCATCACCATCTATCATCACATACAGTACAAACGCACACACACAAACGCTGTTTTAAAAGGCTCATCAAAGTGAGATACAGGGAGGACCCATATTTTTTCCTACTATCTACTTAGGGTTACCCGTGTCATTTTTCTTCGTGCATACGAAGAACTATTAAGAGGTCATCCGGTTGAGACATGGACATTAGAATGTACAAGTCGCCCTTCATTTCTCCTCCTCTTCACTTTTCCTACAATGAACTGGAGGTTGGAGGAGGGGGGGCCGGTAGAGGTAACGCACGTTACTGATGGAGAGAGAGAGAGAGACCCTCGTCAGACTCATTTGCATATATATACTGACATCAACCATCCCAACGATATCGTCGTGTAATAACATTCTCAGAAATGTATGGGCCAACACCTTCTCCATGTCCACTTAATTGGATACTTAAAATTCAGCTGAAAGTTTGTTTCGTAGACATTCATCACACTGCACAAATTATTTGTTTGCGTTGAAATTGGGATGTCTATTATGTCCACCTCCTCTTCCTTCCTTCTGCATTAATTAATCCATATACCTTCCCTGTGGGTCATCTTTCTTCTGACCCTCAACTCTCTTCTTAAGAAGTCAAAAGCCGAAGGATAGCGGGACGGACACAGAGAAAGACACTGTGGGAGGCAAATCAGATGAGTTGAGAGGAGGAGGGCGGATGAAAAAAAGGAGGCGAGGATTCTAGAAGAGTAAAACTCACCTCATTGTGGTCTGATTTTTGTTGAATTATGTTAATGAGCAGCGCGCGGTGGTCAAGTTCAACATCAATTGAACGGTCACACCTTTTATTTCTGGTTCCTCCTCCGTCTCTTTCGCTCCCCTTCGCAATACTGCCTTCAGTTTGAAGAAAACATTTCTAACAAACAGTTTCAAGAAATCCTTCACATTCTAAAATTTGGGCTGTTGACCGACTGACGGCGGTAACTAACCACAACCATTATAGCAGTGACGTCCTAGGACGGCGATACGAGCACGAATGCTTCTCCCCCTAACTGACAAATAATTGTTTTGGTAAACTCAATCTCTCAACACCATCTGTAAGTTGCCATTTGTATGTAATGATGCATTCAAAAATGTGTCAGCGAACCTGGTGGCAAATGATAGACACGACCTACATTTGGAAACATGTCACTAGAGTAACGATCCTGATCAAAGGGTTAGACGTGTCTACCCTTTGGATGCTGCAAAACGGAAGAAGATTGCTGACATGTGATATGCATAGTGTCATGACCTACACATGATTTGTATTAGAGTGCTCCTCGGTGCCATTGAATCGGCATATATTGGAGTTGGTAACGATTGACTATGTTAATCATCTATGACACCATCAGTGTGGCCCAAGCACCCTGCGACAGTAGCTAATTTGGCAGAACTTGACGGTTGATCTGACGATAGCAGGTTCGTTCCTAAAACGTAACACGCTCCTTCCTCCGTATGAGAAGTAGAGCAGCGGTCCCATGCTGCATGCATTATGTCACCTCCTCATAAAAACTCCTTTCTACATGAAAAAATAAATTGTGTAATCCAAATTCCCCAGTATAGGAGTCAGGCTCACCCCCCCCCCCCCCCCTTGGCGTCAGTTAAGCAACCTTAAGAGTTTAGCTGAAATGTTTTTTTTTGCGATGAATGAACGAAAGAAGGAGAAACAAAGCCAGTTAGAAATGTAGGCCAGATCTCAAACATGTTCCGCTCAAGTCCCAAGTTTTGAACAATCCCCACCCCAGTAGCTCAGTAGGTAGCATGCTTGATTCATGAGGTCACTGGCGCTCAGGTTCAATCCTGTCTAAACCAATTATGTCGACCCTGAAAGACCACACCGCTATTCTTCCTGGGGAATTGGATAACACTATAGCTCGCTCTGTTGCTATTTTAGTTCACACAACCCCGGCAATACTTTGATCCGGTATTCAATCATGAGCTGATAATAGATGAATAAGCAGATTAGAACTAATGTGGAGGAGGAATTCTGTATCATGAGAAAGTATGGGTTTACTACAGTATATTGATAGATACTAAGTATGGGTTTACTACAGTATATTGATAGATAAGCGCAAAAATAATGACTCATTATTTAACAACAAATTCCTGCAGCACTGGAATACTCACACTGTTATCAATTGTCTGGAAAAGTGAACTAAAAGTGATAAGATGCCAACTACCCCTAAATTCCCCGAATATCCCGAATTAATCTTAATTTCTCCAATCAAATTAAGTCATCAGTAAAATCTATTAACAACAGTCTGACTAACTACCGAATTTGATAAGCAACCAACTCAAGTGTTTGATAAATTCACTACTACATAATTGTAATAATAATGATAATTCATTGAAAATCAATGACGAATTTATAAGTTTGGTGAATAAAATCATGAGAAATGTCTTACATTAGCATTGCATGACCTCATCTCCATATCTTCATCAAATTAACTTTCTTTTTACGGCAAGGGCAAGTGTCCTATCCTATTTCTTCCACAAACCAGGTCTCAGTCTATGTGCCATCCAGGTTAATTACCCCTAGTAATTTGCATGTTTTATGATTTAAGGTGGTGGACGCCAATTATTTGAATTGCCATGCTGATTTCACTGTCTGACCTCCAAATCGGACTTCTTCCCTTGCCCTAACTATCCCAGCGACCTTTAGAGTCGCAAGCCAAACATTGTGGGTCAGACCATGGAGGGGGGTACGTCTGGTTAGAGTAAACGATTTTTTAATTTGAATATTACAATGATTACAGTATAATAGTCACAAAACCAATAATGCATTACCTCATTAGGACAAACACATCTTAACTGAAATTACGTTTACATACCACAAACTCTTATGAGGTTATACCATTAAAGTTTACATCTAAGTATTACAATAAGTATTCACTTCTTACCGGCAATTCAGTTAAAGTGGGCTCAGAATTGGCATTTCAATATTACATTATGCATAAAATGTAATTAAATTATGGACTTAATGCCGACAAACTTTTGTTCTTCACCAAAATATTCTTACTTCACGAACTGGTTGTCATTCGCCATTTTGAGTAGAATGGTCAATAGGCGCCTGTTTAGAATGCAAAAATGGCGACGTGACTGACGCGTTCTAAGACAAACTTGCGTATTTATATTCTATTGGCTCCGTCATCATTTCTTCCTTTGATTGAACGACCACCGCTACTATATGTCTCAATAGTTAACATAGAGCCTCTACATTGTGATCAATTGTAGCCTAATCTTTCTTCAAGTTGAATCTTGAAAGGGCTTTGTTTATTCATTTGAAATAGGCAATAAAACGAGAAATATTCACCAACTGAATTTCAGAAGCTCATGCTAAAATTATTACTCGGACTTCGCATTATAAATATGAAGTGATATGGACACGTCATGAGAAGAGGGGAAGAGAAGCTCGTTAGATCCATTCCAGAAATGCAGGTGGTCGGTAGCACCCGGGGTAAGGGTAGACCGAAGCAGACGTGGGAGAAGGTTGTCCGCAAGGATATGGCGGTGTGTGGGGTGGAGATAGACGGGAGTGGAGGGCTAGAACCCGCAGACCCGACCCTGCCACAGGCGGGATAAGGGTATGATGATGATGATGACTTCGCATTATAATAACAGGTTATTTAAATAAAACAGTTTCTCTTCTAAATTTTTAAGGACTTTTAAATTGGGCACAACATACTGTAAGTCAATGTCTCCCAAGCTGGGAATTGAACTCTGTTACTTGCATGTCAGGTTTCACAAGTTGGCAGAATAGAACTCGTGTCCAAAGGTGTCTAACAGGATGTGTCACTAAAAAGTAACTCTTGTGGGTCATCCACCCATCTTGTCTCTCTGAATGGACAGTGTTTTTCCACAGCTACTGTAGTTGCCGACCAAAGCTGCAATCCATATGCTTATTTATCGTCGGTCTGTTGTTCATTGGGGCACTCCACCGACGCCGGGGGGGGGGGGCAAGTTCCTGACCTGGAAATTTGCCTCATCTACCCATTGCATAGTAGAGAGGGTTCTTTTACGTTTTTCTTTTTTTTGTTTTGTTGATGTTTTAGGGCCCTTCAACTACAAGGTCATTAGAGCCCCGCCCACAGCATAGTTCTTATGCAGAGACTGCACAGACACTACGCTCATGCGACGATTTTTGGATATTAGCAGTACCCAGTTTTCCCAAGCGGCCACCCATGTTAGTACTAGCTGGGGTTGCGTTACTTAACTTCAGTGATCAGACGAGAACTGGTGTGCCCAACGCAATAAACCGCTCCCGTTCTTTTACGTGAAATGTCCATCCTACACCACACGGGACCTCGGTTTTATTTCACATCCGAAGGAAGGCGCACTCGGGACTTCTCTATCGCCCGAAAGAAGCCAGCCTACCTCGATCCAGTATCAAACCTGGAACCACTGGCGCAATAACTCGAGCACGCTGCTAAATGTGTCACCGAGGCAGGTTATAAAGACGAAAATAAAACGAGGTGGAGAAGGGGGCTGAAGGATGCTAAGAAACCCGGGTGTACTATTTAGGATTTGGCCTGGTAATATTTTGGCATTTAGTGTCAGCTTGTGTATTAAAACCTGTTATCGAAAGATGAGACAGACACTGGCAAGACAGACGTGACTGAATGACCGCCGATAAATTGCTATACAACCCTATTAGTCACCTTTTATGACATACAAGGGATGCCGGAAATTCCACAGTATCCTTGCATGTCACATTCAGTCGATATTCTGTACGAGAAACGTCGACTCATTACTTCTACATGTTTTTGCGCGAGCTGCGGGAAGGGTCCTGAAATTAATCTTGAGGAACGGGGGGGGGAGCAAGTATCCCTCTTAATAGTCAGCAACTACAATGGATATAAATGCCACCTTTATTTAGGGGATCCCGTCAATATGGCGTATACAGTGAAATTCGTTTAACACGAAACTGACGGGACCAAAATATTTTTTCGTGTTAACAGAATTTCGTGCTAAGCGATTCATGCAGAAAACCCATCATTGTTTTGTATGTCGTCATATTTTATTAATTGGATTTATTGCTAAAAGTTACACTTGTAATTTTTAGTAATATAACCAACAAACCATTAATTTACCTGCCAAAGTTTCTATTTTGGTTATGTAATGCAATGTTGGAACAAATTGGGTAGGCCATCATCCCCCACAGACAACCCAGCCAATATTCCTGTGGGTTCCAGATGCCTGGCTTGAGTGCCCCCAGTCCAGGGCATGTTCAGTGGGCCCAAAGACCCGGCCATGCTGCAGGTGGGATGAGGGTGTGATGATGATGTTGACTAAAAGTTACACTTGTGGGCTTCATATTAGATTCAATATTTCCAATATAAAAAATGATGTACACATGCATAATTTAAAAAACAAAAGGCTAAAAGAATTATTGTTTTTGGGATAAAATGTGCTTTATTTTTCAGTGTCTTTTTGAGCATAAATTGTCAATAAAAAGGCCCCCTCCCCATAGTTTGAAAGGTTTGTCAATGGCATGCCTCTACCATCCTGAACCCAGGCTGTAATCTAGCAATAGTGGCAACCATTGTTTATTTGTTTAGTTTAACGAAAACTCCGGTATATGTTGTATATCCAGTATTTTGTTAGCTGAGAAGGAAAATAATTTCGTGTTAAGCTATTTTTGTTTCGTGTTAAAAGAAAAAAAATGTATGGAATTACAGAGTATTTTGTCCGGACCGCAGTGTTGTTTCGTGTTAACCGTTATTTCGTGTTAAGCGTTTTCGTGTTAAACGGATTTCACTGTATCTAACACACGTTTGGCGAAATCGGTTAACACGAGGTTGGTGTGATAGTAACTGTTGCGCTTAGATAGTGGTGATTTTGAAGTGAGATTTGGTCTAGTTAAGCTGGGTTAAGGGCCCAGGTTAGAGTTGGTTGGGGGTAAGTATGGATCGGCTGGTTTAGGGTACGTAGTTGAATTGGGTCAGATTGGGTTAGGGACTCGGGTTGAGTTGGATTAGTGCAGGGTGGATTATGCGGTGTTATTATAGGTTTTGCTATGTAATTATTTTGTAGATCATTTTTTTGGATTCCGGGGTCTTACCGTTCTGAGGCCCAGCGTGGTTGCAAATGAGACGTAGACTATTTTAATATTAAATTTGGCATACAAGGCCTGTTTTGCCAAACATGAGTTGGATGAACGCCAAACTGACTTAGACCCATCTTTAGGAATAGTCTTCAACTTCTACGGAAATCCCAAGTCAGCTAGTAAGGGCAATTCATTAGGTGGAATTTTCGATTTTTCATGGTCTTTAAGTTTTTCACTGGAATTTTCCTGTTCCTGACCGTATGAGTTCAGATTGCTTTGGTTGGGCTTTATTTGCCATGAGGTTCCTACCATTTTGGAATTGTCCCAATATTTATTAGTTTCTATACCTGTGCTTGTGATCATTTTCAGACTCATAGTGAGTTGTTTGCATCTTTTTTTTCCAGAAACATATCTTACGACTTGCCCTTCTGTGATGTCAAAGGACCTCACGAAGGGCCTCACACTTGCCCCTCCCCCTTTCCGAAACGACCATAAGCCAGCTCTTGTATAGAAAGGATGAATTTTTTCTGTATAGGAAGGGTTTTGTTATTTACGTGGGCAGGCAGTAGGGTCAGGTGAGTGACACCATACACAACGAAGGGTTCCCTTGCATTTTTCACATACTTAACCTTCTCGTTGGTACCGGAAATTATCACCTCACCCTTATCCCGCCTGTGGGACGGTCGGGTCTGCGGGAATGTAATATTCCACTCCCGCCTATCCCTTACCCACCCCGCACGTCACTATGTCTTTTTGCACCACCTGCTTCCACGTCCGTTTTGGTCTTCCCCTACTCCTGAGGCCACCACTCACCTGCAGTCCCATAATGGACCCAATAAGTTCCTCCTCCCTACGTTCATACCACCTCAACCTATTTTCTCTCATTGTTTCTGCAATGTTTCTCGCCATAATGCTACAAACCCTGCTTATTTTTATCCCTGGCCCATTTTGTTCTGGGACTATTTCTTTTATTATCGACTTTAGACGGAGGTAAACTTCTACTACCCGAGTCTTATGCAGACTTACACTCGTATTGTTTTGATGTGTAGGATAGGTGATTACATTCCTATCCGGGATGGAAAGGCGCACGTGAAACTTCCTTCCTCCCTTCTCGTCCAAAAACAACTATCCATCTACGCCAAACCTACAATCATAGATTCGCAAGCCTCCTTCTCACAGTCCGAAAAAAAATAACATAACCAGATTACATTGTAAGGATCGAACTTGCACTCATTGAAAAATGCAGTTGAAGAGGAATATACTCTATCAACTCGGCTACCGAAAACGACTACTTCCATCTCTTATCTAGTCCACTCACTTTTTCCGTATTATCGGAAGTTGATTATCGGAACCGGAGTCAGGACTTAATCAAAAGGTATTTTTGATCGTCAACTCATTCATGAACTTCGTCAAAATGTTATCTTTACTATGACTTATCAAACTGGCGTGATTTTAGTTTCATTTTTAGAGTAAAACGAAACTGATGTGAATCATGAATGAATGTCGAACTACAAAGCGTCACCTAAATTACTAAGTAATCTTGATGTAGTAATTATTATCTTGTCCTATTGGAAAGTAGATACGATATGACCTGAAAAAGAAAATATCGCCCTTTAACCTCCTGCAGTGTCATCTGCATTAATTAATTATTAATCATCATTAGTAGCCATTGTCTCACCTACAGCAGGCTGGGTTGGGCACTCATAAATTCCGTTTGTAATCAGAACAGTTAGGGCACTATTCATGGCATTATTCATCAATCCTTGCTTACTTAGACCGATCTTCTATTCTGTGTCATTGATTATGGACATCTGGAAATTACGCCTTTGTGCAGGGGTGACATCACACACACCATACAGGATCCCGATTTCTCATCCTTCAAAGGTGCACTTGGGAGTGGATAACCAACTATCTCAAGCTCCTCGTCACTGTCAGAATCCACACCCCAGGTCTTAAGTCAATGTTTTTCAAACTTTTTTTTTTACACATGGGCAATCTGTTAGACCGCATTTTTACCCAGCCGGCTCCCGACCCAAGCTGCGACCCCCTATGCTTATTTATCGTCGGCCTACTATTCGCTGGGGCACTTTTTCTCCAATGACGCCAAAAGGAAAAGCTCAGTCCTGAGTATTTTGCTAATTTACACCTCTCATGTAGAAAGGGTTCTACGTGCAGATGATATACACAGGGCCATGGCTGTGCATCTTATCCGACGGATGGCGAGCTGGGGGTCTCTCACCCACAAAAGGCCAACTCCCCTTGGTCCAAAATGAGCCCTGAAGTTGCAGTAGTCAAGCACGCCTACCTCTACATAACCGAGACATACACGACCATATTCAATACCTAGACACTGGCGGAAATTATACGGCGTCCGCCTGGTGTGTGTGTGTGGGGGGGGGGCGGCTAAGTTCTATTCCAACTTGTGGAGACGCAATGATGTTATAACCAAAAGAATAGGAGGAGCCTCACGGGCGCACGTATATGAGGCTAGTCCAGTGGTAGCGAACCTGTGACCCACTGCGCAATTTTAAGTGACCCGAGCGTGAATCATCTATTTATCGTCTTATAAACAACAGGTTGTCCGTATGCAGACCCGACACTGACACAGGCGGGATAAGGGTATTAGGATGATGGTCTCTATTTGCTACTTTAGTAAACTTTATTCATTATTACTAATAATTCATTTTTATTCATAAAATTAAATAGTGCTTGCACCTGACCCGCGGACAACTTTTTGGTTTTTTTTCATGTTATTGTGACCCGTCTTCAAAAAACGGTTCGCCACCACTGGCCTAGTCTAAAGTAGTGACAAAGTAGCTGCCGTTTTCTATCGCTGTTCTTATATCATTTAGGGCCATCTGCCTCTTTCTCAACACCGTCTGCAAATAACATGCGTTATGGTGCCCATTCCCCTGCTGCAGTCAGAAACTAGCCTGTTGCAATTCTTGCAGTTTGCAACTTTATCATTTGTGATTTAGCCAGCTTAGGTTGTTTTCGCCGCATCACTTGAGCAGCTTTCCTGCATGGCGTTCATCTTTCCTCACGTTGCCATGGTAACGTAACGGCTCACAGAGATTGCAGCACTCTACATTCTTTTCTGTTTTACCAAATTTTGAATTTGAATTTCAGACCACAATCTTTACATTTTGAATAATCAGAGATTTTTGGGAGAAGATGTTAATCTTTGTAATAGGGATTCAAACAGCACGAGTGGAGTTTTGAAGAGCCATCAATCCAATTTTTTAGCCAAGCCTTCTGAACCTCAGCATTTCCGATTCATCAACATTATATTTGTCATTGTCACATTTCTGATACCTCGTGATTTATGATAGTTCATCATTTCGGATATTTAATCATCTCACTCATTAAATCATCTGGCTCTAGTAACTCCGCTACAAGCCCATAACCAGAATGACAATGTACATACGTAATGTTTAACCCTGGTGACCCACACTTTCAACTTGGATGCCACCAGTGTTTCCGTGACTATGGAACCATCATCCTTCTTCTATCTCCTTTCCTTAATATTCCTTATTGTAAGCCTTCCTAAACCAATGAAAACTGTATGATCTTTCTTTCCTGCCCTATGCTTTTCTACTATCTGCCTCAGAATGAAGATTGGTTCCATTGTGGACCTGCTGGCATAACTGTGGAACTCGTTTCCCTGAATATACGTTTATCCTGAAGGCAGGCATCATTCTATAACTCTCCCAGATCCTCATAGAATGGCTCTTAAGCTTAATGCCTTTGTAGTTACCACAGTCCCCTTTACTATTATTCAACTCTCGCCATGCAGCAGGCGCCGAATTCCTGTGGTCCGCAGGCTGCGTCACACTTCACTGCATATTTTGTCTTGGCCTACAGATTCCCGACCTTTCATCTTCCTAAGTGACAAAACTATTTCTTCTTGCGCCTTGTCCACCACCCCAGAAGTGGTAAGATGGGTGTCAATGTCTCTTCCTCTCGCCCCTGCAGAATTCACGGGGCTGTGGAAAATCCAGTATGGCAGGTAAATGCATGGGTAAACAACATGAGGGTATCTACCAACTGGGAGAGGAGGGTAAACAGGATGTCAAAGAAGATAGGCATAACACTGCACCCCAGGGAGGGCAAGGAGGGGGCAGTAACGCTGCAAAGACTCGTACAGGACAAAGTGAAGGAATGGGGGTTAGGGCAGTGGCGACAGAGTATGGAGGGAAGGGCTGCAAAGAAAACGCTGAGGGTATATGGGAACAAGCTTAACATAGAGAGGGAGGTAATCTACGACAACACGTGGGAGAGCTCACTTCTGTTTCGGGCAAGAGCTGGGTCACTGGAGACGAAACAGAGGATGGCAAAGATCACAGGTGGAGAGGAGGGTTGTGGATTGTGCAGGGATCAGGTGGAGGACGTCAGGCATGTGATACTGGTCTGCCCAGCACTGGATCACTGCAGAAGGGGTTGGGGAACCCCCACATTGGAAGAGGTTCTGGGGGTGGTGGGTTCTGGGGTGGAGCGGCTGGAATGGGTGCGAAAGGCAAAGGTGTTGCTGGGGTGCTGGTGGAGATCTGGGCATATGGGTCTAGCATGAAAAGATCTCGCCAGCAAGGTATCCGTCACAAAGGATTACATATTCATAAATACTCTTCCCATCTCTTGTCTACCTCAGCAGGGGAAAAGAACCCTACTTTTCTCATCCTTGAATGCTATGCCTCGGGTTATATCCTTAAGTTGCCCATTTCTAGCCTTGGCCATATTAAAAACCTCTCCCTTTCCTTTGTCCAGGGCTTCATATTGCTGGTGTTTGGCCAAGGCAATGGCCCTACTAGCCGAGGTCTTTGCCTGTAGAAAATTACTTAATTAATGACCTTTAAAAATTCTTGCGGTGCACCTACGACCCTCTCACGGCACACGGGTTGAAAATCGCTGCCCTAAACCATGAGTTCAACTGAAACACCCAAAAGTACGGAGAGGGACAGAGGTGGCGGACAATGAAGGAAAGTCCTGCGTTGAGTGCGTCAAGCACAAGAAAGGGATAAGGGTGTCAGTGAGGACACCATTAACGTCATTTAATGGGGTGTGTACTTAAAAGTAAGAGTAGAAGGAGAGTATGGAAGAAGAGTAGAAAATAGGCCGACGATAAGTATGTATTGGCGTAACATTAAGCTGGCAGCCGGCTGCGTAAAAATATCGTCCAACAAATCGTCCATATGTCCCAATGAGAGAAAAATGGGTGGGTACCCGTAACCCGACCCATTTTGCTGTAGACTTGACATTCAAGCCCAACGTTTGATGAAGAGATTGGTTGAGTCCTTGTTTAGTTTATTTGGTAGCCTGTCATTTTTAAAAATTATTAAACGAGGCCAAGGAACGAGCCCTCACACCTGAAAACTTGGAAGATTAAGTTTCCGGGTCAAGAGTTTAAGAAAATCGATCACCTCCTGGGTGGCCCAGGAGGTAACGTGCTCCATTACTGCGTCAGTGGTTCCAGGTTGGATACTGGATCAAGGTGGGTTGTCTTCTTTCGGGCGAGTGCGCTCCCGAGCCGTTCCCGTGCGAGTTCCCGAGCCGTTGTCCTGTGCGGTGTGCAGTGACATTTGCACATAATCACGCACGGATCCAGGGTAGGGTTTTGGGGGTTGCAACCCCCATGCACATATAAACTTATTCGCATAATATATGCGAGCTTTAGCTCAACCCCCCACCCGTATTAGCTCAACCCCCTCTGACGAAAATCCTGGATCCGCCACTGCCTATAATAGGACCTCTACTACGAAACGGGTAGATGAGACAATATTCTCAAATGTAGGAGCTTGGTGGAGTGCCCCAACGAGCAGTAGATCAGACCGATGCTAAATAAGCGTAGGGGTCTGCAGCTTTGATCGGTAGCCGGCTGCGTAAAAATTACCGTTCAACAGATCGCCCGTGTGTCCATCCAGAGGGACAAAGATGGGTCCCCCACCCTGCCATAGGCGGGAAAAATGTTAGTATTTTTACTTCCGTATTGATGGGATAGGCTCTGATATAAGTTTGGTTAGTAATCAGCGTAGGCGCTCGCCATTGCCTTTTGACGTTGACAGGGGCGGTCACGAACCTTAGAACCCTCTATCTAGCCGATATGATTCTGATATAACGTCATAACTCGTCTAACGACGCTCCGCCTTCCAACCCTGTTTTATAAATTTTCCTCCTCAAAAATACTACTGTTATTTATCAGCCCTGCCACCAGAAGGAACTATTTCATGTGGAACTGCGCCGTCGCAAACCACCAATCATATCAAATTTCTAGGGGGGCGTATTGACCTCATCCTACTTTTCTCTAGCCCTTTATCCAACCGCCACTGTTTATAATCTTAACTCATTATCATCGAGTGTTTGTGTGTGCCTACACAATCAAGATTAATAAAATTTGATCGTATATCAAGGTGACGTTGGGCGACGCAATTTCTAAATCGATCACAAAGCATTATCACAATTGTCTTAAGACATTAAATTAATTCATCTGTTTTCAAAGTCAGAGCCAAAAAAAATCTCCAACCCTCCTACGCACACGCCGCCAGGATTACACCTGTTGCATTTCACTTAAAAGTTGACCTATTCGCGATTAATTCAGCGCCTTAAAATAGATTTTTACCCAGGTGCGAATGATGGTTGATTCGATCAACATTTTTTCTACATTAAAGTGGTTGTACAAGAGAAGAAAGGGAGAGCCAGCCACCAGTCACAAAGAAAGGGAATAGGGCCTAGCTCAGGGGTGGCGAACCTATGCATTCCTTGATGCACTAACTTGCCAGATAGTTTGTTACAGGAATAACAGTAGAGTATTCCCTACTTCCGGTTTGTTACAGGAAAATGAAATTCCTTATTGCGTTGGACACACGCAATTTTAAGCAACGCAGCCCAAGCTGGTGCTAACATGGGTGGCTGATTGGAAAAACTGGGTACTGTTAAGACCCAAAAATCGTCACGTTAGGGTAGTGCCTGTGCAGTCTCTGCATGACCTTTGTAGTTGAAAGGTCCTAAACACCAGCAAAAAAATTCACCAATCGATTGTTTTGGCTTTATATAGGTTACCCTGCCTACTGTATATACATGCCACGTGCCAGCAATATTTTTCTGCGTGTCATACCTGGCACGCGTGCCATAGGTTCGCCACCCCAGGCCTAGCTTCTACTACATGAAAAATTTCTCAGTCTGAATATTTTGAATGCAGAAAGGCTTTTTTTTTATACCACTACTACTGTTTGATATCTACACAAGAGAATGGGCCACAACTTTACATTTACTTCCTACACCTAATCCGATTGGAAATTCCTCTCTCCCCAAAATAAACCACTCGCCCCGACTGGTTTATAAGGGTAAGAGAGAGCGGCAACTCCAGTGAACCTTCCTCGACTAACAGCTGCTAACCCTTTCCCCGCCAATGGTAAATTAACCCTTACTATATGGAGTAAATGGAGTACCCTGGCGTAGATGGAGATAAAGTGCCCCAAATAAGAATTATAGGAGACGATAAATAAGCAAATAAGGGTTGCAGCATTAGGTTGGCAGCCGACTTCATAAAAAATACCGTCCAATAGATCACTCGTGTGTTTCAATGTGTTCAAAACCGGACACCCGACTCTGCCATAAGCAGGAAAAGGGTTAGTGATGATACGATATGATGATATGAGGACTCTGGAATTAGTATCTAGACTAACGGGTTGGAGAGTTGGCCAAGCAGCCATAACGGACAAAACCTTGTGGAGGCTGCTCGCGGGTGTGAGGGGGTAGGAGATGTAGGAGAGGGGAAATTAGCAGCACCCAATGTTAAACCGACCACCCATGTCTGTACTAACTTGGGCTGCGTGGCTTCACTTCAGTGATCTTACGAGAACTGGTGTGTCCAACGCAACTCAGTTGCTGGGGGAGGGGCAATTACATTTCTTTACTCGTTAAAAAAAGGGCTCTGTTACTACAGCGGTGGCAGTGCACAGTTAAACGGGAATATGTATTTGGAGGTGTGTTTGAAGTCCAGATTAAAACTCCATTTTTTCGGTTGTGAATTTTCCCCACTGTTCGCCTACCTCGATTTCTTCAAGTCAACGTGTTGCATTAACGTTTCCTTCACTGAATATCTGGAACAACCTAGCTTCACCACAGGCGGAAACAGGGCTAGTAATAGTAGTAGTGGAAAATAAGCTCCTTCAATTATCAAGGGTCGCATCATTGAAGTCATAATAAAATACTGACTGCTATCACATTAATCCTTCAAGGTCAGATCAGCAGGAGAGGTGTTAGGATTTCTCATTAACTCTTTCCGCACATTGAGAAAACTTACAAGCATTTAATAGAGATGCTATAAATATACGTTTAATTTGTCGTTTGGAAAAAAAATATTTTTTGGTGCAATATAGCAGAGGTGTTAAATATTAGAACCACATACGCAGCCCTTTAATCAAATTATTATTGTTTTATATAATAAGATGCATTTCACTCGTAGGTTATGTTGTTATAGAGCGAGAGAGATCAACTCGACATAAATGAATACGTGGGTGGTGGCTTCCCCATTTCAAAGTGAGGAACCTGATTAAATTGTGTGGGCTACTTGTGAAAGAAGTACCTCCGCCGTTACGTCTTCCTATTAATATCTCAAATGGTTCATTGCCAATCAAAAACTTCCCCAGGCACATACGTTCTTTACAACTGACCCTTACCAGCCGCCTAATATCATCTAACAAATTCTTTCACTACTCCCACTCATGTGTAACATTGAAGGTTTACGACCACAGCGCACCTATACGTCAGTAAACATACTACAAAAGCTAGAACTATTGACGACTAAGCAAACACGATGGTCATCTTGATTGCTGTATTTACCAAATCAGTATCGGTAAATGTCACGAAGAGGTCCGACGGGACAGAAATAGCAATTCACTACAATTCATATTTTATCACTCAATACTTGCAGTTAGGACTGGTGGTGCGTTGGCTCGATCCCAGTCGGTGTGAGTTGGTCATCATCATGGCATTATAAAGTACAGAACGTTATTACGTCATTAAACCTATTTGTAAATAACCCCTTCTACACGGAAAAACAAACGCACGAGTCGACTCCCTTTGTAGACAGGTGGCTGCTGGCCACGTCAGCCTGTGTCCGCTTTTGGAGAAAATTTACCTACTGAACCAAAGGAAAACGGGTTGTTGTTGTTGTTTTTGTTTGTTGGTGTTTTAGGGCCCTTCAACTAAAAGGCCATTAGAGTCCCGTCCACTGTGTAGTTCTGATGCAGGGACTGCACAGACACTACACTAATGCGACGATTTTTGGATACTAGCGGTACCCAGTTTTCCCAAGCGGCCACCCATGTCAGTACTAACTGGGGTTGCGTTGCTTAACTTCAGTAATCAGACGAGAACTGGTGTGTCCACCGCAAGTTGCCGCTCCCGAGGAAAACGGGAAAACAAATTCTGACATATAGTCAATTCGCACGTGCATTTTGCCCCATGCAAAAAGGGGCCTCTTGTATACAGTGATTGTACACACCACACAGAACCATGATTCGGCTAGGATTGAACCTGCAACCATGGTTGGCTCAGGAGTCAAGCACGCTATCAATGAGCCATTGTGGCAGTCTGGTTTTCACAATTACAGGCAGACCAGGCGTTACTTAACTCAGTAACTAATCTTAAATGTTGAAAGGTGTGGGTGTCGGCAGAAAATTACTAAAGGGGGACAATGTTCCAAGGATCCGTGTGCGCTCTCTGCGAACGTCCATGGTGAAAGTCACGAGTTCCTTCCTGAATAGACTAGTGCAACGAGTCTTGGAAAAGCAAACATGATCGGGTAGGAGTTGCTTGCTCTTGTTAAGCAAATAGCCAGTAAGTACAATGGGCAAAATGAAGTTTGAACACGTTGCCAATGGCCTCGTTTCAGGAGTGGCCAAAACGCGGCTTACGAGCCACATGTGGCTCTTCTGTGTTCAAGTTACATTGCATTCTATTAGGATCCTAATCTTTTGGATTAGTGGACACAACAATTTATAAAACGTACTGCAATTAAGTTATTTTTATAGATTTAATTAATTTAAATTTGTCATTTATCCTCATCCCTTTATGAGGGTTCGTGAGGATTTTAACTAAACATGTTAAACCGACATAAATTATAGAGTATGTTTAATCAATAAATTCATTACTAGAGCAGCCTGAGACTCGATTTTTTTTATTTGGGAATAAGGATGGAACGAGACTCGTTCATAAAAAAAACCCTTACCAAGAGTATTGTTTAAAACCTTACTACGCTGTGAGTGGACAGGCTTCGAGCATACATCTGGATTGAATTATGCACAAGGTTATTCCTGAGTCAGGACAGGTTATTTTGCCTCTTGGGCGGGTGATCCACAAGAATGAAATGCATCACTTTTAATCGGCATGGAAAAAAGGCAGTGCAAGACTCTGCTTGTCATGGGCAGGATTCTTTTAACTAAGCAGTTGCTAAGTGTGCAGCGATTAAATAAAACCAATTGTTTCAGACATCATAACTTACTAGAAATCAAGCAAGACATTATGACAGGGATTATGCATTGTATTTAACACAGGAAATGGGGTGTAATTGGAGCGTTTATTTCCATTGTTCTCGCCTCAAACATGTGTCACTTTACCTGTTGTCGTGCAAACCACCACTATTAAAAAATCAAAATGGGAACAACAATAAAAGCTTTTCTTGTACAGCTGAATTTCAGTTATGCACTGGCTGTGGACGGATTTGGTGGTTTACGGCCCTTCAACTACAAAGGCATTAGAGCCCCTTCCACTGCGTAGTTCTAATGCAGAGACCACACAGACACTACGCTGATGCGACGATTTTGGTGTATTAGCGGTACCGAGTTTTCCCAATCGGCCACCCATGTCAGTACTAACTGGAGTTGCGATGCTTAACTTCAGTGATTAGACGAGAACTGATGCGTCCAACATAGTACGTAACGCTGGACGGGGGTGCAAACGGTGAAGGTCCCAGTGGAACCTGTTTGAACAAACGCACTGTCACTGAGTTATTTCATGGGGCTCAATCACTCTTATGTTCAAATTATGTTAATACCTCACTTTATTGAATCAAAAACTTATAAATTTATATTCGCTAATTGAGACTTCACTACCACTGTCAACTTCCTGTCATCGAATTATTGAATTATTTACTGTGGTACGGCTGTCAGTGGTTTTTATCTGAAGATCATTAATGCAGCTGCAAATTTATTTATTCAATGAAATTTTAATGAAATGTATTTAGCAGTTTGTCCTTAGCAACCACCAGTAACACATAGCAACCATGTAGTTTACCGACGGTATTAGATTCAATTCCTAGTTAGGGGGTCATGGATAGTGGCTACCGCCTGCTTTCAACCCCCTTCTCTTCCTTTACTGGCACCTTGAAGGTCAGTAGGCTGTGGTACGCATCGTAAAAATTCATAATAGCAGTAATAAAGTAAACGTTTAACTGACCATTGTAGCTTAATTGGTGAAGCTCTTGCCTGTTTAGCCATGAAAGTACGCGTGGGTTTGCCCCTGGCCGAGGGGGGAGAGGGACAGAACGCACCTTTCATCATATGAGAAGTGGTAGTAGTAGTAATGGACAGATGTGTAAGATATTATCTGCCTGCCCTCGAAAAACAAGCCCTTGAATCACAATTGAAAGATGACTGGACATCTTAATAGACAAAATTCACTTTTGAAACTCGGCGTCATTTATGAACAATCCTCGGATGGTGCAGTTCGTATGAATGGAAATCGTTAAAAAGAAATATATTGTTAGATGAGTTTCATCTCTTATGTAACCCTGTAAATTCAATTGAGATATTTCAATCAATCAATATCAGCCGACGATGTACAGTATGTGGGGGCGGGTTACGACGTAATATGCCCATCACCTCACAATCAATGGGCACTAATCACTGCGGAGGAAGAAGATTCAAGTAAAAACTACACCCATTCCCCGCACTTCATGGTTTCTTCCGATTCACCAAAGCAGAAGAAGAAGAGGGATAAGTTTTATTTAAACTGTGTTTTTTTTTGTACAAAACATAACATAGAGAGACGACATTCAGCGCTCACACACGAGCAGTTTGATCGCAACAAAAGCAAATCAACCCAACAAGAATTCCAGATGGACTGCGGAAGTCATATTCGTTCGATTCGTCCGTTCGAACCATCGTTCCTGCCTTTCGTATTTAATAATGACATAGTACAAGAATTATGGACTATAGAGAGCTTACCTTAATTTAGTCGTTTGCAAACACGAACTCCACAATTTTTTCCCGTCTTTTGATTAAGATAGTGTAGGTATTTTGAAACTAGATGTGATGGCATAGAAACCGATACACTTCACTGTTTGGGGCTACGCTCAATGCGTCGTCTAGACCACGGATTCGGAAATTGCTCTGCAGTCCTAGGTGATTCATTTGATTGGTTCCTACTGATCACGTGATGCCCGGGTATGTTCGAGCGCCGTGGATCAACTGGGCTTCCCCCGTACTTTTTTTCCATTCGAATAGCATTGAGTGCAATTGTTTTGACGTCACTGTTCTATTTTTTTCTCCCGCCAGCTTCGATAGAACAACAACATGGAGGTCTTTCGTTCGAATCGGCGACGACGTCTTTTTTTTTTTTTTTACTGCAACTGCTGTGGAAAAAAAATAAACCATGAATTAGGTTGCATCTCGCTGTAGCGACTTCAGTGAGACGTTGAGAAAGAAGAAACACACAGCGCTTGAAATTAAATACACAAAACAACATGTCTATTTCCCGACGACCTCCTGACGGCCCTCGCGTTCTCAAACATTCTCAGCTGTGAAGGTACTATTATTGCGTCTATTAAAATATGTCAGGGTCAACTTTGACTATCGTTTTTAACACCATTTCTGGATACGTTTTTAACTTTCTGAACGTATATGAAGGAGGAGGAGTGTTTCGTTATGAGGTAAACAAGAGCATTGTTACTGCTATCAATCCTTCAAAAATGAAGAATGAAATTTTTTACATCATATACATAACCTCAGTCAGTTGACTCATTTGTTAATGTTTGTTTCTAATCTAGTGAGCAGGTTGATACATTTTAAAAATCCGATTTATTATTTTGTTTCCATTCGGGTGGAAAGCAAACTCGACACCTACACTCTGATGTTGTGTAACCCTCATATTCCTTGATCTTCACTCTATAGGAAGAAATGCTGTATTGCGAATAGCAGCACTGATAACAGCACTGACGGGTTATGTAACGTCACCATATCAGCTCGAAAGGTCATTAACCGATATCAAGGGGTTCTCAACTGACATGGGTGGCTGCTTGGAAAAACTGGGTACTGCTAATACCCAAAAATCGTCGTATTAGTGTAGTGTCTGTGCAGTTTCTGCATTAGAACTAAGCAGTGGCCGGGGCTCTAATGACCTTGTAGTTGAAGGGTCCTAAAACACCAACAAACAAACAACAACAAATGGAAAACTGGGTACTGCTAATGCCCAAAAATCGTCGCGTTAGTGTAGTGTCTGTGCAGTTTCTGCATTAGAACTAAGCAGTGGACGGGGCTCTAATGACCTTGTAGTTGAAGGACCCTAAAACACCAACAAACCAAACGGAGTAAAGTACATGTGTAAATCGGCAAAAATGACCCGGTGTAGGGGGTCCGCCTACTAGCTTCAATAAATTACCTCCAGATACTGTAGATAACGGTATGCCCAAGAAAACTTTCCAGGAGGTAAAGGGGCAAAGCTTGGAGGCAGTGTCCCAAAAGGGGAGTTTTCTAGAAATCGGGTCAATATGTGGATCCAAAGACATTTATTCTATCCCAGGGATGCAAGTAAAATATGGATGAATCGTGGTGATGTCATAGTTTGAAATTTTATATTCATATTTTTAAGTAGAAAAATGTCCGCGCTTTGATGCCATACTATACTACAGTACAAGGCAGTGATAGTTGTATTTAATTGCATCTAAAAAAAAATAAAACAACCCTCGATACTTATCTGTGACAGAGGCGAAGGCCGAAGCTATTTGTCTTTTTTGGCAGCTACATATGCTGACATTTGCACAAAAGCCCCCAGTGATAAAAATATTGCTATGCTCATTAACAGTTGGGGATATGCATAAAATAGTGGCTTGTTTGAAATATTTTTGTCAGTCCCACGACCAAAGGATATTCTTTTGGGCAAGAAGAGTATCATGCTCAATAATAATCTGGAAATTCAAGGTGTGATTTCCGTCCGGTGGTTGAGATACCATTTGCAAGCAGGTAAACCAAATTTTTCTTCTACAGGATAGGAAGTAAAGATTGGCAACATTCCCAGATTTAGGAAGGAACTCGCCTCCTTCTCTTCCCTTCTCCTGGCACTTTTCCATGACCTTAAATTGGATTAGTATGTCAATGTTAATTTAATCATTTTGACAGACGCATTCAAATTTATTTAGAGGGAGGCAAGTAAATAAGCTGGTGGATGAAAAGTTTGGTATCCATAAGTCCCGAATATCCAATCAACGGAGGAAAAATGCAAAAGGAACAGATGTAAGATGCCAGTTGAAAGTCGAAATCAGATATTCATGAATGACCAGCTGGACTAGTTTTGAACACAGGGCATTAAATGCCATTAAGTATAAGGTAGCAATTTTTTTTGATTGCCTCTTTAAGATCATGGATTTGAATATTCTAGGTCGGACCTACATGGGAATGCTGCACAGTGTCGAATTGAGGTTTGTATAGGTCAAGATTGACAGGATCGCAAACGCTCCAGATTTTGTATGTTTGTTGGTGTTTTAGGGCCCTTCAACTACAAGGTCATTAGAGCCCCGTCCACAGCATAGTTCTTATGCAGAGACTGCACAGACACTACATTAATGCGACGATTTTTGGGTATTAGCAGTACCCAGTTTTCCCAAGCGGCCACCCATGTCAGTACTAGCTGGGGTTGCGCTGCTTAACTTCAGTGATCAGACGAGAACTGGTGTGTCCAGCGCAATTCGCCGCTCCTGCAAACGCTCCAGAGGAGAAGATCCTTAAGATAATGGCCGAACTGTGGATATACTTCTACAGAGATGTATGATCCCATCTCAAAATGAAGAATAAAATACCGGGTAGCATCTGGTCCCTTATGGGTTTTAGGGCCCATTTGGCACTGTAAGCACACCGTCCCGTTTGGTAAGGAATTTATTCTCGTTGTCAGTGAAATTTTGAGTGAGAGGTCCGATACCGCATGTCGTGACCACCACCTTTTTTTATAGTTAGTTTATTAAATGGGTTGTGATGGAGAGCAAATAGTTGTGGGAATTTTTTATTGTTGTTATTCTTGTTTGTTACAAGTTTTAATTTTTTTTAACCTTGCTATTATTTAAATATACAGTACATAGTAATTTAATTTGACATTTTGTTTAAGGAAATGGTTGAGTTGGCAACCAATGGGATTGTTCTGTGTTAATCTTGACATTGTTTCTTGTTCTCTGGGCCAAGAATAAACAGTAACACCGGTGTAAGAGGAACAGTAGAGGGGAAACTTGACCGTTGTCCTCCCCTCTACTCTTCACTAACACTTTCGGTTTACAATAAGTTTTAATCAAGCATAGACAGGTGGATGACGGGGCTGTCTCTTTTTCCTCCTTTCCTTACTGAAACACCCAAAGTTCGCTACTACCACCTTCTCCTCAGTTGGCCCCCCCTTTCCACCTTCTCAAAAGCATAACAACAGCAGGACTACCCATGTATTATTTGAGAATGCTGCTCAGTCATGGCCTGATTGTTGCTGCAAAGTATTATTGGCGTTGGCGGAGGAACCGCGCTGTGCAAATGGTCATGTCTTAAAAACCTAAGTAGGAGGTTTAATTAATAATGCCAATAACATACCAAGAATAGGTTAGGGCGTTTGGAGTTATTTTTCGGCAGCCTACATACCCCATCGACCCACTGCTACTGCTACCATTTTGCCTCCCTTCCTCCTGCTCCCCCTTTCTTTTCTAATAGAGCGACTGTATTGCGTTGGCATACCAGTTCTCGGCTGATCACTGGTTAAGCTACGCAACCCCAGCTAGTACTAGTATGGGTGACCTCTTGGGAACACTGGGTATTACAAATATCCAAAAAAGAAATTGCATCCGCATTGACCCGGTGTCGAACTTTGAACTACTGACGCAGTAGTCGGAGAAGAGTGGAAGCGGCAAATTACGTTGGACGCACTAGTTCTCGCCTGATCACTGAACTTAAACAACGCAACCCCAGCTAGTACTGACATGGGTGGTCGCTTGGGAAAACTGGGTAGCGTTAATACCCAAAAATCGTCGCATTAGTGGTGTCTGTGCAGTCTCTGCATTAGAACTACGCAGTGGACGGAGCTCTAATGACCTTGTAGTTAAAGGGCCCTAAAACACCAACAAACAACGGAGAAGTCATTGCAGATTATTGGATATTGAGGGCAATAACTGACTGCAGTCGGAATTGAACCTGAGCTTATCAGACCACCACTATATATCGCCATTTATAATCAGTGTTGTTGACCTAGCTATAAAGCCCTACGTTGAGGTTGATCATGAGCTGAATTTTGGAGTTTCGAGGAGGTCTTACAACACCTTTCTCCCTCTCCCTCACCGTCAGTTAAGGGGATCCATAAAATCCGTTGCGTGCTCACTGTTACTTTAATCGAAAAATGCTGCCTAAGGGTTCGGAGATGTGGAATAAAAGGTGATGTGCTTTTAATCTGAATGATTAACTGATCATTTTGACAGTGATATGATTGGTTTTAAATGACTACACCTTTCTGACCCACTCTCCCATTTTCTGTTACCCTTCCCCTTTTTTCCCTAGCGTTGGTCAGGTGGATGGCTCTCCTTCCCTCATAAACTTATTTTAAACACTTTTCCTCGCCCCCATCCATAAATGTTGACTGAAATTACAGTAGTTAGGATACGTGAAGCAAATAGTATACATAGACCAGTGAACTTAAGACTCGCATGTGACCCGTAGAATCAATGGAGGATGGCTGAAGTGGGGACATGCAAGTGAAGTCCTGTGTGGTAGGGGGGGTTCCAATCAAGTTGAAAGGGAAGTAGTTAGGGCCGCTATGCTATATGGATCAGTGTTGGGCAGTGAGGAAGAGCCACGTCAATAGAATGCAAGTAGCCGAGATGCGAATGCTGTGGTACACGAGTGGGGTGTCGAGAGCTGATAGAATTAGGAATGCGTATACGGTATTACAGGTAGCCTGGGAGTGGTGGACATCGCTTAAAAAAATGAGGGAGAAAAGGCTGAGGTGCTACGGACACGTCATGAGAAGAGGGGAAGGAGCTCGTTAGGTGTATTCCAGGGATGCAGGTGATCGGTAGCACCCGGAGTAGGGGGAGACCGAAGCAGACGTGTGAACAGGTTGTCCGTAAGGATATGGCAGTGTGTGGGGTGGATGCGGACCTGGTGGGAGATAGACGGGGGTGGTGGGCTAGAACTCGCAGACCCGACCGCACCACGGGCGGGATAAGGGTATGATGATGATGATGATGATGGCATAGACCAGTGAACTCTTAGATAAGGGTTCGATTCCGTCCTTGGGTGTTGGTGGTATTATCGATCGAACGAGAGAGCAAAGCTCCAAGTACGTGTTGTGATTGCGTGGGAATCATACAGTGCGCTTAACCCTTTTATCAACTATGAAGATACGGGGTTTCTTCTCCTTCCTCCCCCCTCTCACCCTCATGTCTATCTTATAATTGTAATATTTATAAATATTTTTAGTTGATTGACCCTCCCTCCATCCTTCACTCCTTGTGGAATGTTTGTGGGTCGATTACTGTGGTGTAGGAGAAGAAGAGGTAAAAACCCACCTATAAGGGCAGGCGGCAAGGAGGTAAAAAGTTAGATTGAGGAGAGGGGGAATCGAAGCTGGCCCACTCGTCTTTCTAGTGACCTGTTTTGTTGTGATGTCTGTTTGACAGGTTGAAAATGTTATTGACATTGTTGCTATTCCTTTCGGGTCAAAACTGACGACTCCTTAAGAAGTTTCCACTATTTCTTCTCATTGTTATTATCTTGTCTGGTTGCTTGAAGTTAAATGCATGTCTGTTTTTGAACACGTGACTAAGTAGGTGCTCTTGACGGGGTCATTGACCCGTTGTTGGCAACCCACTCCTCACGTGATGCGCATGACGTCATTCGACATTTTGTTGCTGTTATTTAACGTTGATCTATCTCCCTATGATGCCATCTTCCAGCGCTAGAGGGCGAGTGGGCGAGTCATTCGACAGTCGCATTGTCATTTCCTATGGCCGGGGATCCCGAAGTGTGCGCCGTGGCCTCTTCCAAATATGAGTAGGGGGAGGGGGGCAGAACCTCGTTCATAGCTAGAATGAAAAGGCATGGACTAAGTGCTGAACCTTGGCACACCCAAACTTCCACTTGGAAGCCTGTAGTTGAGGAGTTTACGAAGTTTGAACCTTCCTCACAGGGCCGCCGCGAAATATTTCCATATTCCAAATATGATTAAGGGGCCCCAACAACGGATCTGGTCTTTAGCAAGCCAAAAAAAGTGTCAACAAAGCGCCTCCCGGAAACAACAACAAAAGGGCCAACAGAGCCGCGTGAGCCCCCTGTCCTATGGGTTTGGGTTATTGAATTAGGATGTTATTTTCCCACGTTAGTAATTTCTACACCTATATTTTACTCCATGCAGGAAGGGTTTATTTTTTCCGCCTAAGGCAGAGTCAAGTAAACAGTCCTGATGGAACTGGTTCCATCACAGGGATGCAGGTTATTGGAAGCACGCGAGGTAGGAAAAGACGTGGACGTGGAAGCAAGTTGTACGAAGGGATATGATAGTATGTGTAGTGGCTGGGAACCTGGTGGGTGCTAGGCATGAGTGGAGGATTCTCGTCCAACTACCCTACAACTGCTACTATTCAATGGAGTAGCAACTGCAAGCAGCACCGTACTACCACTGGTTCAATTCTGGCCCAGATGGATCATTTCCTTTTTTTAGACATAAGGGAACTATTGCACTCGACATGTAATGAAAAGAGGGGAGGGCGTGTTTGTTAGGTCATTACAGAAATCCAGGTGGTGGAAAACACCCGAGGCAGGGGGAGACCAGAGCAGACGTGGGAGCAAGTTGTTCGTGAGAATATGGTAGTTCCTGGGGTGGACGGAGACGTGGTGGGAAGTAGGCGGGTGTGGAGGGCTAGAAACCGCAGACCCTACCCTGCTACAGGCGGGGTAAGGGTATGATGATGATGATGAGGTAGCTGTTGGACAGAAAAGACCCTTTCCCTCAACCGGCGTCGTAGCAATCGTTTAGAAGACCTTTTTTTCACCAATGTTCAACCCATTTGAGATACGTAAATGAACTTATTTTGATAGGTCAGTTGACATGTGCTTACTTTAACAGTATAAAATACGTAGGTTCCCTTCCGGCCGAGGACGTTTTTTTTTCTGTTAACTGCTTTTAAACTAGTACTGCTTTAAACAAGGCAGGAAGTAAAAGCAATGGCTATACTGAATAAAATGTTAATAATAAAAAATTATGAATATTCATATTCGTAATTAATACCTTTTTTGTACACAAGCGTCATAATGATAAAATTACAATGGCGCCTGGATAAATTAAAGACATTTGACAGTAATTTAAGCTGATGTCATTTTACAATATTAAAATTTGAAAAAAAACCTCCGCGATTTAATTAAACCGCGCCCTTTATCATACGCAGAGTTGAACGTTAAGACTATTTATATCCTGTTGTTGAATAACTACTCGGCACTACCTAATTAAATTCCTAATTTAGAGCCTACTCATCTCTCCACTGTAGTCCTAATAAAGGACTTCCGGCGTCTACATAAAAAAAAAACGCAACTTCAAGTTTGAGGAACAAACGTTAATCTAAAGGGCTATTTGTAGAGGATGTCCTCTTAATGTTTACTATAAGAATCTTTTAACGTTGATGATCTTTTCCCGTTAAAAGTGTGTGCAGTCATTAATTAATAGCTGTTGTGTCCAGCACGAAGGCCATCGAGTGGTCAGTTGCAATCCACGTGTTTATAGTGTAATAAAAAAGCTATAAGAGTGCTTTTTTTAATAGCAGAAGCTTAATGATGATCGTCAAATCATTAATGATTTCCACATTGCACACTAGGTGCACTGGCACTATCCTGTTTAGGGGAAGTCTCGTGGTGACGTCATTTATCAATTTTATTTTTAGCTCTAAAGATTAGATCTCTTCCCATCCCTCCTTCAAACCCTAGTCCCGAGACATTCCCATTAAGGAAACTTTCACAGCGATTTCTCTTTTTCAGGCTTGACCTTCAAACTACTACCCCTTTCCCCACTAATGACGTGGTCGGTATTTTTACGCAGCCGGCTGCCAACCTGTGCTGCAACCCCGATACCTATTTGTCGTCGGGCTACTGTTCGTTGGGGCACTACTATTCATAATGTGCACATTGGATCCCAGTTGAGATCGATGGTGTTTTTTTTTCAAAGCTGAATGTTGGGAAGGAAGTACGAGGACTATTCCGAAATTCATCTGTTTTCGTAAGGCCGGAAATCGAACTAGTATTGCCGATGCACCCCTGCATGAAAAAACTAAAAGGGTTATAATGTTGGGTAGGATCTTCCCCGCCCTACTGCCCATTTATCTTTCACTAATCTGCTTATCATTCCAAATCCTTATGCCGTCTATGGGGCAAGGCCAGGTATCCATTTGGACCCGTTGATATTGGGAACTCACGGCGAGCTGTCGAACGTAGCCGGCTTCTGACATAATGCCTTTTCCATTTAACCACGGCATATCGTCTTTCTGAGGGGAGGGGCTTTACCGACGTTGGGGAGGGGAGAGAGCGAGTTCCATCTTTAAAAATTCCGTGGGAGCAGCTTATTGCGTTGGACACACCAGTTCTCAACTGATCGATGAAGTTAAGCAATGCAACCCCAGTTAGTACTAACATGGATGGCCGCTTGGGAAACCTGGGTACCGCTAATAGCCAGAAATCGTCGCAGTAGTGTAGTGTCTGCAGCCTCTGCATTAGAACTGCGCAGTGGACGGGGCTCTATTGACCTTGTAGTTGAAGGGCCCTAAAACACCAACGAAGCTGATCAATCCATGCGTTGTACTCCTTGTGGATTCTTTTACAAGCAAGAAGAACGTCGTTCACAGATGATCCATCCCAACCGGACAGAAGGTGCATTTGGGAAGTTCTTTCCTCTCGTCCAAAAGCAGCCATCCACTTTGGCCAGGACCGAACCTAGCCACGTTGGAATCAAAAGCACGCAGCAATTGAACATCAATACAAATCATTACAACTATACTGTTTCTGCTTCCACATTTCTGGAACATTAATGCCCATTCCTGACTGGAGTAGGTGAAGAACAAGACCTGCAGTTCAAGGTATTCAAATTGGCGGAAGTCTTATGGCTTTAAGGGTCAGTAAAGAACCGGTAGCAGACGTAGTAAGCCGCAAACTGATGTTCTCGTTGCGCCGTCTGCTGGTGGCCGAATCTTTGACATTTCTTTCCCCCCTTCCTCCACCGGTCCCTTCCCAGTTTTTTTAACCGGTCGTGCTATTTGATAAAGTTTGAGGAGGTGGAAGAAGGGAAATGACTGGGTTCAGGTTCTACACACATTGTTTAGGATGCATTTATTAAATTGATAGTGGGACAGGACGGGAAATTCATTTGGTGGATTACTCATGGCTATTGGCGAAATTGTGTACAAAAAAAACCATGTGAGTTAGTGGGCAGGTGTGGGTACGGTGACTCAGACGTCACGCATCTGGAATGGTACGATCGTCTTTTGGCTCTTTGCACTCCAAACTTGGTTACATTATTTAAATGATTCATGTTTTATGAACAACAATGAATTCAAGGTGTATGATATTGTAACCCCCCTCCTCCTCCTCGCTCCCAACACAGCCTGGCCCACATCCCCATACCTGCACCCTGTAGACTCCTGTCCGCCACGGTTTCACACTGACAATTATCCACGCAGTCGTGTAAAGATTATAATAATACGGAAAAAGCAGTAGGAGCACCAGTTTCCTTAGACAGGATTTCCGCGGAAATATTTCCACCTTTCTGTCCTCCTAATATGGAAGACCTTACCCGATGCCTACCAAAAGGGGTTTTATAATTGAATCTTTCTTTCGGACATTGGAATATCCAAATTTTAACCCCTATTAGTGTATAGGTTCAATCCCGCCTCGGTGGCGCGGTGGGTTCCGTGTGATGTACGATAGCATTTGTAAGTAAAAGGAGCCTCTACTATGCAACGGCTAGATGAGGCAAAATTTCCAGGTGTGAGGAGCTCGCCCCCCCCCCTCCCGTGGCGTCGGTGGAATGCCCCAATGAATAGTAGACCGACGATAGAAAAGCATAAGTGTTGCAGCTTTGGTCCACGTCTCGTCCGTCCGTTGGTGTTCTAGGGCCCTTCAACTACGAGGTCATTAGACCCCCCCCCCCACCACCCGTCTACTGTGTTGTTCTAATGCAGAGACTGCACAGACACTACACTAATGCGACGATTTTTGGGTATTAGCGTACCCAGTGTTCCCAAGCGGCCACCCATGCCAGTATGAGCTGGGGTTGCGTTGCTTAACTTCAGTGATCGGAAGAGAACTGGTGTGTCTAACGCAATGAACCGTTCCCTGCAGCTTTGGTCGGCAACCGGCTGCAGAAAAACAGCCCAATAGATCACCTTTGTGTCCGTTCAGAAGAACAAGATGGGTACCCGACCCTACCATAGGCGGAAAAAGGTAATGAGGTGTTGGTGTTGTATTAGTGTATAGGTTCGAATCCTGATCGAGGGTTTGTTGTGTTCGTTGAAACAAGACGGTGGGGGGGGGGGAAGGAATTCATTCGGGTGGGGAGTAAACCCGTGACCACAGCAGGTGTATATGCGATATCATCACTGCACGTTATAAACCTTTTCCACGAGGAACATAAGCATGCAAGTCCATGAAAGTGTACGAGTTCGCCCCCTTCTCCTCTCCGCCCTACAGTGTGGTCTTCATTCTACACAGTGACCTTCAGAGGTGACAGGTCCATTGCTGAATTGCCAAAAACTCGATAATATTATCCTATACTGGTGTCCAGGGTTCTTTTGACTACTGTATATAGTTTACACAAAATTTACTTCCTGTTGAGGCAGGCTCACCGGACGTCTCCCCCCTCTCTCGTCAGAAAGGGTGGGGGATCACTTTGGTCAAGTATGGATTTGATGTCTCAAATCGCCCTCTACTCCTACCCTGAGGCAGAAACACGTGTTGGCGTATATCTTAGAATACCTGATAATGGGTCAATCGATCAGACATGATCAAGTAAATCGATAAGGTTGCACTATATACCTTTCTGTCTTTCTTATTTATTCGAGTGGTCAGTCATTCCTGCTGTCTTACTAATTGGCGTGCTTTCCCACTGTCTGTCACATACCTGACTTTTCCACCTGGTGACAATAAAATTCAAGGAAAAACGAGCACCTGTAAAGATAAACTCGGTAATGGACTGCATGACATTTCAGGAACAAGATCAGGTGAGGGTTCGACCTCCATTTTATCCCCCACCACCCACGTCTTCCTCCACTTACTGACATTTTGTAAAAGTGCTGGTGTGGGTCAATTCCTGGGAAAGGCGATTTTCCGCCGCCAGGAGAGGCGAATTCGGACACCTGGAAATTACTCCATTTTCGTACAGGTTCTCATACATCCTTTCAGCATCTGCAACTCAGTGATGGCGTGTTTGACTCATGAGGCCGTTATTGCAGGCTCGATCCTGGCTACTTTCGGGCGAGAAGAGGGGAAACTTCAAATGCGCCCACCTTCCTTCGGATGGGAAGTAAAACGAACTCTTGCTATTTACGTGTAAACACGCCTTTTTCCCTTTACGCCTTTTTTAAACACGCCTGTTTTCCCGCCTATGTCAGGGTCAAGTATCCATCTTGCCCCTCTCAATGGACACAAGGGTGATTGCATTGGACACACCAGTTCTCGTCTGATCACTGAAGTTAAGCAACGCAATTCCAGTTAGTACTGACATGGGTGGTCGCTTGGGAAAACTGGGTACCGCTAGTATCCAAAAATCGTCGCATTAGTGTAGTGTCTGTGCATTCCCTGCATCAGAACTACGCTGTGGACGGGGCTCTAATGACCTTGTAGTTGAAGGGCCCTAAAACACAAACAAACCAACATCTATGGTTGGTTGGGAACATTGGGTGCTGCTAATTTTCCCACTCCTACCTACTCCTCACCTGTGAGCAGCCTCCACGGGGTCCTGCCCGTTATGGCTCCTTGGCCGGCTCCCCCACCCATGAGCGTAACAATCCTAACTATTGAAGCTACAATTATGCAATCACCACAGGGTGAAATATTGGACGGTTTTTTTTCCACAGCCGGCTGCCGACCAAAGCTGGAAGGACTGTGCTTATTTACCGTCGGTCAACTGTTCGTTGGGGCACTTCACCGACGCCAGGGGGAGGGGGGCGAGCATCGATAAATTATCTTCAGGCGGCCATAAAAGACCAAAGAGTAAGTTTTTTCACGTTCTGTGGTGACATCGTATTTACCCCACAGGTGACCACTCCGCGACAGAAAGATATAGTCATTCTGTCTAGACCAGAATCGAACTTGCAAACCTTGGCTCACGAGTCAAACACGCTGCCACGTTGTTGCCACTTTAGGTTCAGATTTTTGGTCAGCATCGAGCTTGCATATCAGGCACCTTAACCCCCTGCCGAAAACTAATCACTAGGATTCGAGACAGTATAGTAGCATTCTGACCTTTCTCTTCAAAAAGATTTCCTTCCTCCTTGTCCCGTGCTCTTTCCCCTTCCCCTAAACTGCCCCAAACGCGGAAACAACCATTTAATCATTCATTGGGGTTATGTACGACAATGAGTTAAACTGAAATTTACCACCTTGGTTTCAAATATTTTTTAATGGCTTCCTTATTTTTTCTTCTATCTCGCCTGACCACCACTCTCCACCCTAGGAACACATTCTTCATTATTTTTTTCCTGCTTCTTGAAGAGGACCAGCCAGGGGCGGCGAAAAAGGGTGAGCTTTGTCTAAAACCCTAATTACTGCTTGTTATCGTTTGCAATCATTTTTTATACTTCTTATATCACCTTACCGTCCACCGCCTGTTCATCTAATTATTGGTTTGTACGTAGGGGTGAAGAAGGGGGTGGGTGTAAGAACGAGGTACCAGAAGTGGCGGGATGGTAGGGGGAATGGGGAATAACCGAGGAGCAAAAGGCGCTCCAATTCCAGGTTCACAACCCCTTCTTTCCTCGTTTTTTTCCTTACGTCTTCCGCTTTTTCTGCCCGTCAACAGTACCCAGGGGTGCAGGGGTACAGATCTAATCCCCCAGTCATTACTTTGGATGGACGTCACAATAACATTTGTAACATGTGGATTTCAGAAGGAACATTTGAGGGGTTTGAGAAAAAAAAAACCAAGATTATTGTAATAAGTTCGTGGTCCATTTTAATGGTCAGTTTCCTCAGTAAAAATGGAAGGGACACGTCCAACTGAAAAGACCTCTTCTTAATTAACCCCATGCTGAAGGTACATTTATTCAATTAATTGACCACGGGGGAGAGGGGAACTGCGTGACGTCTAGGGCCTCTATATTTTTAAACTGCACCACGAGTTCATCGTCCTGGGCCCGCTGCCACCGCCCAGATTCCCATTGTTTGGCAACTATCAATCGTTGCCCAACATCTGAGAGGGGGCAAATTGGTCCCATTCCCCAACCCCCCCAATGATGTGAAGGATCGTTACCATCACAAGGGGAAAATAGCAAGGCGTTGTATACATCCCTTTTAGAATTAATTCGTATGTAGCGTGCACGATTGCTACGTCTGTGGTTCTAGGTTCGATATTGGATCGAGGTGGGTTAGGCTCTTTCAGGCGAGAGAGGTCCGCTAGTCCGGAGTGCGCCTTCCGTCGGATGAGAAGTAAAACCGTGGCCCCATGTGATGTACGATTTCATTTGCACGTAAACGAACCCTCTACTATGCAACGGGTAGAAGAGGCAAAAATTCCCAGGTGTTGAAGCTCGCCCCCCCCCCCCGCGTCGGTTGATCATGGGGATTGCAGCTTTGGTCGGCAGCCGGCTGCGTAAAACATACCGTCCAATTTATCACCCATGTGTCGATTCAGAAGGACAAAGATGAGTACCCTACCATGCTATAGGCAGGAAAAGGGTTGGTAGTTCCTTTTTTAGAAAGATTAATCTGAGGTGTGTTCTACATTTGCTTGACTTGTGAGTCCATGGTCAGAGGTTCGATCCTGTCCGGGGCCGATTACTTGTCTTGGACAGAGAAGAAAGGGAAACTTCCAGTTCGCCATGATCCCGTGTAGTGATAAAACGATAATACTTGTGGGTACGAGTTAGCCTCTCCCAGGCGTCAGTAAAAGAAATTTTCTCTAGAAAGGCACCCACCGTCAAACAGTTCGTCCGCGTATACCCGACCCTGCCATAGGCGGAAACCCTTTGCAAACAGTCCACGGACTGGCATCGATTCACATATTAGCGATATCGCATCAATTTGTGTTAAAGTTACTATGTTAATGAACTCTTGCTACTACAGAATGACGTCATGGTAAAGATGTCTGGAGCAGTCACTCCGGTCACAAATTCTTAAGATCCTGTCTCAGCCAGCCCCCCAAAGTATTTTTTCTGGCCTGCTTTGAGAAGATTGCTGATTTGAGGGGGGGGGGAGGGGAGGAGAGAGAAATATTTTTAAGGTGCAACAACGGAAGGGAGGAGATACAGTATAAGAGTGGCTGATATTCTCAGGGTAGTGATTCACAGTACTTCCGGTATTTATTATTGTCAGAGACGGGATGGCGTGTCAGACTGCAAAGACGGACGCCGATATGACCGGGGACACGAAAGAGAGGAACCCCACTCATCAAGATTGATGGCTTCGTAATGGGGCGATGCGCTGAATCCACAAGGTCCGCCACATACAGTACACCATTATCCACTCAAAAGTAGTTCAATTTAGGCATTCAGGGAGGAGATCCCTGAATCCCGTCTTCGTTGGGGGAGGGCACCGAACTTCTTTTTGGAATGGAGGACACCCGCGCCCCATCCCACACGTCGATAAAAAAAAAACAAACTCACCCCATTCAGAAGTTAGGCCGACGTTACAAGGACATGGGGTTGTGACAGGTTGGCAGCAGACTTGGCTAGAATGATGTCCATTAGATCGCCACGACAAATATGTACCGACCCCCTCCTATAGGCGGAAAAATTACGAATAAGCCATTAATTGTTGAATAATAATTTTTTGCCCCAAAATTTGCAAAAAGAAATTCAATTTAACGTTTGTAATCAGCATGTAAAGGTGTAGTTACCTATTCAATGAGTACGTCCTACAGGTGTGTATTGTCATCTGTGAAAGTCGGGAACGGGACGTTGCCCAAATAAAAACTGGTTGCCAGCAGTGAAAAACGATCAACACTCTCAGATTAATCGTTTTGTATACACTTTGTAGAGTCATCATTCATTGAGTCAAATTCGTTGTTGTCAGTAGGTGAACTAATTAACGATGTCTGAAAGGTGGAACCACTTGTTGAAAAACCGAGTCAAAATTCGACGTGATCACCCACACACATCCCAACACCTGAAACAGGTGTGTGTATACATTAATTAAAACTTCAGCAAAACTTGTATGCACTGTGTTTGGCAACTAGTTGTTGACATACTGGTTTTCTGTCGACCTCTGAATTTTTATAAATTCCAAATATATGTTGGGATAAAAATTTTTTCGCAAAGGTCAGGGAGAGCAGTTGAGGGAGGGAAGAGGAAAGGAAGGACCCATCCGGTTTAATTTAGTTCTCAAAAAATGACGTTGACACCTTCTACATTAAACATTTCATCATCACATGATAAAGTAATAGCCTACATGTTTTTCTCTTCACAACTTTTGAAGTGTGTATGATTAACTAATGATAAGTTAATTCTAAAGATGAGAGAGGAGGGGTCTGAGTTCGAGTCCCGGCCAGAATATTGATACATCGGTGTCTTATGTTATCTTGCATCAACTAGAAGGAAAGTATGGATTGGATTAGTTTCGTGGGTTGGGGAGTAAGCCAGGCAGCCATAACAGGACGATACGAAAGCTGTGGTACACGAGTGGGGTGTTGAGAACTAATAGAATTAGGAATGAGCATATTAAAAGTCCCTTGGGGTGGTGGACATCGCGGAAAAAAAATGAGGGAGAGTAGATTGAGGTGGTATGGACATGTAATGAGAAGAGGGGAAGAGGAACTCGTTAGTTCCGTTACAGGAATGCTAGTGGTCGGAAGCACCCGGGGCTGGGGAAGACCAAAGCAGACATGGAACCAGGTTGTCCGTAAGGATGTGGTAGTATGTCGGGTGGAGGGCGCCCTAATGGGGGAGTGGAGGGCGCCCTAATGCGGGAGTGGAAGGCTAGAGCCCGCAGACCCGACCCTACCACAGGCGGGATAAGGGTTTGATGTCAGAACAATGAGAGTTAAACATCTCAATAACTAATCGTCATCCCCTTGACCTTGACCGGAATTGAACCTGAACTTGAGTTGAAGATTCAAGCTCGCTAATGGCGCTGCCCTAGTCACCCCTTTTAACATACAACGCTTATAAGAAATTAGCACGAGGTCGTTATAATTACATTTATCTTTGAAGTTGGGTTTGAAAGTACTACTGTGCTGAATTCCTTAAGGCTTTCATAAGACGTAGTCATCTTAGTGAGGCTTTTATCTTTCTTTGTCGTATGGTGATCTCATGAATTCAAAGTAGGCTGGTTCGCGCCTGACCGTCGCCTATGGTTTATTATCTGCTCAAGCGCGCCTTCTGTCGAAGAGCAATTCAAAGCCCATCTTTTGATAGCTCCTGCAAGTAAAGGAACGCTGAACACCCAAATCAGGAAATATATACAGTATTCAGTTTTTGTAGTGTGAGACGCTGCTACCATCATTTCTTTTGCATCTTCCCAAAATATGATGTGACAACAGTTGTTGGCAGTTTTTCGTCGTTGACTGAACCATCTGATAGCAGACAGGGAAAGGGGGCTATTCATGAATCAGTTTTAGTTACTGACGCCATTCTGATAACGTTCTGGACCCGACGACGGCACTGATCTAGGCGGGCGACCTTAGGGAATTAGAGAAGACTCTGCCTGCGGAAGTGGTCGCCCATCTAGGATATCATCCTATGCACATTAACAGTTCCAAAAACTCCCTCCCTTCAAAAAAATTGATGAGGATGAGGATGATGATGATTATGGAACTTCCATAAACTGACTTCTTTGGCTCCAGTAACGGATATGACATCATTGAGGGGGGTGCCTCGCCCATTATCGTCCTAATTTGATGCCCAGGAGATGGTTTACAAGGAAATGTCTGTCCATTACAAGATGTGTGACAGTTTTTCAAGTCCCATGATTTCTAAATATAAAATCTTGACGTCATTAGGCGTGTTCTCAAACATGGGGACGCTTTCCTTCCTTCCTGCCTTATTATTCAATTAGCCTTAGCAAACGAACTTAGCAACCATGAGTGAGACTATCGAGGTTCGACGCCGGGCAAGAGCCAGGGTTCCTGTTTTTCACGGGTACGAGAGACATGCACAGTTTGAAGAGCTCGTGTCACTGCCAGCAGCTGTCCCGGGCCTTAGGCTTGTTATTATCTTGAGGTGACGTCATCCTAGTAAATATCTGTATTTTACTACAGACCTAGTGTACAGACTAAGTTTCTGCCAGATTATAATAGCTCTGTACGTTTGATACATTGGATGAAGTCATCTTGAAAACTTTCACAAAAAAAATTTTTTGATGTTGCTTGACAACATGTGTCTCTATATAAATGTAGATACAATGAATCACATACATGATTTAACGCATAATAATGTCACTCAAACGATTTTTTGTCTGTCTCTCCCATTTGATAGTAGCGGGTCGTTGGAGGTTGGCGCCCGATAGGGTGAAACTCATCAATTGCTCAACTGTATCTCGATGCACTCAATGTAATGCACTAAGGCATCCCTACCCACTGTGGAAGTGGAGAAGGAAGAGCTACCAACACGCTCGTCATAAAAAAAAGTTTGAACAACAAATCTGCGCACCAAGCCAAAAGTTGTGAGAAGAGAAAGGGGGCTATTAAAATTGTTGCATCAAATCCTATGAAATATGCAATGACCATTCTTGGGACATTTTAGGGGAGCGGCTGTATTGCGTTGGATACCACAGCTCTCGTCTGATCACTGAAGTTAAGCAATGCAACCCCAGCTAATACTGACAAGGGTGGCTGCTTGGGAAAACTGGGTTGGTGCAGCCAAGTTGCGTTGGACACACCAGTTCCCGTGAGATCACTGAAGTTAAGCAGCCCAACCCCACGTCAATACCAACATGGGTGGTTGGTAAACAACGTTGGGTGTTGTAAATTTCCCTTCTCCTACAACCTTTACACCTATCTCCTCATTTCCCGCGAGCAACCTCCTAAGGGTTCGTCCTGTTATGGCTGCTTGGCTTACTCCCCAACCCATGAAACTAATCCAGTAATCCACTAGTGTCTGTGCAGTCTATGCATTAGAACTACGTGGTGGATGGGGCTCTAATGACCTTGTAGTTGAAGGGCCCTTAAACACCAACGAAACAAAAAAAAAGCATATTTTGGGATTTGCAGTGGATAGAAATGAAGGGCTCAAGTTCAAATTACCAAAATCAAATGGTGGAGTGTGTGCATGGGGAATTTCCATACAAGATCGCGATTAATTTAATCTGTTAGAGGAAGTAATAACAACTCAGGTAAAGTTTGTAATAGTCTGCCATTTTTAATTGGCATTTTAATAGTGTCCTTCAAGTAATAGACGAGTTACGTTTCCCGCCATTTATTTTATTAAAACATCCTTGATGCAAACATCAAATAGTGTTTAAATGATGTCAAAAATTCCTTTTAGACTTCATAAATATTACCTCATATACTATAAGAAAACTTTTAGAGCCATTAGCTTGTCAGATATTTTTTTCTCTTTCTCTCTAAGTAATACCTTTTTCATCGGTATAGCATCGATTTGTCAGCATAAGCTGTTGAGTTTTAAGGAGAAATTTTTTTTTTCCATTCATGTGTCAAGGTTATCTCTACCTTTAATGCTTCCTTGTGCTATTGTCTTTTTTTTTAAAGGTTCAGTCCCGGCAGTGCTCAATGCGATTTACGTCTGGAGACCTTGGCAATATGTTTAAAGTGCTAGGGGCTTTTCATAGGGAAAAAAAAGACGTTTGCAGTTTACTTGGGTCACTTGTGTTGGTAAAACACGGTTTAAACACTGACACTCGCACAACTGTGTCCTTAAAATGCCTCGATAAAGTTTTCCTGTTATTCTTGTTACGATGCATGCACGCAAACATGGCTTACCTTCTTATCATGCTCCAAAATTATTTTCAGGTATTCTTGAAGTCATTTTAGAGCTTCTTTCAGCTTTATATACAGATGAAAATTGAGTTATGAGCACCGAGGTAGAACTGTCGAACTGTAAAATTTCAGAATTTCCCATATTAGTGGCCTGATTAGATAATGGTATCTCTGATCGGAGAAAGACATCCGACGGGTACGTCAGCCTTCAGGGATTGAGAGATACCCCAAATAAGGGTCAGTGAGAGGTGTGTTTGTAAGTGTCGAATGTAGGGGCAGACTAGACTGTCTGACCAGTGAAGAATGTTGTTTCCCCTCAAATGTAGGGCAGGTGAACAAGGGCCGATTGAAAGACAAAGGGTATGTGCTTGCATTCTGCTCCTGCCTTCATTAGGTTCTAGGTGACTCACGCTGGCTCAAGCTTGTTTTGACACAAAATCGTTAAGCTGAACGGGGTGTAAAAATTGATAATTCACAGTAATACATACAGTAGTAATACTTTAAACCAGTGTTTTTCAACCATTTTATTGGAACGGAACCCTTTGGAGCATTTAGACTTCTCGCGGAACCCTTTGGAACGTTTTGACCTTTCGCGGAACCCCATACAGTGACAGCAAAATATATTATTTGATACAGGTGTGTGTGTGTTTAGCATAAGCAGTTGAATTCGTGGTCTAATGTTTGAGAGAGACACCCTAAGTTCATCTTCGACAGACAAAAAGTCGTTCTCGTTTCTTGTTGTGTTTTCATTGTGATTTTTATATTTTACCTTACCATTGGCGGAACCCTGGTTGAAAAGCACTGCTTTAAACTTTTAAAGAGTTGAAAGTTATGTAGTGGTGATTATTTTCTATTATTTTTTTTACCTTACAAAGTGATGATAATGTCGATAATATGATGCTAACGTTGTCATCTCCCGGTGTAGTTTTTTTTTTGTCTGTGCGTGTCAGAGACACTTTTTCTCGTTCTTTGTTAACTAACTAGGAAATGGGTGCAATCTGGTTGCGAAGGAATTCCGCCAAAATATGATAATGGTTGTGATTGAAAGGGGGTATGGCAAGTAACATATGATTATGTGCGTGTCTGAAATTATTAGGTTAGGGAAGAAAAATGGTAAAAAGAAAAAAAAATCTCTCATCCTTCCTGCCTGCTTCGCAGATTTCAAATGGCTCCCTTTTTATTCCATTAGTCATAATCGGAAAATCGTTCTGGGAATCGCTTGGGAACGCGTCCGCGTGAGTCACTGCGAGCGCCGAGAACGTCCTTGAACAATGAAAGTGTGTCGAAGGAGGTCGATCGACTGAGGTAGGGGCTGTTGAAAATTGTTGTCATTTTGTCCGTTATATTATCATATACTAATCTGCTCTGTGTGAATGTTCGTTTTAGCAACTGCTACTCACTTTGTATGTTTCAATTTTTACCGATATACGAAGGAAGTATAATACTATTAGGTGAAAGCGTCGTCGTTCGAATGTGCGGCTTTCAAAATGGAGGGAGGGATGTTCTTTTTTTTCTTTCTTTTTCTTCTTGTTCTTTTGTGTTATTGTTGAAAGTTGGTTTCGTTCCGTTACATTTGATCTGAGGCGGGGAATCGTTGGTTTTTGGCAATTGCTCATCTGAAAGCACTCATCACTTTTTCCAATGTTAATTAATTCAAGGAAATACTACCCTTCGCTTTAATTTTCCACTAAATGACACAACAATTGAATTCTAGTGAGAAGCAACATCAGTGGCAATCTCGTTGCTGCTATCATTGCTCGTAAAATTTCATCCAACTGGTTTCTTTTGTATTCGACACAATATTATTGAATTCAACCCCCTCAACACTTCACTACTTATTCGCTTCACAAAATAAGGCAACATCCATAATGCCACACATGCATACCTACTGATCAAGATCAATAAGCGTGTCAACGAATAAAATACAAAATAATTGGATTAAGTTGATGGAGGTTGATTTAAGTCGTTGTTGATGCTAACTCCTCTACAATTTAAAAGTGTAAAGAGAGGAACATCTCTTGACCTCTCACCTCTTTTTATGAACTCCTTTCCTGTAGTGCACCCTCATTTATTTACAACTCGGTGGTTGTGTTTTTTTTATATCCTATTACTTGCTTTGTAGGGACAGTATTGCTTGCTGACAATGGCTTGTTGAACAACATGTCAGCTGCCTATAACACCGAGGATAATTGGGGAGACTCTTCCTTCTTTATCACGTCAAAGACAATTTATTGCATACGCAACTGAAGCTGACGAATTTCATAATTTTTCAGGTGAAAATGTAAGTGTAATACCCGGATGGTAAAGGTAGGGACATTTTTCCCAAAATGTTTTTAACTTACAGTGGTCACATAGGGGAGCACATAAGAGCCCTGCTACCACATATGATAGAGGTAGGTACTGAGAACAAAGGGCACTCAGGTGATTTCGATGTTCCTACGCCCCTGACCCCGGAGGACCGGTGAAGTGCAATATCCAACTATCAAATCCGCCCATGCTAAGCGTACAGGGAATATTGCATAAGGTGGTATTTTTGATATGTATTAACCCTTTTACTGTATTAATGTACGTGAAGCATCCGACATTCCTCTATATGCAGTACTAAATGTTGGATTAACTCTTGAGTGAATGCAATATCAAGTCAACTATATACATTCATCTTGGCACTGACAAACTAGCACTTTTCAGTAAAATCGTATACTGAAATATACTGGTGTAGTTGTTGGATCATGAGCTTGACCACCTTATGCGTCACGTCATTCAGTTGAGGTCCTGTCCACTTTATTGCTCTTCCTTAAGCTTTCGTGATTGAATTACTGTATTTTGTGACCTAATTCTTGGTGCTTAATGGACGCTTTGTAACTGACACCACACAGTCCATTGGTTTATAAGCGATCCTGGGGTATGAAACAATGGCGATCGGCAAGATGCCTTGTACCAAACCTGATGGAAATTTATTTCAAGACTGGTCACGGGTTTTAATGACCAAATGGACAAGGGGTGCGAATTGTGTCCTTTTTTATTTTTTAAAGTGAGCTTTTAGTGTCCAATTATGTTTTTTTTCCTCCGATGGAATCAAAACGTTTATTACCAAACTTGGGAAGAAGAAAACTAGGGGAAGAGGGAATGAGGAGGGTTGAAAGTTGTGCATGTTAGTCCATAAATAAACCGATAGCCGGGTAAGTACAACAGAAAAAGCATTGCATAAGGTTGGTGTGCTAATTGGACCGTGCGATAAGAGTTTGGGGAAGTAAAGTGGGTGGGTCCTCTCCCCATTCGGTTTGAAATGAGCCAAATAGAGATACGACACATCATTGGGAGGGAATAGTCCAAGGCCTGTCGTCAAGTGACATCAACCGTGGACTTTGAAGAAAAAGATGAGAGCATCAGCTGATTTTATGTTTTCATCTTTTTGTTTTATCCTTCTTACTACTTTGTGTTTCCCATGTGCGCGGTGTGTCATTGACTTTGTGTAATAAAACTGTTATTTACTTTTATTGTTCAAGTTCACATTCTGGATAAAGATCAATCCCCGGAAAAAAAAACTTGTGCAGGTTTTTTTTTCTTGTACGCTGTTTCACATTCCTAGAGTTTCTTCTACTTCATGGGGAAAGCCCCTTGCTCAATATACACTCGGGAATTGTAGGTCACTGGCCTCTTCATGTCTCTGTCACTCGTTATGTGAATTTCTGATAACGCGATTTTCTACAGCAGCTGACCACCAGCCTTTTAAAATGGCATTCTGCTGCCCCTTGACGACAATGTCAACTTGTTAGACATGATAAAGCAATGCATTTCTTTGTGCAGCAAAGTGAAGCGGTATGTGGTCTGATCCAATGGTAAAATTGGTCAATTATTTTGCCACTATTTTTAGGACTGTTAGTTAATTACTGGTTGGCATTCTCTCAGACTTTCAACAGTTTAGTACAGGATAATATCCAGATATATTCGTCAAAATCTTTTATTGTTTTGCAAATGACATGATACGACTGACCGGTGGTAGATGACGGTCATCACTTTGCCGCCAGTAGCCTCAAGCATGGCCGAGGTGAGTTTTGGAGGTGTGCCGTTTCGGTTCCGAATGGTAGTAGAGCGGTGGGCCCCTACGTGGAGTGATAAAAGGCTACTTGCAGAGCTCTCCCATCTTGGAGTCTGTAAATTTCCTTCAGACATATCTGTGCATAACCTTGGCAGTAGTAACATCAGAAGTTTGGCCTGAATTTTGAAATCTTAAGACTCAGGGCTGCTCTGAGTCGACTAGAACATGTTTACTGAATGAACTCAATGGATTAGTCACTGTAGTAGTAGCAGTACCCGAGATAGGAACGTTTTATTTCTATGGTCATGACCTTATCTTGGCAGGGTCGGGTTTGGGAGTCGGTTTTGCGGTTATCTGTGGGGGGGGGGATACCTGCCTACCCCACCTGGGAATATGGCGATAAATTCAAATTATGCCCGTCGCGCACCAATTCGATAGTGGCAGTATCGACCAGCTAGGTCTTGACCAAACTTGTTGATAGCTCCTAGGCTAGAGGATTTTTCCTTAAGAGTGCACTTTCCTTAAAATGGGGAAAAATTAAGCAACCCTTTGTGCTCTGAAAGTGATTAAGCAGATTTAGAAAATTCTCAATTTAAGAGCTCCGCCATGGCCGTTGGATGACTTTAGCAGCAATAATAGGCGGAACCTAAATAAGCCAATCGACCAAAACCAACCTCTCTTCTTTTCCCCTCTCACCTTTTTCGGGTCCAGAGTCGGCCATAAGCCTTTTCTTGCCTAATTGGCTTTTTATTTTTATGACGGTGGTGTTTTGAGATAGATGACCTAAGCTTGGGAAAAAGGGGGACGGGACGGGACAGGGCTGGAATTCATAGGAAAGTTTGGAGAAATGTCAGGGAATGAATGGTAACGGGGAGTATAATGATTTAGGATTCCGAATATTGTTTTGGACCCATTTTTAAGGAGGTTTTCATTACCAAGGTAAGGAAACAAACGCTTAGGATCTCTCCAAAAAAAGTGTTTTTTTTTTTTTAAAAAAAACGGTGTGCTGGTCATTTCGTTCTCACCGGACGTTATTACGTACAGGTCTGTATGAGAGGGGATCTGAAAGTTTTAAAACACGTGGACCGTTCAATTTATCCATACCCCCCTCCTTCTTACCTAAACTGAAATTGTTTTCCCACATAGGGCATCTAAACGGAGAAAATAGGTGGTTCCCAGAGGCTGATATCTCTCCCTATCCATTGTTGTGGTTTAACTGCGGTTCAGGCCGAAAATAAGATAGGCCACTAGTGAGCCACAATATTAAGACGTAAACCATGAGAAAAGTAGCGGATCTTTTCTTCTGCAGATGACTTACCTTTCCCCCTTCCCTGATCGTTCACCACCTTTTGGTCAACGTTTATGCCCAATGTCATACAGCTCCCGAGTCATCGAGACAATGCCCCCTTGCACCCTCACGCCCAAGGCCGTTGTTAATTTTATTTGTCGGCTTTTAAGCGCAATTGGTTAACATTATATCGCACAGTGTCTTCAGTGACCATGTGTTTCGGGCGGAAAACCTTCGAAATGACCCGAAAAAAAATCATTTTGAACCTTTATAAATTGGATACCTTTCATTTATGAATGACCCTCTTCTCCGGTGTCTTACGATTTATGACTTACAGAAATTAATTGACAATTCATTAATAAAATTGAATCTGATAATTACAAAAGTAATTATTTTTCTGGTGTAAGTGAGCTCATGGGACAGAATTGCGTGTATCAGTTAATAAGTGACGTAGAGGTGTCACCTGAGTTTGAGGATGCGAGATGGAGTCAAGGTTGCAAGGTTGGTATTTCACCTGTCGTTGGCCCATTCATTCTACTCTGCAGTTATCCTGATGTCAGATAAGTGATTGTCCTAACCTGGAACTCTTCCACTGATGGACAAAATTGAATTGCAGAGAAAAGTAAAACAACACCTGATAGACTTGTCGACTTCCGGGTGAGTGCCAAGGAAGGACACATTCGTGGTTGAGGTGGATGGTTTTTATTCAAGCGAGAGAGAAGCCCCAAGTGCTCCCTTATGTGCAAATCGGCAAAAAGAGCTCGACACCCTGGCGTTGGTAAATTGCTTCCAAAATTAAATAGTTCTGTTCCGTATAGGGAGGAAGTCCTTACATTGTGTCTTGAATTGTGAATCCGTTGTTACGGGTTCGATTCTGATGGTGTATATGGTTTCTTTTGGGAAGCCCCTGGGAAGACCAGTTCTCTCCTGATCACTGAAGTTAACCAACCCAACGCCAGCTAGTACTAGCATGTGTGACTGCTTGGGAGCACTGGGCATTGCTAATACCCAAAAAAATCGTCGTAACAGCGAAGTGTCTGTGCAGGCTGCATTAGAATTACGCAGTGGACGGGGCTCTACTGACCATTGTAGTTGAAGGGCCCAAGTGCACCCTCCGTCCCAAATCGGAAATAAAATCATGGCCCCGTCTGTAAAATAACCCTTTCTAAGCGAGGTGAAATATACCTGTAACTCGACAAAATTTTCAGGTGTGGTAAGTCGTCCCTTCTCTCCTGCGGTCCGTAAATGACTTCATTGGTAGTACAGGGATAACCAATTATACCAAGTTCTGGTGTGTCTTTGAGTTTCGAACGGGAGTGAGCCACTGCCCGGTGACGTCACAGACGTAGAAGGCGTTTGTAGTCGGTAAAGTTGTGTGGGTAGGGGAGGGTTGGGTGTTTGCCTGTCAGTTTTCCCCCTCCATCGCTCGCCCTAATTGAAATCCGTTAAGGGACATTTTGCCGCTGATAACCACCAGCAGCCAATGGGCTCGAGGTGCATGTCCTGCACCAGAGTGAAATAACACCCACCAGACATCTTTTTTCCTGTACCTCCCTCAAAAACGTCGTACTCGTGTTTTACAATAACAGTTTAATTAATTTTGAAGGAGGAAGTTTGGGATACCTGGCTTTTCAGTCTCTGTCTACGTGCAGTATCACCGTCAACGACAGGAGTGATGTGTGATTAAATTTTTGGGGGCCAGTGTTGACCACGTCAAGTGACGTCACTGATAGACCGTTGTTTTTTTACTTTCCTCGTAGGAGGTGCGTTTGTGTGTCTGTTGATAGCAGTAGTGAAGGTGGACAATAAAATGATAGTATATTTTCGTTGACTGTTATTAAATGTCGTCAGGCAGCGCAGATTTCGATTTTTTTTTTTCATATAAACTTTATTTACCGATTGGTAAGAAGGTGAATGACGTTTGAACCAAATGTTCACATCGTAAAAGTTGGCGTCAGTTGGACATCAAATTTTTTTTTTCAGACATTGGTCCTCTTCTCACTTCCCCCACTCCATCCCTTTATCTGATTATCATCATCATACCCTTATCCCGCCTGTGGTAAGGTCGGGGCTGCGAGTTGTAGCTCGCCACTCGCCTATCTCCCACCAAGTCCCCGTCCACCCCGCACACTACCATATCCTTACGGACAATCTACTCCCACGTCTGCTTTGGTCTTCCCCCCTGCTCAGGTGCTTCCAACCACTTGCGTTCCTAATCTAAGATTAGCCCATTTTCTTGATAAAATTGCTCTGACTGGGGGTACCCCAGCCAGGCGGCTGGAACCCGCAGGAATATTGGACGGATTGTCTGTGGTGGGGATGCCGTCCTACCCCACAAAAGACTCGATGCATTATCTGCCACGGGAGCCGAGGTCTGAACCCCCGTGACATTGTGGACGGATTATAACGACGGTTGCCGCAGATTGGAATTTTTTTTTGAATTTTGCATCGTATAGGTGCAAATTTTTAGTTCCCTGTCCGCAGTCCTTGCCCACCACGGAGCCCATCAAGAAGACGCCCATTCGGGCCGCCAGGGTTGCTCGGACAAGTAACCGTCAGTGCGCCATGACCTCCGAGTACCAGAACCAATAGGCACCGGGGGCTAACCATGGGTGCTAACCAAAGTAACCCTAAGGGGCGAAAACGCCCCCTTCAGCCGATTGACTTCCTGGGTCTGCCCCGTTTAGTCGCCTTTTACGACATGCACTTGAGGAAGGTACCGTGTGCCTATTCTACCCCGGGCACACACGGGTACACATCTGATCGATGCATTTTTGGTATTTATTTTTGTATATATGTATATTCACACACACACCTCACCTAATTCCCTCTGCACCCACTCGAGTATTGTATTATTTGGGTTCCTCGTCCACACACACGCACACGTAGTGACGTATTATGGGAGTGGAAAGGTTAGTTCCGTATTTGCTCGGGCTGTCCCAAGTTTGAAATTGTTGCTATATAATGTTGCTATGGGGAAAGGTGGTCCGGTGGACAGATGACTGCCATCGTTATTGTCACCATCCTAATTGCACGGTTGCTGCTCGCTCTTTTCACCGGTAGCTTCTGTCTGCCGATGGTGACGGTGACGTCACTGTCTACACGCGAAGAAAATTATTTTCATAACGTTATTATCGGCAAGAATCGTTATTATTAGCAAACAAAGGTAAAAGAAAAGGAGAAGAAGGATTGCCTCGTTATGTTTTGCCTGTTTCTGGATGTCCCTTCTCCTCCCTCGCCTTTTTTCCTTTGAGTATAATAAGGATATTTATCGGATAATAATAACTGTGACTTTTGATACGCCCTGTATGTCGACAGACGCCACGTGACTTGATCCTCACACGTGCTTGTCGTCGTCACCATTTGGGTGCTCCCTACTCAGCAGTCAGTGGTACTGATAAGTGTTTCGGTTCTTCCAGTTGTTAGTTTGCAGGTTCGATTCCCGCCATAGTAGGGTGGGCAGTTGCCTTCTATCTGGAGAGGAAGGAATGTACCGGATAGGACCTCGTTTGACCTCATTTTGCTGCACAGATTGTTAGGTTTTTATTTGTTTGGTAATTTAACGCCTATTTATTTCTGTAGGTAATTTGACGACGCTGCGCCGGGGGCCAGCTCTTACATAAAAAGTGCTCTATTACATGCAAGTGTACCTCACATAGGAACACTACTTTGTCATACGGAAGGCATACTTGGGACCTCCCTCTCTCGGTCCCGGAAGATCTCTGCTCTCGGTGTAAGAGCTCACCCTCCAGCGGCGGTAAATATCCTTCAGAGTTGATTTGCCGACGTTAAATAATCCGCCGAATATCAGCTGTTGATTTCAACGCCTAGTGTGAATGGATTTTGCTAGAGGGCGCTTCATAATAAACGGATGTGTTTGCGCAGGGGTCGTTCAATCAGGATGTTCTCTGTCCTTTTGAACATCATCTTCTCATCCTTCTCCAGCCCGTGGCTGGGTCGGGTCTGTGGGTTCCAATCCTCCACCCCGCACACAGCCATGTCCTTTTGTACCACCTGTTCCCATGTCCGCTTTGGTTTTCACCTTTCCCTGGTGCCTCCAGTCCCATGATGGACCTAATGAGTTCCTCCTCCCCCTTTCTCACTCTCTGTCCATTTGAACATGTTCTTGATGTCCTACATTTTTTGGCATTTGCCGATGTGTGTGTGTGTCTCTGTTTTTCTTAGTCCCCTGAGCACCTCGATATCGCGGCCACCGCCCTCCTATTATATTCCAGTATTATTATTATTCGCATGCAGTTGAATGGGTACCTTTTAATCTAACTAATCAGTAGAAGACACAAGACACAATATCCAAGATGCTTAATGAACCCTTAGCGATCCGTGGAATTTAGTGACAATATTATGAAAAATAAAATGATGTAGCCTGACAAATTATTTTCTTAAGAAATTAAAATAGATATTTTTTTAAATTTAAGGGGACTGATTCTGAGAAGAGAGCTCTGTATGTAAATCAATATAATGTCGTCGTCGTCTATGGTATAATTGGGACACAATGTTTGCTTTTCACTTGATCGACCTTAAATGCATGCATGCAATGGTTGGGCCCCTTTATTTCTAGGAAAACGGTTGTAGAGTCTTTGATTTTCAATCAACGAGTACATACCTGCCTGCCCTTTTCAATCATGCAGCAAAAATCGATCAGTAATGCATGCGGAAGGACGGGTTCGCCCAATTAAAATAATCGGACCATTTGAGGTATTTTTCGTTGCCCTGTTTTATTTTTTTGTATGACATCATCGGTTTAAAGTTCTTAGGTGTGGGTTCGATCCCACCGCCTAAATGTGGTTTTCTCTCGGAGCAGGGCGACACATAAGGATATTGTGGTTTCCGTAATGAATACGGGTAATAGTTTTGCAGTTAAGAAAATACTCGGGTGTGAAGGAGGAGGAGGAGGAGGACTCACCTTTAGGCCCCTCTCCGTTATCGCCATGTACGTCAAAGGTCGCACTTGCTTTTTTCCTCAAGATATGAGTGGTCGCGTCCTGTGATAGGCGAATAAAATTCTGTCACTTTGGAACCGCTGTATCCTGTTGTATAGTCAAGTGAAGTGATATGTACTCCGGTCAAGGGCATGATGGGTGACTGTATCGCCTCCTACACTTCAGGGCGGTGTTTTGAAGGCAAGAATGGAAATTTAAATTTGTCCATTTAAATTCGCACGATTTTTTTTTTTTCGGGACTTCATCTCTGATTGAAATCACCTACTGGTTGTAAACTAGCCGGAGTGCACGGGTTTGATTTCTGTCGAGATTAGAGGTAACTTTATCGCAGACAAGAGCAGAAGAGCCTTAAGAATGCCCTTTCCGTTAGGAGGGTGGATATCAGGGAAGTTCAAACATGTCCTGTTTCTCTCCTTCTGTCCCCTTCTCTCTGTCCGCTGTCTCACTGTGTGTCCCCTATCTGTGTGTGTCTCTCTCTACCCATTTCCCCCCTTTACTGTCCCCAATTTCTCTCTCCTTACGTCGATGCCGCAATTGTGCGGGGTTTGGCATATTCAATAGGTAAAGGTTTGGTCCCGGCCGAGGTGATTTTCTTTAGCGGCGAATGGAAAGCCTCAAGTGCCCCTACATCTCGGATGGGAAGTGAAACTGTTGTTGTTGTTGTTTGTTGGTGTTTAAGGTCCCGTCAACTACGAGGTCATTAGAGACCCGTCCACTGCGTAGTTCTAATGCATAGACTGCACCGACACTACACCAATGCGACGATTATTGGGTATTAGCAGTACCCAGCTTTCCCGAGCGACCACCCATGTCAGTACTAACTGGGCTTGCGTTGCTTAACTTCAGTGATCAGACGAGAACTGGTGTGTCCAACGCAACTCGCCGCTCCAGGAAGTGAAACCGTGATCCACGTGTGGGGGGGCACAGCACGGTATACAACCCTATCTCTATGGAATGCAATCTAGGTATATATAGTTCTGTGAAATTTCCGAGTGTGGAAGCTCGCCTCCACCCCCTGGTGTTAGTAAATATTACCTTTAGCATCACATAGGTTGGTATTAAATAAACAATCTCACCACCCCTCAAACTAGTGTATGGTGCCATTACCAGTCCCCATTATCGGTATTCGTAACATGCCATCTACCAGACCGTTAGAGCGGCTGTATTGCGTTGGACACACCAGTTCTCGTCTGATCACTGAAACTAAGCAATGCAACCCCAGATAGTACAAGCATGGATGACCGTTTGGGAATACTGGGTACTGCTAATACCCAAAATCGTCGTAACAGCGTAGTGTCATTGCGGACTCTGCATTAGAACTAAGCAGTTGACGGGGCTCTAATGACCAATGTGGGCCCTAAAACACCATTGAAACAAAACCAGAACTTTAACTATTCCTCCCTTTCCCCGGCTCCAATCATTACTAGACCAGCTTGACCCTTTGGAGCTCACAAGTTCGATCAGCCACCCTCCTCCATCACCATCTTCAGAGCCCGAGATGCGTCTTTCTCGTTTTGAAAAATCCTCTAGACCGTTTGTTCTTCACTACCCGTTTGGAACGGCATGTCAAATTGGAGGGACCCCGAGGGCCACATCGGTAACATGTGCGTTGTCGTGAGGGCCATGCAGTGTTGACTTTTTTTTTTCGTAATTTGTCTTTAATTGATCATGCTCCCGGCGTGACGGTAACGAGTTTATTTGACATGACAATTGTCAAAATGGTATTTAACAATAGATTTAATCAAAATATGGCACGTGTCACCCCATTTCAACTATGCCGGGGGCAACTGTCCCCCCTTTCGTTATGTCTCTGACTAGCTGACTGCATACAGGGTCGGATCCAGGATTTTCGGCAGGGGGAGTTGAGCTATTGGCAGCGATTGGAAACGCAATTTTCATTTGTCAGTGTCAATGTCGACCCAAAATTTAGGGGGGGGGGGGGGGGGGCGACCACAAACCCCCCACATCTGGATCCGCCACTGACTGCATATGTATACCACCCTACATGATATCGATTGTGAGGGCCGCATCTCTAGACTTCTAGGGCTGCCAGTGTGAGACCCCTGGCATGAGAATGAGTGTCGTAGAGGTGACGGGCCGTCGTCATTAAATAGTCGAAAAAAACCACATTAACCAAATCTAACCATTTCAGAGAACGGCTATGATTGAAGGATGCATTGATAGTGTAAGTTTCCCACGAGTATTTTTCAAATAATGGCCCATTTCTGGAAATTGGTTGTGACGTAAGCCTATGCTTATTGACTATATACATTTTTGTTTTTCTCACCATATGTGTTAATATTGTATATCACGAAAAAGTGCCCTGAGGATTTTTGAGTGTGTTTTTGTTTTCTCGATTATATGCGAAATATGTGTGTAGATGAAAAAGATATCGTCTCGCGATGAGTTAATGTCGTGGGTGGCAAATAGACAAATATTTATAAAAAAATTATCATTTATTTGGTAATATACCGGTATATCCCCTTCCCTCTTTCAGTCTTTTAACTTTGTCTCATTCCACCTTCGCCCCGTTGTCACTCACGTGGTGGCTGTCAACAACAATTGTTACCATTATAAACATTATCTGCCTGTGGCAGTGTTTAGCATTCATGAGTGTTCACAGGGTCAATAAAAACACACATGTCCGACCACCGACTGCGTCCACCTCTTTTACGTGGGAGTTCACGGTTGCAGGCTCGACTCTGGCCAACGATATGTCTCTTGGACTGTTGTGACCCTATGCTTGTTTGTCGCTGGCCTAATTTCCTTCCTTGGCGTACTTTTCTTCCACCGACGGCAAGGAGCGAACTACATGTTCAGTTTACTCCCTGTAGTAAGGGTTCTTTTCCGTGTAGTGATGACGTGATACACACCACCCAGGACCATGGTCTTCCACTGGTGGGAGCGGCGAATTGCGTTGGATACACCAGATTTCGTCTGATCACTGAAGTTAAGCAGCCCAACCCCAGCTAGTACTGACATGGGTGGCCACTTGGGAAAACTGGGTACTGCTTATACCCAAAAATCGTCGCATTATTGTAGCGTCTGCATGAGAACTATGATGTGGACGGGGCTGTAATGACCTTTATAGTTGAAGGGCCCTAAAACACCAACAAACAACAACAAATCCGCTGGTGGTCTCTATCACCCGAATCGTAGGATCGAACCTGGAACCACAGACGCAGTAGTCCGCCCCATCACCGAGGTTGGTCAAAGTACTCTCTTCTGTATGGAGTAAAATATACTGTACGTGTCAATTCATTTCTAACCCCTTTCTCGCCTATGGCAGTTTCGGGTTTTGTCCCGTTGGACCACATGGGTGATCTGTTTTTACACTTTTTTTTCTGTGTGTACTTTCTTCGTTGGAGCATTTTTCCTTCATCGATTCAAAGGGTCTAGTTCGTATATCTGGCAATTTTGTCATAATCGTCAAAAGTTTTTCCCAGGAGTTCCTGGAGTCGGACCCCTCCTCCTCCTCGCCTGTTGATATCGTCGGTAAAGTACCTTCCGAATTAGATAGGCCGGTGTTAAGTAACCAAAAAAACCCAAATCAAACTGGAATCCACATCGGCGAGGGTATTCAATTAATAATTGGAGTGTTCGACGTCATGCCAAAATATTTATAACTGATTAAAGATCCTGCTGTTACGTCATAAGCGAATTTCGGCGAATTCCTGTCATCTTTAGTATATCTGTAAATGCATTTTCTTGTCGTCGTCCCGCCACCCCCTTACTCTAACTGATCATTTTAAAGTGTTTTCATGACAAACATACACACCCCAAGTAACTGGGGTCCTGTCACCAAAACCTTCCTAACTGCTATTGAGTAAATACTAGTTTAATATAAATAAAATACAATTTATTATTTTTTTATTATATTAAAAATGATACCTCTGATTATTTATATAAATAACACACCTTTAAATTATGTAGGGGAGAGGTACGTGTGTGTGCCTCAACCCTGTTGTATGATTGCATACCTATTCCCACTTTGATTCCATCAATCACTTAAGTATAACAGTTATTTCAAACTCAGTATAGAGTATACTCCAAAATGGCTTTGAGTTATGCTTTCCTGCTAAGTGAGGGTGTTCCCTACCCCCTCTGTCCCTTTCTGGCTCTTTTCAGCACCACTATCTTGATATGAGTGGGGTGTGTAGTCTTGAATAGAAAAATGGCGAAGACTAATTCCCCTCCCACCCCTCTCATTCTTTCCCATGGTTACATCAGCATCGGACTGGCCCATAAATGTTACCCAGGTTTTTCCCGATGGGCCGTCGTCATGGCGTCCACGGCCCCGTCATCTAAAAAAAGATAACATGAGATGATAATACTAATAATAAAGGATTGCTATTTTTGGAATTGTGCGTTATTTTTATAGAAGTACTCCTGCCTCTTTTTAATAGCCGCGGTTTATTTTTGTAGTTCCCTCCTCCCCCTACCCCTTTTTTGTTCTGAGTACCACATCCTGTCCTAATAAGCGCATAGTAATGTTTTAAGGAGTCCTGGAACAAAACTGATGGCGGATTCAAGCTGGAGACTGGGAGCTCCTCACCTCGGTAACTCGGCAATAGTATGCTTGGTTCATGGTTCAGTGCCTGGTTGCAGATTCAGTCCTGGTCGAGAGGGCCCCCAAGTGAACCTTTTATCGGATGGAACTCCTTGTGACCTTTCTACACGGAGTGAAATATATGTATAATTTCCATGTGTGGGGGGCTCCCTGTTTGTCGTCGGTAAATTACCAACCTGGGTCTATTACCCCAATCTGGGAGCGGTTTATTGTGTTGGACACATCAGTTGTCATCTAATTACTGAAGTAATGCAACCTAGCTAGTACTAATATGGGTGGCCGCTTGGAAAAACTGGGTACTGCTAATACCCAAAAATCGCCGCATCAGCGTAGTGTCTGTGCAGTCTCTACATTAGAACTACGCAGTGGACGGGGCTATAATGACCTTAGTAGTTGAAGAGCCCTAAAACACCAACAAACCAAAGGTAAATTATCTTTGAATTTGAGAGGCCGAAGACCCACTTTGGTGACGCAAGAGGTAGCGTGCTCGATTACTCCGTCAGTGGTTTTACGTTCTATACTGGCGCCGTGCGGTGTACGATGTCATTTGCACGTAAAAGAACCCTTTCTAATATGCACCGGGTGGATGAGGCGAAATTCCCAGGTGTAGGAGCTCGCCCTCTGGTATCGGTGGAGTGCCCCAACGGACAATAGGACACGGACGATAAAGAAGCATAGAGGTTGCTGCTTAGGTCGGCAGATTGCCCATGTGTGCATCCAGAGGGACGAAGATAGGTACCCAACCCTGCCATAGGCTGGAAAAGGGTTAGTAGTTGCTTTTTTGCTCTGAGAGGCCGACTATAAATAATTAAATATTGTAAATCAATCAGTTACCTCTTGTATTAGAAGTAAATCACGATCATGACTCCGAATGGGCAACAGCAGCCAACTTTTGAGCCCTTTCTGTACACAGCAGGTGAGGTGTAAGCTCGTAATTTTTCCACAGCTGTGTATGGAGATGATGTCTCCTTGTCCTCCCCTCTTCCCACACACTCACACCGAGGTGTGCACCATGTCACCTGTGCGTATAAGAACCCTTTATACCCGGAAAATTATGTAATTGATGAATGAGAGCAAATCGTCCCATTATGGAGAGGATACTAACATGGTGCATTAAATAGTGTTACTAATTGTATGATCACAGGGCAAGAACCTTATCCAAGAATGATAGGACCTCTGATGAACTGGCCGAGTATTCGTCCCATTCTGATGGCACAGAAGCAACAAGTTGGATTATTGCGTCAGTGGTGCCGTAACGAATGCAGAATTAGGGTGGCGAGCCAGGTGCGTAATGATACCGTCCAACAGATCCTTCGTGTGTCCCAGTGGAACAAAAAATGGACCCCCCGACCTTGCCATAGGCGGGGAAAAGGGTTCCTAATGAATGACTGTTGGTTCTCTTGGTCGCATTCTTCTGGAAACTTCAAACCTGCATTTAGCAGAATTTTTGGTCGTCCTGTATGGACTGCATGCCGTGTCTGGAATAACCCCAGGCCCCTTTCCGACCGGCCCGCCCGCCCGCCTGCCTGCTTCTCGTTATACTATTGAACTTAAATGAATGTTGATTAAGTAGTCATAAAAGCTAATTAAATTTGATATTAGAGGAGGAGGATGATGGGAATATGGCGACTTCTCATTTCATAGAAATGATGGCGTGGTCATCCGCCCGCACCATCAGCAATGATTGGTCTAGGGTTCGCCACCCTGATGACCAAGCAGTGACGTTGGGCCACATCCTGCGCCACCCGAGAACTATTTTTGTTTGCTAGGTTTGTTGGCGCGTGTGTGTGTGCGATGTTGCAAATGGCCGCGCGCTCCTATTCACCTTATAACACACCCACACATCATCAAATTCTGGGGTCGGACAGTCTGTCTCACGAAACATGCGGTGTTAGACCTACATTTTTTTATGATTGTTGTTTCCGTTGGTGAAGACAAAGGGGTGGGGAGGGACAGAGTGACCTTTCTCTCTATCTCTCCCTCCTTCTCCCTTGTGGTTGTTATTTGATTGCTTGCTCCCAATTCGATAAGTTGTAATAATTTCATGGAAATCCCCACTGATGCCAGACGACGTAGGCCTAGCGTCTGTGAAATGAGTGCGTGGGTGGAATGACAGAGAGAGAGAGAGAGAGCGCATTATTTACCGGTGAATTACGACATTGTGTCGGGGAGTTAGGAGAAGTTGCCGCATGTGGCGGGACGGGTCGTCGTCTTTATTATTTGATCAGCAAACATTGGTTAAGAAACATCTGACAGATAGTGAGGCGATATTACCGTCACCTTGCGCGAAGGATATCAACATCACTTCCTTCCTCTGCTTCGCATCCGCCATGTTTTTTCCATACTTTCTGTCCCGGGCCTCTTTTCTTTTGCATTCTTCCCTAAGTACTAATAAGGAATGAATGAATGCACGTCTTTATCAGTAATTGTTGCTTATCTTGCCGCCAGATGATGTCACTTTTGATTTTTACATTTTTATATGATAGTAGGGTCGATCCTGTACTCCGTGTACTTGAGCTTATCGTCCATCCTGTCCCTTACGTCAGTGCTGCTGCAGATGCTGATTACATGTTATATAAGGAAAGCGATACTAACAGGTAGGACCCACGCCCTGATACTGCACCTTGTTGGCTTAATTCCTTAGGAATCTCCCAAGTGATCATGGTAGGCGGATGCACTGTCAGCGTGCTACAACTGCGTGCCTAGTGATTGAAGGAATGATTATGACTGACGACTGGCATAGGAAGTGAACCTAGCCTGGTCTCTGTGGGTCAGTAGTTGTTCACTGGACTTGTGACCGTGGGTGCACGTTCGGTCTTGGACGAGTCGGGTGAGTTCTTCCGAATTAAATGGAAAATCCTATGTGGACATCCTGTCCCGGATGGGAAGTAAAGCAGTGTGCCCGCGAGAGAGTGAGTACGTTGTAACCACTACACCCCTAAGGTAAAATGATTTGTGGATCGGGCGAAGTTCTCAGGTGTAGGTGCTCGCCCTCCTCTAGGTGTACTCTATGCCGTCTAATAATTCTGTTATGTGTTCTGCGATACGAGTAAGGCAGAAGGCTACCCCTACCCTGTAATTGACGGGGAAGTGTCAGGAACGAGGACGAATAGGAAGTGAAACTCAACGCCCCGTTAGGTGTCCGATGTGATCCATATGAAATCCTTTATATGGGAAAACTTGTGCCGTTTTTCGGAATAATCGGGCCTGTACTTCAACACCTTTATTCCCAACCCTACTTCTCTCTTGACTGATAGCCCGACGCTAAATAAAACAAAGTCACTCTTGACACCATTATTTGGTGTTTACAAGTTTTGGAGGTCATTCGGCCTGCAAAGGCGCCATTAAGATTGAAATAATTGTTTGACAACTAGGTGTCGCCGTTGAATATTATGGTAGAATAACGCAAAGGAAAGGTCAGGGAGTGACATTGTTCCTTGTTCCGGCATAAAGGTTGTGTGTCCGACCTTCACAATTTCCAGTTGAAACTGATACCATCAGGGTGTGATGTTTTCTAGACTTGTGGTTCATAGTTGCATAATCCGACGTTAGGAGATGAATTTTCGTACTTAGGACCTCTGAGCTCGTACACCGGAAGGACACTAGATGTTTCGTTAGGACTTGAATGAGACCATCAGCTGCAGACCGAGTGCACGTTGAGCTTAAAACCAGTCATGCTGTCAGTAAAGAATCCATTGTCCTGTCACTACGAGACCTTGGATGTAGGATCGATCCTGAATGACGTTGCTTCTTTCAGGCGAAAGGGAGGAAATCCCCAAGTGCGCTTTCTGTCAGATGAGAAGTGAAGCAGTGGCTCCGTGGGGCGTGATGTCCCCTCCACTTCAAGTAAAACAGCCCGGTCTACACGGAGTAAACTATCTTTAACTTTCCAGGTGTTAAGAGTTCGCCTCCTAAAACCCTGGCGTTGGTAATTATTCTTCAGTAGTAGAGCCCCTAGAGGCCTTCGTTAAATAGCTAGGCAATGAAACCATCGAAAGGTGAAGAAACAGTGAACTGGATTACCGCTTGTGGGTCCAGTACCACCCCGTCCACCCTAGTTGTTCGAGCTGCCAGAGTTGAAGCCCTTCCATTGTATGGTTCTATAGCTGGGAAGTGACCACGGGGAAACCATCATTACCAGCTGGACGATAAGGTTTAAAATTGGGTAGTGTCTGAAGGAAGGCACAGATTCACAAGTCCTTATGCAGGCTTGAAAGACAGCCCTGGGTGTAATGAGTCAAAAATGCAGCTCCCTGGGTGATATGCAGCTCTCTGGCGTCGTGTTATGGCCTGCCATTGGTCCAGAGGACGGATCCGTGAAGAATAAATGGAATTTCCTGTCTTTATTCTCAGTTGTCCCTCCTCTATTCGTTGACAAGGTTGCAGCCCTACCGCCCCTTCCCCTATAGGTAGGTACTGTGCTTTGAATCCGGTTTGCAATGTCAGCGTGAAGTCCGTAATGTCGAAGAATGAAACAAAATCATGCAATTGAATGGTGATGTAACGAGCCTGCTGTGTGCAACATCTTTATGTACTGTATCTCTTTTCCCCACTCAAGTTATCGCCGTAATAGTTGTTAGGTAGCGGAAATAAGTGACGTAACGACAGCGTTAAATGAACGCCTCCTGACGTTATAAAACGAAAAGGGTTTTTTCATTCCTCGCCTTTTTTTCCTCGTATTGAATCATTTGCAGCCGACTGCTAACGGCTTTGTTATTAAATCGATGGCAACGTCAGATGCGATTCCAACGCAAAATAAGAGCAATTTTCTGTGAGAGGCAGTGGTGATAGTGGTCGTCAGGGTGTTGGTGCCGCCATCTGGCGGCGACTCAAGGTAACTTGGCAGTCAGAAGGGGCTGCTCAAAAGCAATGGTAAATATCACTATAAATAGCAATCGTCATCTTAATTTTGAGCCCTCCATTTAACAACGCAGTGTCAAAAATCTTAATATGCATCCATTAATGTAATCATATTCCCCGTTTCCCACCTGTGGCGGGGTCGGGTCTGTGGGTTCTAGCCCTCCACTCTCGTCTATCTCCTGCCAAGACCCCGTCCACCCCGCTCACTATCATGTCCTTGCGCACAACCTGCTCGCATGTCTGCTTTGGTCTTCTCCTGCCCCGGGTTCCTCCAATAACCTGCATCCCCGTAAGGGTCCAAACGAGCTCCTCTTCCCCTCTTCTCATAGAGCGGCTGAATTGCGTTGGACACACCAGTTCTCGTCAGATCACTGAAGTTAAGCAATGCAACCCAAGTTACTACCGAAATGGGTGGTTGGGCCGACTCTCCCACCCAGTGGCCTCGAATATAACGAAGCGGTATAAACCCTATCGAGTCATATCCCCCGTTCAGAAAATTCTGGCTACGCCACTGCTCCCACCCGTTGATGCAACAAACTAAAGGTAGAACAGTTTAGAAGAGAATTAGCGGCTTTCAACGTTGACCTGTGTACTTGTGAAGGTAATTTACCGACGTCAGGGTGGGCATCTACTCCTGGAAGTTTTCTTGCCGATCTACATATATCCATGTAGAAAGGGGTCTTTTTCATGCAATAGTGACATTCATTGCCGGCTTTAAGTATTGAGAGGTCCTAAGCTATTTCAATTTTGAGGCCCTTTTCTTAAGTTCCCTAAGCTTCAGCCTACTTAGCCTAGTGGTAAATCTGGCACTGGTGGCATCATAAGCACGGACAGAATGAGGGCGTCCTGACGACAACCAGGTACAGGGAGGGATTGACTAAATCTAGTCCGACAGAAGCTATCGCCTTGTTGACGGTGGACTTACGAGTCAAATACACCAGCGTTTAAGCCACTCAGACGAGCCGTTTGAGCCTCTAGTTGTGCTGGTCATACAAAGCATATGTGCATTCGAGGGTGATTAAGGCCTTGAAGTGACCATGATTCTGCCTTAATTAATACTGAATGGGTGAAAAGGAACTTCCAGATCCTTCAATTCCACCCTGGGTTCATGTGATATGTAGACAGGATTGGTTGGATCTTCGGGTAGTCCTATAGCGTCTTGACAGGCCACTGTTTCCAGGAGTGCAAAGGCTTTGATATTGGGCCTACCCCCCCCCCTCCATCACTGTACCTTCACCTCTGGAGAGTAAAATGACGGTTATCGCAATATCCACTAAATTTTATGAAATGTTGGAATTAGTACTGACCCTTTCATCTCCCTACTCCTCCCTGCTCCACCCCTTCATTCTGCTTTCCTTACCGTTAGGTGCCAGGCAGACAGACCATTCTGAGGCAGAGGTCTAACCGTCCATTATAGACCAATTACAGATACTTCTACTTCGTCCTTTTTTCCCTCGATGTCCACTACTATAGTTTTTTTAGTAGCAAAGGAGAGGGGTGGGCTAAAGAGGGGTGAAAGATTTTTGTTTATGGGTTTGAGATGCTTTTGGTTTTTTTTTTCGCCTTCTCACAGCCATTGCTTCTGTCTCGCAAGGTCTTTTGTCGTCTTGTGTGGAGGTGGTGGTTCCTTTTGTACCTTTCCAGATTCACACATCCTCTCTCCTCGTAAGTCCAGATACTTTTTTTTTTCTCTTCCAAATTGAGGGAGGACCTCACGCAGTGGAAAAGTAGGAGGCGGAGTAAGTGTGTGTGTATATGTCGGGCCTTCATAATTGTAGTAGTCAGTCGGCGGCGGCAGGAAGTGAAGGAGGAGCTCCCGGAACCGGTCAACATTCTTGCTTTTCCTCTCACCTTGTCTATGACTCAAAGTAGGTGGTATGGGCCTAAATGACCACCGTCTTAGTAGACACAAAAACGTCTTCTTTTTCTTCAAGACATGTGGTGGTCGTAAGGGGCGGAGGGGGGGAGGAAAGGTTGAATGTCTTTGATGTGGCGGGCAAATTTCTTTGCCCTACCGCGCTTTTCTGAGTGAATATGGCCCACCCCGTCCTCTACACATTATCTTCAGTCACACAGGTTGTAAGTTTTTAAGTGAAATTAATAGCTAGCTTCTAGGTCATGAGATCGAGTCTGGACACTTGCTGGGAAGTACCCTAATGTCCCGTGAGTATGGAGAAATGCAGAAAGGAATTTGTGAACGTAGGGGAGTGTCTCGGGTTTATTTGGCAGGTACTGAGAGGCATTCAACTTAATGAGGCCATTGCTGGATAATCCTACCCTCCTCCCCCCACACACCCATTCCCCCACTTTACTAGTGTAGTATGGTTCTTTGTTCTCACTTTACTGCAAAATCCGGGTTGAAAAGAGAGAACAAAAAATAACAACAACCCTTTCCCCCTCTTTATCTATTTATCTACCCCTTCGTGCTGAAAGGGGTAGAGAAGGGTGCAAAAGGAAGGGATGAAAAATGCAGGAAGTATTAAAGGTATTTCTGTACAGTTTGTGGGACACACGTTGATAACGAAGTATCCGAAAAAGGGGGCCCAAATCAAGGGGTACGTTACCTACCTGCCATTATTACTACAGCTAATTGTTCAGACCTTGAACAGATACAAGGAAGGGTCCTCCGCCTTTTCACTGATGTCGGAAGTTTTTGGGGGAATTTTGGTCACGGTGTATGTAACATGTGAAATATTTCAATTTTTTTTGGACCGTTGTCGTTTAGAAACTTCCTGATACAGGGTGCTCCGAATGACAAATAATCGTCCAAAGAAACAATCTTATTTTTGATGCTGCTTACGATAACGTTGGTGAACTTCCAAGGCATTGTTGCAGTATCTTGAACACTTTGAGTAGTATGGGTTCGACTCCTGGATGTATTTGTTGGTGTTTTAGGGCTCTTTAACCTCAAAGGTCATTAAAGCCCCGTCCACTGTCTAGTTCTGATGCAGAGACTGCACAGACACTACACTTATACGACGATTTTTGGGTATTAGCAGTACCCAATTTTCCTAAGCGGTCACCCATGTCAGTACTAGCTGGGATTGCGCTGCTTAACTTCAGTGATCAGATGAGAACTGGTGTATCCAACGCAATTCGCCGCTCTCCTGGATGTAATAAGACCTCTCGCTTACGAAGCTTTCTTATTGACCTTCAAGGACTGGACGCTGGCCATCCAGTCTAGCCAATTCGCGCTACCCGAGATACCTCCGTATGCTATAACCAAAAAATTGGAAATAGGGTGAGGGTCATTGTTGCGGGTTCTAATCGATTCTTGACTATTGGTTCTTGTCGTTCCTTAGGGGAAGGGGAAGGTCCTTAAGGTTGTTCCCTTACCTCAGCTCCATAAACAAATGAGTCTAGTAGGACTGGATGATACTTATAGGGGAGGGGTTCCTTTCTGTCTCTCTGTGTACATGCGACCATGGACGCAAAATATTAAGCCCTCACTACCAGTTGAGTTGCCCTAAGTAGGTGACCATCACCTCCGAATTCGGACATCAAATGGGTCACTTGTTGGTGGACATAACAGCCAGTTGTTCCGTGTTCGAAATTCTGTGATGGGAAGAGGACAGAGTTCAGATCGTGTTCAGGACGTGTTCGGACTGGACAGGCCAAATTATAATACACTCGTTTCTTGGTACTGTTTTGATTTTCTTTTCAAGAGTTTTGTTTGTGGTCCAATGTTGGATTGGACTGAAATTTATACCTCAGTATTAGGGGCAGAGGTGTAAATGTCGCGTGTGGTCACCGTTTTATTGTGTTTTGGTGTTCAACCAGAACACAATGGCTTTGCCAGTCGATTGTTGTTTATTCTACGCGTCTTCTTCCCCTTCCGTCTCCTTTCTGCCTTGTCATTTGAAGCTGAGGCCTGAGAGATTACATGAACACTTTTTAACCTTAACATTGCCAGATTTTAAAACGCCCTCCTGTCCCCTCTCCCGTCATTTTGTTCGCTGTGTCAAATAACAAGGGATCCACTGAAGCGAGCGCTGCACTGACGAACATAAAGTTTGAGGTGGACCACCAAAAGTCAGCGGTTCCATAGTTTTCTTTAGTTCTTTTGTCCCTTTTATTCTTTCTTGTTGTTGATTAGGAAGTAAAGCAGCTAGAGGGCCCCTTATAAGGGGTTATAAGAGGACCTGGGGTGACGAACAATAAGTAAAGGATTGCTAAGTGACTCAAGTATCATTGGAGCGGTATAGATGGTCAGTTATGGGATTGTTTTTCAGTCTGTCACCTCTGAAGGTCAGTAGATGGGAGGAGCAAACTTCAACACCTGAGAACGTTGTTGTTGTTGATCACATTTTCCGTGTGAAAAGGGTTTTCTGACGTATAGTTGACATTTTTTTAGGGTAGGTGAAATGCATTTGTGTCGGACACCTTTTGCTGAACTACTGACTAAAACACCCTGCCATTATCTCCTGGACATTAGCTGGGAACCGTTGAGCACATTCTTTCAGACTAGACCTTTTGTTGTGCCCTTAGGGCTTCACCGGTTAATAGACTAAACCTGGGTCGCTCCTCTGTCCGGGCTAATCTTCTTTTCACATAGTAGACCTCGTCACTTTGTAACGTGACATCGCATTCCAGGCGTCCTCACTAATCAGCATGGTGCCCACTATGGTATCAGGAGTCAGGCGATCCAGCTCCACCTTCAGGGTTCTTTGTTGAGTGGCTCCCATCTGTCACAGGCAAAGAACGTTTAATGGGCATCGTCATACGTCCTGGATTTTAGTTCCAGTGTATTAACTCAAGAGCCGTATAGCTTGCGGGTCCAATCCTGATGGAGATGTGATGAAAGTCCCAATTGCACCTTTCGTCGGATAGGGGAACACCTGTCTCGCGTGTCAAAAGCTGGCCACCTCCATCAGAATTGAACCTGTAAACGAGTGTCAAACACGCACGGAGCCGTTAAATAAAAATATCCATGTTTTGGTCATTTCAGCTCACTTTTTGTACCCTGCATTTTGAGTGAGTGACCGTCTTTACGACAGTTCACTATTTCACAGTGTTATTTTTAAAATATATACAGCAAAACCCCTCTAAAGGGTACACCCCTCATATCGGTACAAATTCTTCAGGCACCGATTTTTCGTCCATGGGCACTACCCCTGTTATGGGTACACCCCCTCTGATGGGTACACTTTGGCTGGGTCCCCCGGGTGTACCAATTAGAGAAGTTTCACTGTATTATATATTCGCGTGATTTTGGTCAAAGAAAAACATGCCCACTTGACTCCCGCCAGGCCCTAGTTGACCACTAATGCTCCAACCTGTCCTGAACAACCCACATAACTTTAAACTGATATGGGAAGAAGCAAACTGCCCCTCGTGTGAACATATTTTATTAGGTTTCTGTTTTCGGGAAATGTAATTACGAGCAACATAATGCATTTGCCATGTGGAACTATAACAAACAGTTGATTTTTGATAACCGAAAACTATTGGCTACCAAAATGGAGTTGACCCCTTCCAAACGTGGACAAGGAGCACTTCTCAGAAATAACGAGGTAGCAGCAGCAACAACAACAACACTCACTGCTTCTGCATACAAACGCAGGAGGAGGGGTGAACTGATGGGCTCACTTATATATGAGTGTAAAAAAGTCCTAAAAAACTGAAAAACTGGACACTAAGGTTCACCAAAATAAACTTGTAAAATTTTATGTGTCCTCCCTCTCCCCATTCATACTTAACCTCACCTAACATTTAAGTATCTATGGTTTGAGGGTAAAACAACAAAAATGCCATCTCCATTCTTTTTTGGGCTGGATATGTATGTGGGTCCTGCAAGTCTGTCAATTAATTTTAGGCAAAAATTTTGACACCCCCTCCCTCTTCTGCGCCGAGCACGAAAAAGGGCATCACAAGGAGTTACTTGGTACATTTTCAAATGTCCGACAAAGGTCTCTTAAGAGATGTCCAAATTTGGGAACTTTTCAGACTACTGACAATCAAAAGTTCTGGTTAAGGATGAGAGGGACGGGGGGGGGGGGGGGGTTAATTGAAGGAAGGGGACGATTGATGGAGAGTGGACAAGTGACAGTAGAGAGAGAGAGGGTCCGAAACAAGTCGGTTAATATTATTTCACGATTATGTTTAGTTATTTCAACTGAGGCTAAAACTACCACAACACGATGCCGGAAGGCGGGAGGAGGGCAAGAAACGATGTCCCACACCCCGAAAGTTTGCCCCCCTCCCCACAAATCTGTATAATAGTTGGTTAGTTGGATACTGGGTTATTTCGAGTCGGCGTCTCACTTCTGAAGTCCTTTACCTACCACGTTGCGAAGGAGGAGGGCTAAGAGAGGTAGAAAGGGGAGGCCTTACATGCTAATGATATCTTATGCAGGGACGAAGAGCACCCTTGAAATTTTCTTCCTTTTGGTCCTAACACCCCAATCCTTTTTCATCATCTATGGTACGGTCAGGGATCCATTCTTTCGTTTGTATCAGGAACCTACCTATTGCCGATTTTTACCAACCAAACCGCTATTATTTAACGTTGGCCGATCTTTTTTTGCCAGGGGAGTGCAACCTCCCCCTGGCGCAGAGGTAACGGTTGACTTCTTCAGGACGAAAGGTCCCCAGTGCGCCTTCCTTCCCAAATGGGAAGTAGAGCCGTAGTTCAGTACGATGTCACACCTTCACGGAAAAGAACCCTTACTACGTGGAGTAAAATATACGCAGGCCCGGGTCGTGAGCTTTAGGAGCCCTAGGCAAGTGGTGGGTCCATCGTCCCCCCCCCATTAAATTTAATGTAGTTCTAAAATGTCCGAGCGTTCCTCACGCCCTTGGCATTTGTCCCAATGCCAATGCATTGCTAAGGCTATGTAACGAGGCGCCTCGAGAAAGCCAACATTTAGAAAAGGCCCCACTAATCAGAGAAGTTTGGGAACCCCAGGACTATGAACATTTTAAATGACCGATAGACTGCATGGCAAGTAGGTACCTCTGTCATTTTGCCGCCCCTATGAAATTTACCGCCCTAGGCAGCTGCCTAGGTTTGCCTGCCCCATGAGTCGTCTGTGAATATACGTGTAGTCCGGGAAAAATTTCCTGGTGTAGGAGTTCATCCCCCCCCCCTTGGCAGCCGTGGAGGAAGTGTCCAACAAAGACTGCCGGCTGCATAAAAATGCCGTCCAACAGAAATGAGCGCCCGACCCTGTATAGGAGGGATAAGGGTTAGTGGTGAGGATGTTGATGACGATGATACCTACCTACCTGTCCTCTTCCCTAAATTTCTGGAAATAGTAGGGCATACACTATTGAAGGACCCTCGACTTGAACGTCGTCAAACAGGATCGGATTTTGTTGTCAATAGTCTAATCACTCGTGGTGCAGAAGAAGAGTTTTTTTTGGTCGATTTCGTGCGGTGTTCAGGTTGGGGAGGGGAGCTGGGCGTTTCCACCAACCCTCAGGCGGTGGCAGTGGCCTGTTGTGGAACAAATTCATATTTCATTCAATGTAGTTCATACAGGTGTTCGTATACAATAGCTTTGAGAGTCGAAGTTTGGGGCCTCGCACTGGGTGACCCTCTGTAATCGTCCTGAAGGGAGATCGAAGAGGAGAGGGGGGGGTCAAGTCAAGGGTAGGAAGGAGTCGAGGGGGAAGACAAAAGAAATTGAGACAAAGTATTAAAGGGAAAAACCATTTAATTTTTGTACTTGGACTTCTATTTATGTTTGCCAAATGAAAAGCAACCCCCCTCACTGGTCCTCCTTGACCTCTTGCTCCTAGTAGTCATCTAGTAGCATTGAAATTTAAGTTTTAAAAATCAACAATAAATGGTTTATATGAGCGTATGGACATTGCAGGTTCGATCCTGACTGAAACTAGAAGTGAGCCGAACCGCAGCGAACAAATAAATTGTTCATCACGACTATCAACAACCTATTAAGGACGAACATTTTTGGATGTACTGTACTACGCAGTGAGCGAGCGGCCCACTTCGGTGGCGCAAGCTCGATTACTGAATCAGTGGTTTCAGGTTCCATTCTGGATCGAGGTGGGTTTTCTTTCGGGCGACAGAGAGACAGAGAGGTCCATATTGTGCCTGCCGTCCGATGGGAAGTAAAGCCGTGGTCCCGTGTGGTCTGTACGATGTCACCACTGCACCCTTACTACTGTGCAACGGGTAAATGAGCAAAATTCCCAAGTGTAGTAGCTCCCCCTGGCGCCGTGGGAGTGCCCCGACGATAAATGAGCCTAGAAGGCTGCAGCTTTAGCCAGCAGTCGGTTGCGTAAAAATACATCGCCCATGTGCCCATCCAGAGGAGCAAAGATGGGCACCCGACCCTACCATTGTCTGGAAGTGGGTTAGAAGTTGCGTTTTTTGCCCCCTCGTATGTGCTTTTGGGCTGGAGATCAAAAATGTGGGGACTATGTTGGCCCCAGAAGTGCAGGGACTGGCTCATCCCTATTACTGGCCCTTTCCTCGGTTTTCGGGAATGGCATACTGACACTTTGGTAGCTCACTTGGTTAAGGTGTTGCTTGACTCGTTTGTGTACGCAGGTCCAATCCTGGTCAGAGCAAGGGGTTTCTTTCGGACGAGAGGACATCTCGATTGCACACTTGGTCCCGGATGGGAATGAAGCGAATACGTAAAAGAATCCTCTCTACACAGAAAAGGTGTGCCTGGATTGACAAAAAGTAGCCGGGTGTAAGAGGAGCCCGCCCAATGGCGGACTGGGTCTAGAAATATTGGTTGCCAGGAGATAAAGGGGACCCACAATAGCATATTGTCTAATGATAAAGAGGGTTCACTAGGTCTGCCTGTCATCGAGCAAGCTGCCCTTGCTTTAGCCAGTCCGCCACTGATCCCGCCATTTAGGGTTGCTAACGTTCGTCAGATTCAAATCACTAAACTAGTGAGTTGCATATTTATTTCGTGACTTGTGGCTGCAGGATCGATTCTGACCAGTGGCGTCGCTAGGGTTGGTGTCACCCCCGTCTCCCGAAAAAAGCCGCTTCTTCTGCTTTGGTGCCACCCCATTTGTCATGGTATGAGTGGTGTCACCCGGTACGGCCCGCACCCCCTAGTGACGCCACTGATTCTGACTAAGATTAGCAGATATTTTGGTTAAATTTGAAGTGGCAGGGAGGGAGTCGTAAATTTTTTTACTAGGGAACGAGCGAGCAGGCTATTTCTGGTGTTAAAGTAGCGCTCCCTGGTGTCGTCGGCATTCGATATCTTGGTGATTCGAGTGCGGTCCGTGAGAGAGGAAAAAGGAAACAGTCGGGACAATGTAATGGTCTGGTTCTCCACCAAATTAGACTACTACTGTTGGCAGATTTGAAGAATGGGGAAGGGGGTTTGACCAGTATGCCATTTTTTTGACCACTTATTTCCTTTTCCCCTTCTTTGCCCTCTCTTAGTTGTGTTTTGTTGACATCAAGGATTTTAGGAGGAGTGTGGGGATGGGCTTGGCCATTTTTCTCCCACGAAGCGTTTTCACGTTGTGTCTGTGCACCCTCCTACCCCCTACCTATCGACATAACCTTTGACTTGCGTCCCATTGCTGGATATTGTATAGAAATGTCATTTGTAAATGTCGTAATAATAACAACAGGAAATTTGATTTTCAGTCAAGGACGTGATTGTAGAAAAATGGCCGCTCGCTTCAGTTCCGCTAGAATTGTTCAAAAATGGGGTGTGAATTTTAAGAAACTTCTGTAAAATTCTGAGAAGCCCTAACTCCCTCTCTCTCCTATGACGTACTACCCTGCTAGTATTATTATCGTTATCCGTTTCATAACTTCCCATTTCTTTTTCTCCTCTGTGGATAACCCAAAATATTTTCAGATATTTCTACCCCCGTCCCGTTCCGCAAAGTACAGGCTTTTTCTGTTTATAGATGTCTAGACGGCTCCTAGTCATAGTAATGTAGGACAGATCTGGCCTAGAATCAGAAGGTCAGTGAGGCTACAGGTGAGGGGCATCGTGTATCTGGAATGTACAAAGGTCATCTTGTAGGTCTTGTAGTACGTCTCGAGAATCTGTGACTTAGTTCTTCCACCTTGATCACTAAATTCGCTCTGGAGTCCATTATCACAGGTTCGATCCTCACCAAGGGAAGTGCTTCGAGCGAGAGGAAGAGAAGGAAATCCAAGTGCACTTTCCGTCGGATAGGAAAGTAAAGCAGCGGTCCCTTGTGTGGAATGCGTACAATGTAATCACTTAAACATAGAACCCTTTCTATGTGGAATCAGTCCAGGGTTGCAGGTGCTATCTAAGTCGAGGCGGATGGCTTTTGTCCAACTAGAAGAAGGAAAGCCTTCCGCCTTTCGACCGATGGGAGATCAAGCAGTGTCCCCATGTGTGCGATGTCACCAGGACATGTTAAAGGGCCCTCTCAGTTCTCCAGCCCTTCTCTTTCTCCGCTCAATCTCTTCTGCCTCCTCTCTTCTCCACCACCTCCTCTCTCTTCTGTCACCCTCTCCTTCTCTCTCTTCTGTCTCCCTCTCCTTCTCTCTCTTCTGTCTCCCTCTCCTCTCTTTCTCTCCCTCTCCTCTCTTTCTCTCCCTCTCCTCTCTTTCTCTTCTGTCTCCCTCTCCTCTCTTTCTCTCTCTTCTGTCTCCCTC
>JAAFCE010005724.1:13382277-13433829 GCA_013389805.1 Trigoniulus corallinus | reverse complement strand
GCGCCAAAGATGTCAGTGGAGAAGAAAATATTTGCGTTTGCTCTAAACATCTGCAAAAGGTGCAATTCACAATGACTTCCAAAATCTTTAAAAAAAAATTGTATTAAAAGTGGGAGGCCCAGGGCAGAGGCGTAACGAGGGGGGGCGAAGGGGGACAGATGTCCACGGGCGCAGAAGACAGGGAGTGCAAAAATGCGGTTCGCATTAAGTTTAGAGGGCGCCAGAGGGCGCAGATTTCGATCTTTGTCCCCGGGCGCAGAATACCTTCGGAAAGCCACTGGTCCAGGGTGGTTTTCCGTAGTGACCGCCTGCCCCCACGTATGTTAAATAGACGAAAATTCAACTTCGCAAGCGCAAATGAATCACAGCGTGCGAATTGCCGGTCGTGCGATCGAACGTACATTACGTAGTCGTAAAACTCCCTAAAAGTCCCTATTAATGTGAATACGTAAGAGGTACGTCACCACTCCATGTAAAAGTGATCTCTTTACGTATTAACTAACCCCTTTGCCGCCTATAGCAGGATCGGGTGCCCATTTTGTCTCATTGGGACACATGACCCTGCTGTTGGATGGCATTTTGAAGCAGCCAGTAGTCGTCGGCCGATTTTGATCGTTTGGGACACTTTTCCTCCACCGACTCCAGGGAGCGAGCTATTGCACCTGGAAGTTTTGCCAAACTGCACGTATATTTTATTCCATGGGTGAGGGTTCTATTCTCGTGCAGTGGTGACATCGTACACACCCTCACACCGGATCACGCTTTCCTTCTCATCCGACTGAAGGCTCATCGAGGGGCTTCTCTGTTTCTCGTCCGAAAGGAGCCAAATCATCTAGGTTCGGAATCGAACCTGGAACCTCTGACGCAATGGTTCGGACGGGTCTAAAAGAGATCTGTTCTACACGGAAAGAAGTGTGTCGATTAACTAATTCTCATATGTAAGGTTTGCACCTCTCCTCCTCCATCCGTCCCGTCCGTCGGGAGCGGCGAATTGCGTTGGACACACCAGTTCTCGTCTGATCACTGAAGTTAAGCAGCGCAACCCCAGCTAGTGCTGGCATGGGTGGCCGCTTGGAAAAACTGGGTGCTGGTAATACCCAAAGCTCGTCACATTAGTGTAGTGTCTGCGCAGTCTCTGCATAAGAAGTATGCTGTGGACGGGGCTCTAGTGACCTTTGTAGTTGAAGGGCCCTAAAACACCAAGTAGCATGATATCACGTGATACATGTGATACACGGATGCTGTCGGTTCTTATCATGGTGCGCAGGATCGATTCTGGATGTGGTCGTTAGTTTCATTCTCAACACTTTTTTGACCGATGGGAAGGCAACTCCAAATGCACGGTGTCTTCCATCAGGATACGAAAACAGTGAAATTGTGACTCCGGTACGATGTTATCAGCCCGTAAAAGAGTCCTGGAGTCCCTCCTTCCTTCCCAAATTTTAAAAGAATTTAATGATTTTTTGTTACCCTGATTAATTGCTTCAGTTTTGTTAATTTCTTTTCTATCTTTGCAGTGCTAGCTGATGCTAATTTTCCCACCAGTAGCATTTGCCGACATGGGCCCAAGGAAGTTCGAGCGGATGGTTTGTATAGTTTTGACACTCTACCCCTCATTTCTCCTACCCACTCCCCTGATCCACCCCGAACGTGTAGTGATCATCATCATTCCTAGACTTTACATCTTTCTCTTCCTTTCCCTCTCGTTAGTGGAGTAAGAAAACTGACCGGTGGGTGACTTTTTTTCTTCTTCCTCGTCCTTCTTCTTCCCCCACCGCTCATTTACTCCCCCCTTGCCAAATTCATTTCCTTTTTATTTTCTCTTTACCCCCAGTGCTTCCCCTGCCCTTCTCCTCGCCAAGAGGTCACTCTCACTCTCTTAGAAATGAGCAATTTCTTTAGCTAACTTTATGGGTCATTTGCCATGTTTGACATTGGGTAAGAGGATTGAGGAGGGAAGAGAGAGAGAGAGAGAGAGAGAGAGAGAAGATGGCCGGTTAAGGAGGGAGGGGGTAGAATACAGGAACGAAGAGGAAAGTTGTAAGTAGGGGTAAGGGTGTAATATTTTCTCCTTCCCCCTCACTTTCTCCTATAATACTGTAACTTCAGTGGCAGTTGAGTGAGATACGTTTGGGCACAACGCAACGGATTCTTCTCCCCCCTCTTGTCTCCCACACTTGCCCTTCTCTCCCCATACATACCCCTCCTGTCGTCCTCACTCCAAGTCATTTGAAGACGGAATTTTTCTCCTCTCGATCCGTTGAAGGCCGGTGGAAAATACTGTAAAGTGATTTTTATGACTGCTCTTTACTGTGAAAAAGTAAAAGTTATAGGGAGAGGAGTTTGAAACTTCACGGAAAAGAGGAACAGAAAAGGGGAGGGTGAGACGAGAGTAGGGGTGGGAGAGTTTTATAGTGGTCACTTTATCACTATTGAAAGTTTTTAACTGCTGGTCAAGAGAGGAAGTGGTGCGAACTAGGAGAGAAAGAGAGAACTGAGATGATGGTGATGATTAGGACGGAAAAAGGGGAAATATTTTGTGGGTGCACAAACTTGAAATTGGAGGGGTTAATATATACGAATTGAGAGCAGGAGGGGGAAAGGATAATGAGTCCTCTTTTTGTTTATACTCATTTTTTTGGCATCAAAAAAGCCATTACTTTTTTTATCTCATCCCTTTACTCTTCAATTTAGGTATCAGCATCCCTATTCTCCTAGAAGCCATGCTGAAATTGCTGCCCTTGGATACATATGATATACCGGTAAGTGTTGTGGGACACTTGACACGTGTAAGTAGGAGCGCGAGTTCTATTCTCGCTCAAGTAGAGAGGATTTGTTATTTGACCCGCCTCGCAGAAGGTCGCAAGATGGACTAATACGTCTGTGGTTTCAGTTTCGTTCCTGGACCGAGGTGGAACTTCTTTCGGTTGATAAACAAAGGTGCCCAGTGTGCCTTTCATTGGATGGAGAGTACAGCCGGTGCCTTACCGTGCGATGTGGACGATGTCACCACACTACATGGAAAAGGACCTTTGGAGTAAAATAAAGGTGTAGAAACGAGCCCCTCGCGTTGGCATTGGTGGAGGAAAAGTGCCCCAGAGAAGCAAAATAGACCGACGATAAATAAATATAAGGGCTGCAGCATTAGGTTGGCAGCCGGCTGCGTAAAAATTTTGTCCGACAGACATCTCGGTACCCGACCCTGTCATAGGCAGGAAAGGGATTAGGGATGGTGATATTGACTGCGTTATTTGGCGTTAATTTTCAGGCCAGTGTTCATCTCTGAAGGTCAGTTATCGATAAGTTAGGAGCAGGGCGAGCACCTACACCTGAGAAATTTGGCAATCTATCCATTTTTCCGTTTTAGAAAAGGTCCCTTTTGTTATATACAGTAGTTCTAACATCGTGCTTTCTAATGAGAACAGTCTGCTGCGCGCACCCCTTCGTCATAAAACTTAAGCACCAGGGTGCTTCCTAGAATATTTAAGGTAAATGTCAAAACAGTTTACTGTGTGTCCTGTCTCCCCATACCCCATCCTCTCTTCGTTAAGACTGTGTATGTTACCAGGTGAATATTGTAAGGCATCAACCTTGTACGATTGTTAACATCAAACGTGTTATATAACGTTGACATCGTCACTTTAACATCGGCTAGGCACCTGGGAACCTCTGGAAAATGAGAATTTTATCTTCCTTATAAAAAAACGGGTTATTTGGAATGCAGATGACATCATCAAACACTCTAAGATAGCGGGCACTAACTTGAACTGGCGTTCGTTGTGCATTTGAGGGTTAACTCTTCATCATCATCATGAATCACTAATCTAATCCAGGATTTGGTTATTAAACGTCGGCTTCTCTACTGCTGAAGGTATATTACCGACGTCGGAGTATTTTGCCGATCTACACTTATATACGTACACACCCTCCATCACAATGTATTCACGATTTTACTTTCCATCTAGTCACGTGGAAGCCCTACTTGGATGTCTTCTTCCCTCCGATCCCAAAGAAACCATCCACCTCAGATAGAATCGAACCTGTAACCATGTAACTCGTGAGTCAAGCGCCACTACCTCATCATCACACCCTTCTCCCGCCTGGGGCAGGGTCGGGTCTGCGGGTTCTGGCCCTCCACTCCCATCTATCTCCCACCATATCCCCGTCAACCCCGCACACCGCCATATCCCTTCGGACAACCTGCTCCCACGTCAGCTTCGGCCTCCCCCTGCCCCGGGAACTGCCGACTACCTGCATTCCTGGCATAGCCCTAACTAGGTCCTCATCCCCTCGTCTCATCACGTGTCCATACCACCTCAGTCTATTCTCCCTCATTTTTTCAGCGATGTCCACCACCCCCAGGCTACCTCTAACATACTCGTTCCTAATTCTATCAGCTCTTGACACACCACTCATGTAGCGCAGCATTCGCATCTCGGCTACTTGCATTCTATTGACGTGGCTCTTCCTTGATGCCCAACACTCTGACTCATATAGCATTGCTGGCCTAACCGCTGCCCTGTAGAACCTCCCTTTCAGTTTGATTGGGACCCTCCTGTCACACAGGACCCCAGGGTCCCAATCAAGCGCCACTACCTCGTAGACAATAAAATTTGCAACTACATAACCCTTTTCTCGCCTTTGGCAGGGTGGGGTACCCATTTTTGCCCCACTGGGATACATGAGCGAAGTATTGAGCAAAATTGTTTACCATGCTTTTATGCTGCAACCGCTATCGTCGGCCTATTTTGATCCTTTGGGGCACTTTTTTCTTCACTGACGCCAAGGGACGAGTTCCTACACTTGGAAATGTCGATCTACTCGTTGCATAGTAGAGAGGGTTCTTTGGCATGCAGCGGTGACATCGTACACACCACGGCTTTACATCCCCCTCCTCTCCTCCCTCACCCGAAAGTCAGTCCACCTCGATCCAGTATTGAACCTAGAACCACTGACGCCGAAGTAGAGCCCCCTACGCCATGTTACGATCTATCAATGGTTTTTATATTAATTCCTATAGAAATTCTTCTCCTCATTTAGGTGATGCTTATGAATTTGGAGCCGGATGACGTGCTCAAAATGCCAACTCCACCAGTTTGGAAAATTTATTCAGAAATTGTGAATAAGGCTGAAGGTAAAACGGTATGTGTAAGCACAATATGTTGGAAATTTCCAAATTTTGGATTTGTTGTTTGTTGGTGTTTTAGGGCCCTTCAACTACAAGGTCATTAGAGCCCCATCCACAGCATAGTTCTTATGCAGAGTCTACACAGACACTACATTAATGCGACGATTTTTTGGATACTAGCGGTATCCAGTTTTCCCAAGCGGCCACCCATGTTAGTACTAATTGGAGTTGCGTTGCTTAACTTCAGTGACCAGATGAGAACTGGTGTGTCCAACGCAATTCGCCGCTCCCCCAAATTTTGGAGAATAACATTTCAGATTTGTAGGGAGCGGCTTATTGCATTAGGCACACCAGTTCTAGTCTGATCACTAAAGTTAAGCAACGCAACCCCAGTTAGTACTGACATAGGTGTCCACTTGGGAAAACTGGGTATTGCTAATACCCAAAAATCGTCGCATTAGTGTAGTGTCTGTACAGTCTCTGCATTAGAACTACGCAGTAGACGGGGCCCTAATGACCTTGTAGTTGAAGGACCCTAAAACACCAACGAAACAAGAAAAAATTGATTTGTATATTTATAATAATCATCATCCATTTTTAGGTCTCTATTAAGAATCTTGGTCGATTTGATTTTTATGATCAAGCAAAGAAATCGTTTGCTGTCGTACATACTGGGTGCGTAAAGACATGATTGTTTTTTAATTATTAAATTAATATTAAAAATCTTTGTATAATGTTAATTTTATTTTCAGTGAAACAGCATTGTATGGCAACATCATTTTGAAAAAAGGTGTTGTTAAGGAAGACTAGTGAGTAGTTTCCACATTTTTGCATTTGGTAATTGAGAATTTGCTGCTAGTCCTTTTTAAAAAATTGTATTAAGGATTATACCAATCTAAAAATAATAATGAAAATGCCATCACGATTAGAAAAAATAAAATCCAAGCACGAAAACTTGCATTTTTCTTCATTGCCTATGGAAAATGAAAGATTAATCGCATTCTTAAAATATTAAAAAAAATTTATTATTGTCAAAACTCAACTATTATTACCTCTCTGATATCTTCATTTGCAGATTTAATATTTTCTGTGGTGTGAACTACAGTATTAGCAACTCTGTCCAAATCATGATCCTGAAATGACAAAAATGAAATTTTCACATATTGCTGAATATTTACAGCCAATTTGTATGTTGAAAATTGGAAAAATGAAGTCAAAAATGAGCTCCTAGGCCCACTCTCCTCCGAGTGGTGTCACATTTCGTCATACTTCTTGATAAAGGCTGCATTAAACAGGGTTTCTACCACAGTAAGTTAAAAATAACTTCATATTACTTATCGGCATTTAACTTGTCTATTAAATATTTAAAATTAGATATCAGTCCTCTGAAGAGTGTAAGAGTGGCACCACCGCCACTTCAGGTCTCACTCCCTCACCCTCAACTCAGGGCTAGAACTCGGGGGAGCGGGTTATTGCGTTGGATATACCAGTTCTCGCCTGACCACTGAAATTAAGCAACGCAACCCCGGTTAGTACTGACATGGGTGGCAGCTTGGGAACACTGGGTACCGCTAATACCCAGAAAATCATCGCATTAGTATAGTGTTTGCGCATTAAAACTACACTGGATGGGGCTCTAATGACCTTGTAGTTGAAGGGCCCTAAAACATCAACGATCTCAGGTCTGGAACTCGGAATCACCTCAATCTCCAACTAACCATGCTACCATACAATGTTTTTCGCCATCGCTGGGGGTTGACTTAAAACGACTACTGCTCTCTCCTTCCCATTCCCAGGATCACTCGCTTTGATGTCCCAACCTCTGTAGTACAATTGTGTGTTTGCCTGTGTACACAGGTTCAATACTGGTCGAGGCAAGTGATTACATTATGACGTTGAAGATTCGCTGGGTTGTGGAAGTGCCAAGCCACCGTAACAGGCGAAAAGCCCTAAAGAGGTGACCCGCGGATTGTTAGGTATCGGGAACAGGAAAAGGGACGGGGGAATGAAGCCACCCTAATAGCACCAGGCTAATAGATGTGGCTCCGGAGTTAATTTCTAGTCCAAGATAAACTCTGTAAAGCAGTGGCGTCACTAGGGGAGTGCGGGCCGCACCACTCACACCATGACAAATGGGGAGACACCAAAGCAGAAGAAGCGGCATTTTTTGGGAGAGGGGGTGACGCCAATCCTAGCGACGCCACTGCCGTAAAGTAGAAGCTCATCTCTTACAGCAAAAGTATCTACTGATTTAAATTTTGTTCTAATCCGTTGTGAGGTCCTCTATGTTTGATAACCTCTACACCGCCTACTACCATCAACAGTCACTCAGCCGTTTCGTTATTGTCCCCGCCTCGATGGCTCTGTGGTTGCAGGTTCTATCCTGAGTCGGGTGGTTTCTTTTGAGCAAGGAGGGATTCCTCAAGTGTGCCTTCCATCGGATGAGGAGTAAATCATTGTCCAATGTGGTGTGCAGGATGTAAGGGACATCATTCATTCCTAACTGGTTTAATTGATGGATTTACTAACTAAACTGGTCCCCAATTACTGTGGCATTCAGTGTAAAGCGTGAAGGTGTGAGTTGTACGTCTAATAAAAGGTCAGCATACCAACAAGCTACTTCAGCAATACCAAGCCAACGTGAACAGACACAATGCTAACCATGGAGATACTGTAAAATTACCTGTTGCAAAATTTTCGACGTGAATATTTCTTGTAACTTTGAAATTTCCATTACTTGTCCTTCGATGTGCCTGTAATGATAGCAGACTTAGCAGATCTTTTTTATACTAGTCATTATCAGTGATCGGAGCGAAAAAACTATAAAAATAGTAAAAAACGTGACAATTTTTGGAAAAATAGTGACATAACAACTACTTCCGTGCTCCGTATGCAGAGAACCGAATTGTAGAAAGAACAAAAAAAATCTAATCTGGTTTTCGGCAACTGGCAGAGAGGGTTGCAGTTGACATTTTGTGGACCTTTTCCTTTGTTCTCCTCCCCTTTCTCTTCTCTGTCTACTCAAAACTCAAAGTAGTAACTTGTTTATCGAAATAGTCACTTAATAGTCGAATAGTGACTTCGCTCCAATCACTGGTTATTATCATCACATACACACCTGACTTCATCAGCTAAGGTGCTCATATCATCATAAAGCCTCTGATTTTCTTGTTCAAACTAAAATTATTTAGAAAAACTTTATATGCATTTATTTCTCAGGCATGAAAAAACAGCAGTGGATTATTTTTTTCAATTCTGCTATTACCATTTGAATTTCTTCATTACTGAGAGCTGTATCATCGTCTAGTGAGAATGAGTCGTCAGCTTTTTTGAAATGATCATCTAAATAATGAAGAAAAAAAACTAATTAGGGGAGTGCTTATTTCACAAATTAGTATTTAATTCATGCTATAAAGCAGCGTTTATCAAAGTGTGATCTGCGGCCCACCGTATTCATCTGGTCAGGTCTCCATGTAAGCACTGGGTTACATTAGGGACTAGTGGGCCACTGCATTTTAAATGCTTTTTCCAAGTGGACCACGATTGGAAAAGTTTGAGAAACACTGCTATAAAGAACCACACACCAGATTCGTTGAATTCGCCATCTTTTCGGGATAAGCTGTTCAGTGTTGGTACATCCACAGATCTTGACTTAAGGCCATCCTTATCATCATCTGGTTGAAGTCGTAAGCTTTAATAAGCAAGAGAACTTTTAAATATTTCAACACTACTCTTAAAATTCGTTTCATTTTGAAATAATGATTTACATTTTCTGCATGTCCACTGCTCTTTTAATTCGTATAGCTCTCTGTTCACTGTACTTTTCACATATTGCTTTAGGACATAAAGGATTGCAATTAGAAAAGAGGCGCCATGAGACACACTCAAGATTTCAGATATGATTTACTTTTTAAATAATTTTCAATCATCAATAATACTGAATGCTGGTGCTCTCGCACTTGGGATGTCACCGCCATTTGCATCACTATAACATGAAGGAGGGAAAAAAAATCCAATTTCATATTTTATGTTTTGATAAAAATATATTCACAGGAGTACTTTACGTTATTTAAGACGATGACCTTCTTTTCTGAACTCCTTAAGAATTTGAGAGCATGTTTTTGTTACCATCTGTGCTTTGGAGTCTATTTGTTCTCTTTCATTATCGGTCATACTTGTGGAGTCTGTTAGGTGACTGTAACGGCATAAAGTAACGACAAAAGATGTTATAAGACTATGCTTTCTAATAATTGTTTAATTCTACTCGGGACTGATAGAAGTTTATGTTCTACTCACTCAGTATTTATGTAGGCTTTACGATGCTCTGCGAGAAACTCGCCTAATTTCGTTATGTTCGCAACCTGTAAGGCAGAAAGAGTACATTTAAAATCACAACAAAATATCCAGTACGTTTAAATGGAATATGGAAACAAGGCACAAGGGAATAGGCAGAAATGGAGGGAGGGAAAGAGAGAAACTACAGGACATGAGGATCTCACAAGTGAAAAGTTGGTGTATTGTTGGATGACAGATTGGCAGTCTGATGTCAGAATTCCTTTTCGTGGCTACTATTTTGTCCCAATCTCCCTACCAACTCTGGAAATAGAGGACTTTCAATAGGTGGTGAGGCAGATGAATCTCTCGAAGGTTTTGATTACGGGAGTAGATGTGGGATTATAGTAATGAGTTCATCATACCCTTATCCCGCCTGTGGTGAGGTCGGGTCTGCGGGCTCCAGCCCCCACCACCGCCTATCACCCACCAGGTGCCCACACACACAAATACTGGTGACTATTATAATCTATTATCAACGTCAGTAATTAAGTTTTATACTAATATTGATACGATATACTAGATTAATCATCATCATCACGCCCTTATCCCGCCTGTGGCAGGGTCGGATCTACGGGTCCAATGAACATGCTCTGACTTGGGGGCACGTCAGCTAGGCGTCTGGAACCCGCAGGAATATTGGCTAGATTGTCTGTGGAGGGTATGCCGGCCTACTCACTTGTTCGAACATCGCATTATACAACCAAAATATAAACTTTGGCAGGTAAATTAATGCTTTGTTGGTTATAATATTGCATGGTGTCAGCCCTATTGCACAACAGCAATAAGCAATCCAATGCGCACACAGACATGCGGATACGATATACTAGATTAAGGCAAGGCGCAAAATGAGGCCGCAGGGTAAAGCGGCCCCGCGAAATTCTGCTAGCAGGCAATCATTGTTACGTTGAAAGCCATTTTAGTTGCCGCAAATTGCAAACCAGTATGTTGAAAAACTGCGATTCAATGTGCGGTGATTGCCTGCTAGCAGAATTTCGCAGGGCTGCGTCACCTTGCTTAGGCAAGGCGCAAAATGAGGTCGCAGGGTGACGCAAGTGGCCAACGTGACGCAGGGTGTAGCAGTCCTGCGAAATTCTGCTAGCAGGCAATCACCGCACATTGAATCGCAGTTTTTCACCATACTTGCATCAAATAACAAGAGAATTTCTCTGCTTCGCACCGTTTTTTTGTTATTGTCACGCCAACTTCACCCAGGAAACTGCGGCATTGACACTGCGCTCCGCAGGGTTACGTGGCGCAGGCACTGAGTCACGTCACCCTGCGACTTAACATGCGAAACTACATACTATCATGTGAGCCACAGAAACCTGCGGAGACTGCGTCTCATTTTGCGCTGGGCTAAGGTATAACCTAGATTAATCCTTCTGTAAAAAAAAACTATTAAATGAGATCCTCGATTCCATTGAAACGTTCATGATTACTTACGATATCCCTTGCTTTTGAGTGGAATTCATATTTCTTTTTCGGTGGAAGCAGTGTACTCTTATCCGCACTGATATTGACTCCTAATGCTCTGTTACGAGTTTTGACAGTCTTAAGGCATGCTTTGAATACGTGTGTCACATCCATAGCTCCAGGTGTTAACAGATGATAAATTCCAATAATCAGCAAATAAATTTAAAGATTCACAATTCGGATGTTAAATGTATAGTAAGTAAGTCATTTCAAATTGCCAAACATTAAATTACTTCAACTTAATTCATCGCTAAGGTTTTGAAAACAGAGTTTTAGAAAGATATGTATGCGTTCGAATTCGCCATACCCACGTAGAGAACAGAACGTAATCGTCTGCTTAGCAGTGTTGGCAATGAACCGGAAATCACAGTTGGTAGTCTTTTTTTAATATCTCTATTTAATTCAAATGTAATGTATTCTTTTATCTAAAACACTGAAAAATTAAACTATCATAATATTCTAGTAAAATTTCTGAGATGTTTTGTGTTATAGCCAAGAAGTCGTGATGGCAGTTCAAAGCAGCAATGTCGTAATTTCCGCCATCAACACGGAGGAATGGAAGATTGAAAAAAATGACTTCTATTAAAAACTTGTGGAGGAGGCCAAAATGTTTCGTTTGAAATGGGTTTTAGTTACGTATTCTTTGCTGGGTATTGTGCTTGCGAAGAACAATAGCAACACTGATTGTTGTGATGGCAATCCTTCAGGCTATGTGCCTTATTCGCCTTGCGTGAAGTGCTCTAACTTGTAAGTAATGGAGATCATTATGATATCGACTTAAATTATTGTTGTTGTTGTTTTATTATTATGGGGTCCTAGAGTGTTATTTTTAGTTCTTATACCATCACATTATTTTAGGAATGGTAAATGGACAATAGGAATGCTACTGTATGTCGTTAACTCAACTACTGAATAGTAATTCATAGGAAGGAATTGTTTATTTCATATTGCAGACCAATGGATTTCATTGAGTGCGATCTTCCAGAAGATTTGAAAGGTAACGAAACGAAAAAGGAAGAGTTAGGTTTTGGCTGTACGAAGGTTGTTTTTTGTTTGTTACCCATTCTTCGATTAAAAAAAGATCATAACACATTTTTTGTCTATTATATAACAATTGTCTTTTTATCTTCTTTAGTTTGGAGGACAAAAGTATGATGACGTCGAGAAAACTAGAGTTCTTTGCAAAGTTTTGCAAGAGATTGAATGCTGTGGTAACAAAACATTCATAAAAGAAGGAGTTCCATGCGTAAAGTAAGGTTCAGTTAGTTTTGTGACATGAAAATGAGCGAGGATTCTTGTCAGTGCTCTTTCTCCAGGCCGAAGTTGCACATTTGTAAACCTTATTAAAGTTCTCTGTATTATTGCAAACTTAAGACGATGTGCAGATGTTCGTCGTTGTTTTCTCTTGCCTCTGCTCAATAATTCGATGTAGGGCCAAGACATCGCATCGTTTGCAATATTACTATTCACTTTTTATATTTTAATGAAAGTTTCTATTATTTTTCAGGTACTCTGGACATTATTTCGTCACTACTCTTATTTATTCAGTATTACTTGGATTCATAGGGTTGGATCGTTTTTGTTTAGGCCATACGGGGACTGCAGTCGGTAAATTGTTGACTCTTGGAGGAGTTGGAATTTGGTGGATAGTAGATATAGTGTTTTTAATCAGCGGAGAATTGGTACCTGAAGACGGCAGTAACTGGGAACCTTATGTATAAAGTGGAATTGCGTTGAATGACTTCATTTACATCTTTGTCATTGTGTTAATGAAGCTCAGACAAGAAGACAATCCAGATAATTGTCAAAACTGAAAAAAAATATTTTTAATTAAGAATATAAATGGGCTTTTGAATTCAGTTTGAATCCTAGTAAATTATTCTTTTCTGTTTATCTATAGTGTTGTGGTGATTTATGTTTTAGATTTTTCGGATTTGTCTGTGCATGAAATATTTTGAAACAAAAAAGAGATTAACAACCATATTAATGCGAAATTGAACCTGTTATCGTGATGGTGCATTCGCTGAGAGGTAACATCCTAACGTCGTGTGAATTCTGAATATTCTCCTGAGGATTCACCACATCTAAGCAGAATTTTGGCGTTAAGTTTTATATGTTGGTTGTCTTACAGGTGAACTGACGCTACAGTATCTCCAATCACCTTTTCCAATGAAAGAATATGCATGCATCTTATGTCGGGTTTGCATAAATGTTTTCATTTATAACCAGTATGTGATCAGCTGGCAATGTAATAAAAAATACAAAACTGATTCCAGGAGGCAAATTTTGGAGATATCGCATAATTCTCATTTTGACCGGCTGAAACTGTTGTGGAACCCAGAACAGACTTGTCAAAACACAAATCTTATTACAATTACAAGGTTGTTACAAAACTGTCGAGAAGAAAAGTATTACTTCAATTTAAAATGTCTGGTGAAATGATTGGTTGGGCATCTGCTTGGTCTGCACATCTAAAATCCACGTTTTTGTAGATGCTGCTTAGAAATTTGAGGTCTGAAAAACACAGGAGAAAGGTAAAGTCAGGTTTATTTGTCCCCTGACCATCATCATCATACCCTTATCCCACCTGTGACAGGATCGGGTCTGCGGGTCCACTGAACATGCCCTAACTGGGGGCACCCCAGCCAGGCGTCTGGAACCCGCAGGAATATTGGATTTGTTGTTTGTGGGGGGATGGCGGCCTACCCCACGTGTTCCAACACCGCATTATACAACCAAAATAGAAATTTTGGCAGGTAAATTATATAATCCTTTGTTGGTTATAATATTGCATGGTGTCTGACCTACAGTAGTGCACAATAACAGTAAGCGACAGGGATATTCCAGATCGCGCGCAGCATTTGTCCTTTGATCATACAGTATCTGCCTTAATGAAATCCATTGATAGGATTTCAGTGTGAAAAAGTTGATGGCTAAATATAGCAGTTTCTTTCCGGGAACCAAACTTCTGCACCTTGCATCCCGAGTGACTAATTATTAAAGCTTTTGTTCCTGGAGGTACATAGTGCCACATACTGTACGTGTAGGTCTACAGTATATAGTGCCACATAATGCGGCATGTCAATAGTGCGGGGGTTACTCATTGACATTTTGTTAGGAAGGCAGTCTAGTCATACATGATTTACGTCAACTCCTGCAGTATCACCGGAAGAGAAATAAGTCACCATCAAATTTTTTGACTCTGACATCCTATTGATATCTTTTTTGAATGTCGTCCTAGTGCGAACGAGTTGCTAACCGACAGAGGGAACTAAAATCGTCGCTCGCCAAAGGAACTAGTTCGTGACGTCATCACCAGGTGTGGCGAAACGAAAAATGGCGAGTTAGTGGTTGTTGTGTTATAGACGGATGATATCTTTTGTGATGTGTAATTTATAATTCATCTCGCAGCTTGACGAAGAATTTGCAAACATTGTAATGGATGTATATGATCGATAATAGACTAGATGCATCCTTGGTTTTCAGAACCAATGTTGTTCTACTTAGTTCAAAATCATTCTAATTCCATTCTAAAAGTGTTCGTTAGAATTATTCAAGTGTCATTCGTTGAATGCTGTTGACGGTAGTAATAATAGTTATTATCCAATCTTAAACCATGTCGTTTTTAAGCGGATTTAAGAAAATCTTTAATTTGGGAGGTGCTTCCAATGATACACGAATTAAGAAAAAGGTTTTCAATAATATCAAGTTCGATGTAAACCCCGAAGAAACATGGGAGATCATCGGCGAATTAGGAGATGGTGCATTCGGTAAGGTGTACAAGGTAGGCACTTCAATTTTGTATTGTTTATAATTGAATTAAAAGCAGTCACAAACAACTTCCTTAACCAATCTCTTGTTACGCTTGAGTGAATTTACTGATGTTAATTTGCATTCAGATTTTCCAGGCTCTTTGTCTCGATAATACGGAATATTCAGATTCCATTCAACGAATGGAAGACACAGGACGTAAAGACATACAATTTTTTGAAATTTTAAACTCATATCGCGGTTAGAAATTGAGTTTCTGAGTCGCAAGCTGTTTCATTAGAATATTTTCTGCTGGTTGGCATAATTTATTTCACTTTGAATGATTCACTAGTGTAGAAAATGTCTAATGTCTTGGTAAGACACACACCTTACAATTTCCATTGTTCGGATAGTCAGTTGTAAGTTATAATACATAGTGTGCAAACCCTATTCAGAAAATGATTCCATTTAAGGGTTATGCCAGTTAGTTGGATCATAATGGCAAACGTTAAACAAGTTATCAGTTTTGATTATGGTTTTCAAATTCTTCAAGCTGCCCCTCCCATTCAGCAGCCGGTATTTTTTATGCAAGTGCTTAAGTATGGTGCAGTATAATTGAAAATAGCGGAAAGTTACCATAATCATGATTAATTCCTAGTCACACGTAAATCCTACAGTTGAAGTTGTCGTTCTAGCCATAAAGGAAATAAAAATGTAGGCTAAAGGCCAATTTCGAAAGGAAATCGAGTGTTTAGTGATGGTTTCACGCCAAAGCAAGCTCCATGCAAAGGGTTTTATTGGTTCATATTAGTTCCCATCATGTTTTAATCTCTTGAACCAGTCAGATATATAGACTTAAACTTTTCACTCATTGCTAGCAATCAATAAGCGTGTGGTGGAATTGCGATTAATTTTTGAAGTAGTTCGTGTTGATCAAAATGATCTTCTTTTTACGTCATCTACTACTTACGGACATCAACTGTAATAAACAGGTTTTTATTATCAACGTTTGAAGACGAGGAAGACTTCTTAAAACGATATTTTAGGATCATGTTTATATTGGATACAAGATAAACTATCAGTAACGGCATATCGCATAATTCGATTTCAAATATTGCATAGCTCTGATAAGTTACCGATCTTTCAAATTAAATAGGTAGTGAGTCCTATTAAGACACAGGCTAATGGTTGTCAACCTTCATCGTGATGTTAATTTGATCAAATAAACGTATTATGCTAAGCTCAGCTCACCATTTTCAACTGATAACCATTATAAATCATGTTTAATAAAATAGCTGTTAGAATAACCATGAAAGGTTGGAGAAACATTTGTATCTAGATCCCCTCATGCTCTCGATATTTATCAGTGTTTGACAGGGTTTCACATGTTCTATACAATTTAGGAATTTTTATGCACATCAACTTAGTAGGTATATCATAACCGTTGTCGGATAGATTCGGGTCATAAGGATTCATTTGGCTGTCAATCAGTCGTGGATCTAGGGAGCACTTAAAAAAATATGCGCCCCAAATATTTTTAAAACTATTCAGAATCCCTTAGTATAAATCTAACTAACAATTACAATAGGTCCTCTTCTACTGCCCCTTAGACAATGCCCTATCTTCAGTGGTTTAGCCAACTACAGATTGGACTGGCAGTATAGAAATGGGGATAGCAATGCACAAAATGCTTCATCAGTTGTGCCCCATTGAGGCACTGAGGGGGAGCAATTGCTGCATTGCTCCCTCTTCTGGATCCGCCCCTGCTGCCATTGCCTGCAGTTTATATTGCAAGGGATAACTTTGAACAGAAAGCGACAACATTCAGAAGAGGGAAAAAAAATAGAATAGTCGTGAGATCGTCGTATCCAGCGATGGAACGGCAAGTCCTGATACATGTGATGTTGCACATTGGTAGTTCCTAGGAATTGCAGGTTTGGTCCTGTCCTTGATTAAAAGTTAATCGTTAATAACTATAATGCTCATCGCCTCTTTGTCAGCTCTATGGATAATTTCGTTCTCTCTTGTGGCAGTTGGCTTCTTCCGGAAGTGGACTTCCCGTCTTGCTGCAGCCAGGCATGAAATTTCCCCTTATGGAAGTTGGTGGCCGCCTTAGGCAGCGTTTCATTGCGAGTCTTGTATAAACTGTTTTACCGATAATTATTTTATCGTGTAGATTTGGAGGGGAAACTGGGAGTAGCTAGTATTCGAAGACGTTGCTCTTTATCATAAAGTAAATCCCGAAGCACCCCTTCGGTACATTGTTGCGTGTTATTTTGGCGCTCGTTGACCTGTCTGTAGTTTTGTTTACTGGACTTCGTCTTGACCCTCTCCCTCCCCCTCGCTTAATTTGTGCTCATCAAGTGAATTCGTAACCTACAAATCTGTGATCGCCTGTAGTAAAGGGATAATCATGTACTGGCTGGTCATTGTCTACACTCGAGAGGATTTTAATAAAATATGGAGGAGGTAGAGTGATGCGCCGACGAAATAAGTAAATGCCCATGAAATACGAAGTTAAATGAATCAATAACATTAATTTAGCCAGAAATCCATGTTTAGATAAGCCAATTTTAATATGCAGTTGCAATTATGCTTGAATCTCCAGTGAGTATTCTTAAAGAAAGTGCAGAAAACGATAAGACATCACTACCATGTTATTGGGGTTGTCCAAATTCAGAAGAGGGTTGCCTTCCATTGACTTATCAAGACATTTCACAGTTTTTTAAACCTACTACTGTTAACATCCCTGTATGTTATAGTACGTTGTCCTCTTGGTCCTTTTTTTTCCTCCTCGCCCTTGGCCTAAAACGCCTTCTAGGTAGTTACTCACTTTTCATTCTTTTAACAATGTTGTTTATTCAAAATAAAGAATTGGTTAATGATGTGCAATTTGATGATGACTAATTAGTTTGCTGGAAGGAATCATTTTGTAAAGAGTTCGGGCCTTTGATTGTACCCTATCATGGTACAAGAAGAAATTCTGAAGTTGGCCTCGGTCTCTTTGACGTTATCGTTTCACCCTAATGAAGGATTTGCTTAAAAAAGTGAAAGTTATAGGACATTTTCCGATCGACGTCACTCTCCACGTTGTTGATAAAGCTGATGGGTAGAAGAGCTAGCAGTTACATCACATTTTGGATTTAGTTGATTTCATGAGTGCGACCTTGAGCTACATGTATAAATACTTCGATGAGTGATTGTGATCTTGATTATGTTTGTCAGCTAGTTGCAATTGGAAGGACGATTAGACATTGTGGTAATTAGCATGCACTCATGCGGCTACAATGCTTTCATACGACGCAACTTTTGAAGACTACATTCAACATAATAAATAACATTTATATTTTTGAAATGTATTGTTTTTGCACTAGTTCAAAATTTAAATTCCCATTTGTAGGGCAAGGCTAGACGCACACCATCAACTTATTTGGTCAAATGATTGAAACCCATTGCAGTAAATGTTAGAATGAAGACGAGCTGGATGCACCAGGCAGGACTGAGAACTTGTTAGTGTCAGTCTAACCTAAGGATAGAACTCATTCGTGTCCTTCTTCCACATTTAAGTCCAAATAGTTATCATTCTCGTAAATTGCGGTGCACCCAGTGGAATCTAAGGTTTTAGCAGAACATCATTTTCGTCCATTGTGCCATTTTCTCACAGCACGTCACTATCTAGTGCAGTGGTGGCGAACCTTTTTTTTTGAAGACGGGTCACAATAACACGAAAAAAATACAAAAAGTTGTCCCCGGGTCAGGTGCAAGCACTATTCAATTTTATGAATAAAAATAAATTATTATTAATAATGAATAATGTTTATTAAAGTAGCAAGTAGAGACCACCATCATAATACCCTTATCCCGCCTGTGGCAGGGTCTGCGTACGGACAACCTGCTCTCACCTCTATTGTTTATGATACGATAAACTAGATGTGGTTCACGCTTGAGTCACTTAAAATTGCACGGTGGGTCATAGGTTCGCCACCACGGATCAAGTGGCTACTGACTCAAAGGAGGAAGGGACGACACTTTTAACCACGACATACGTATAATAAGTAAACTTCAGGCTCAGGGCAGAATATGCTGAATCAGGATATTAATACTAAAGGGGCATGCGATGGATATCGATTTAGATCAGAAGTTCCAAACATCCACCCCCGCAGGCTTCATGTGACTCACGAAGTAGAATTTCCCATGACCCATACATTGTGTATAAGTGCTTGAACGTTATTGCTACTTACATATCCAATATTTTTCATTGATTATTATTTTTGATAAGCAGGACTAATAGTTAACTTGCTATTGAACTTGACAACAAAATTTGATATCTTTGCATTTCCGTGTTGAATCGTTGTAGGCCAAACACAAAGAGCAAGGTACTCTTGCTGCTGCCAAAATATGCGAATTGAGGGGTGAAGACGATTTGGAGGACTTCGTGGTGGAGATTGAAATATTGACAGAATGCAAGCATAAAAATGTAGTTGAGCTGTATGAAGCATTTTTCTTCGAAGGAAAACTATGGGTTTGTCACTAATTTGTATGGTGTTATAAAGTTTCTTATAGTATTAATCAATAGATTATAGTTATTGATCTAATTCTAGACGATCGCCTGATGCTATTTTCTTTGTTCATTAGATGCTAATTGAATTCTGTGAGGGAGGAGCTGTAGACAGCATTATGGTGGATCTTGAGAAGCCGTTGACGGAGGCGCAAATCCGATATATATGCCATGAAATGTGCCTTGGACTTGATTTTCTTCATAAAAATAAAGTTATTCATAGGGATCTGAAAGCTGGAAATGTCCTCTTATCGTTATATGGGGATGTCAAATTAGGTGATGATTTCTTATTTAATGATAAAGTTTGTTTGGAAATTATTATTTTACCTTTCGTAATGCAAATTTTTTTTAGCTGATTTTGGAGTGTCGGCAAAAAATAAATCAACACTTCAAAAACGAGACTCGTTTATTGGCACTCCATATTGGTGAGGATGGACATGTGAAATACCATTTGAGAAATAAAATGTTAATTTAATACTATTACATTTCTTTTAATTTTTCAGGATGGCTCCAGAAGTAGTGTTATGCGAAACATTCCGTGACAATCCTTATGATCATAAAGTGGACATATGGAGTTTGGGTATTACTCTGATAGAATTTGCTCAAATCGAACCACCAAATCATGACTTAACTCCTATGCGAGTCTTGCTCAAAATTCAGAAATCTAGTCCTCCTTCCCTGGAGAATCCACTGAAATGGTATAGTTGCTATCTAGGCTTTGAATATTTCAATAATAACTCTTTTTGTTTGCTTGATTTGAAAGTAATTTTCTAGGTCTAAGGACTTTAACGACTTCATTTCCAAATGCTTGATCAAAGATCCGAACAATAGGCCAAATGCTGAAGATCTACTTAAAGTGTGTTTAATACTGACTATATTTAATTCTTTTAAGTTCCTGATTATTATTTTAACATGTTTATATCATTAACAGCATCCATTTATTGCCAAAATACCTGATCGTAAGCCAGTTCAAGACCTCATCAGTGAATATAAAGCTGAGGTGGTGGAAGAAGTCATGGATGAAGATAATGCAGAGGTGAATGTGAAAAACGCCCCTTTTTTATGTTCGATTTCGCGTGTTGGTAGACTTTGTGTTTTTTTTCAGCATTATGTAACTGTGGGTGTAGAAATGGGAGGGGTATTACGAGGATCATATACTTGATGTAGTTCCATTATAAAATTATTGTAGCTGGTCATTTTATTATCTAAGAATACGCTCTATGTGCTCTTCTTTTTTTCCCCATCCCTGTATGCATACTATGATTGTCAGTCCAAGCGTAAACTTAGGGTAAGTTGAAAATTTTCCTTGAAAATTTGAAATTGCTTACTTCAGGAAGTAGATGACGTACAATAACAATGGTTGATATACTATGAAAATTGGTTTCTGTTTGGAGAATCTATAATTCTAGATGATTCATTTGTTATGAAACTGAAATTAGTAAACCTCTTTAATCATTCAAAGTGATCGTCTAGATTTATGGTCTTTTTCATTTGCTCTTATATTTTTTCAGTGTTTGTTTAAGAAATGCCTGAAATGTAATTAACTGGAAGTTTATTTTTATGAGAAAACTAACTGGAAAATTCATTTTTTTAATTTTCAGGATACAAGTTCAACTATCAATCATACCTCTCATCCAAGTCTAGAATCGGAAACAAGCGTTGAAATAATCCCCAACCTACCTAATATTTCGGAGGAGGAGGTGGAAATCAAAATTTCAGACCTGCGTAATGAAGACTTATATGAAATGTGGAAATTTCTGAGGGACGTCATTTGTCCTTATAGATAATTCATAATTGGCAGTTTGTTTTCTTAATAGCTCCCAAATTGGATGATGCAACATCAAAAGTACAAGAGAGCATCAAAAAGGAAGAAGATATTACGGAGAAAATTGTGAAGGAAGAAAGACCTGCAGAGAGAGAGGTTTTGTCTAGAGTTATGAGTAAGGAAGAAGAAGAAGAAGCTAATGTTACACAACAGCGGTTACAAACGATTAGCGACGGAGATGAAATAGACAAAGTGCCTAGGCCCTTATCGGAAGACATTGTCGCGCCTTTAAAGAACTTAATAAACAAAGAACCTGAAAAAGAAGTGGAAGTCGGCATGCAAGACACCGAAGGGGTAAGGAAAAGATTGAAGGAAGACGAATTGAACTCTGAGGCTGCAAGTCCGAAAAAGAAGACTCGAGAAGAACCTATTATGTGAGTTTTTTACGTATTTTTGAATTTTCTTCAGTGATTCGCAATTGAATCGCAACTGGAAAAGTATAGAGCAAATAAGATGCGTTTTCGAGGAACTATCGTCTTACAGATCAACTATTTTGTTTCAGGTCGGCGAAGAATGAAACTTCTGCGAAGGATCAGGATGGAACTGTTTTGCCAGCCGTGATTTCTGAAGGTGTCGAGTCAAGCTATCACCAACAAGTTGAGCATCTTGAAGGCCATGGTTGGTTTCATTAGTCATTGGCTCCATGCCCTTCCAATGCGTTGCAAAAGTGTTTCTTCTTCTTATGAACAGGTGATGAAAAGCCTGATGAGTTTGGTGAAGTGTGTCCCGGAGAGAAAGAAACAGCACTAGTGTCGGTGAAGAATTCGACCTTCTCGGAAGCAGAAGTGGCGGCTAATGAGACAGTTAATCACGTGATAGACATTGCACTCTTCAGCAAAGATGGAGAACTATATATGCCATCTGAGTCCAGTACTGATGAAGTGTCAGTAATCAATACAAATGGTTCTACCCACATAATAGAGTTGGAAAAGAGAGAGCTGAAGTTGGATGAAAGCGAGGTAACTGTAACAAGCATTAATGTGCGTGAAGAGGTAGCGGGGCCAGTTGGACAAAAGGATAGGGATCATGTGTCCATCGTGACAGTAGGCGACGTTCAAGAAGTGAGAGATTCATCACTCAGGAACAAATCCGAAACTGATGACAAAGGACGGCGTGTGTCTATTTTTGTGGAACTTGAAGGCTCGACCACTGGAGCAACTGATGTCGATAACATCGAAGACAATGGACATGGTGAGGATGGTTGCTTCAATGACGACGAGAATGAGGTGTTCAATGATGAAAGCATCGAGTCTGAAGCAGGGAGTGAACCTAAAGATAAAAGTGGCAAAATTAAACCCAAATCGCCTTCTCTTTCGACTGGGTCAGAGAAAGCACTTATTGTCACGGGAATTACAAATGGGACTGTCGTAGAAAAATCAGAAGTTCGTAATGAAAGAGAGGTGAAAGAAGTGGGAAGTAAATCTCCAAAGACACCTTCAGGCGAGAATGGAAAAGATTTGCCATATCATGACAAGCCAATTATTGACAGATCTGACACTGAAAGTGTGTCGACAGAGAGTAATGAAAGTAGAGTCAGCAGTGATAAGGAGATTGATGCTTCTAAGGATAGCACCAATTCAGTTCCAGTTATACTTAGGAAGAGAGAAAGAAGTGAACAGGTAGGTAGTTTGCATGTTGTATTGTGCTTGAAGGAGAATGTAGTACTGACTGATTACTTATTTTGTGCCGATGTTTGTTTAGAACCATTTACCGGGTGTAAAGAAAGACGGACAGCATCATATTACTCACACCACTAAGAAAACATTGAAAAAGACGAGGAAATTTGTTATTGATGGTGTCGTCGTTACCACAACCACTAGCAAGGTTATTACCGGTGATGATGGCGATAAATCTAGAAATGATCATCTTGTTAGGTATTTAATATGCCAATGTGTTAAATTAGGTGAACTCTCCCCTTGACCTAACTCATTTACGTCTGGTACATTTTTTGTTTTATGATATTCAGAAAACAAGAATTGAGAGAGTTAAAAATGCTTCAGAAATTAGAGACAAAACAATTTCAGGATCTAACTTACAAAGCTCAGTATGCAAAAGAACAACAAAATAAAAAGTTTGAACAAGAAGAATCGGTTGGTTTTGCAAATGTCATTAATGACTGATTTTTATTTTGTCTTTGGCTAAGTGAGCTTTTATATTAATATTTTTTACTTATTAAAGGCATTGCTTCGCAATTACGAAAATGAACTAGATACGTTGAACAGGCAGCAAAAGATGCAAGTTGAAAGAGCTGAGGCGCAGCAAGAAATGGATTTGCGGATGCAGTCCAAAAAATTAAGGATGGAACAGGTGGGTTGTAATACTGATTGAGAAATGCGGCGTGTTCATTGAATCCAGATAGTTATCTACAATGTTGCTGTATTTATGTGCCACCAGGAACGGGATTTAAAGGCATTTCGTGATGATTTAAAATCAGAAGTCAAACTTTTAAAACAAGAGGTGGACTTGCTTGCAAAATCCCGTAGAAAGGACACATTTCGAATTCGCAAAGAGAAATTGGAAATTGATCACGCTGAAAGGGTATGTATGATGGGACTGTTCTTTGATAAGTGCTTTAGTTAAATGCAGGTAGGGGCTTGTAAAGTAAATTATGAGTGAATGTTACTCAGCTTGTGTGACAACAAATTGTACTGGAATTACCTGCAACTCTCAAGTTGAATTTCTAATTGGTGGTAAATGGCGACTTGTTGGCAAAGGCTAGATTACAATTGATAACATATTAGAGCCAAAACCACGTTAGCCACCAAAAATTTTTTTTGTCAGTCAACCCATTTAATGTCAATTTTGCACTGTTTTCGTTTTGACCTGCCTCGGCGGTGCAGGAGGTAGCGTACTGGATTACTGCGTCAGTGATTCTAGGTTCCATACTTTCGGGCGATGGAGAGGATGAGAAATAGTACCGTGGTCCCGTGTGGTGTGCAATGTCATTTGCACGTAAAAGAACCCTCTCTATGCAACGGGTAGCTAAGATTCTCAGATGTGGGAGTTCGCCTCCTGGCGTCGGTGGAGTGCCCAAACTAACAGTAGACCGATGATAACTGAGCATAGGGGATTGCAGCTTTGGCCAGCAGCCGGTTGCGTAAATATACCGTCCATTTATAGGGACAAAGATGGGTACCCGACCCTGCCATAGCCGGGAAAAGAGATAGTAGTAGTTGCTTTGTTTGCGCTATTCTCGTTTTACAGTGTGGGGAGAAATAAACATGGGATCCTGAAAAATGTGGCCAGTCCGGTAATAATTTCTTTTTAATTATGTTGCAGGAAAGGGCGTTTTTAGAACAGCTAAATGAAAGGCACGAACTTGAAATGAAACGACTGAGCGATAAGCATAGAGAGAAGATTGCCAAGTTAGAAAGACAGTTTCTGGAACAGAAACAACAATTGCTGAGAGGTAATTTTATATTTTTTTTCTGGTTTATTCCTCATTTTGCAAAATTTTTGGCAGTGAGGTTCAATGTTTGAGTATGGTTCTTCAGGTCGTGAAAACGCGATATGGGAAATGGAGAAAAGACAGCTGCATGAAAGGCATCAGTTGGATAAAAGGCAATTGAAAGATGTGTTTTTCCTTCAAAGGCACCAGATGCTAGTCCGTCACGAAAAGGTTTGTTACTTTCTCTCTTTTCTCTCACCCCATTGTACAGCCCAGTTGCGTTGGACACACCAGTTCTCGTGAGATCACTGAAGTTAAGCAATGCAAGCCCACGTTAGTGGAGCGGCGAGTTGCGTTGGACACACCAGTTCTCGTCTGATCACTGAAGTTAAGCAACCCAAGCCCAGTTAGTACTGACATGGGTGGTCGCTCGGGAAAACTGGGTACTGCTAATACCCAATAATCGTCGCATTAGTGTAGTGTCTGTGCAGTCTATGCATTAGAACTATGCAGTGGACGGGTCTCTAATGACCTTGTAGTTGATGGGACCTTAAACACCAACAAACAACAACAACAACCCACGTTAGTGCCAACATGGGTGGTTGGTAAATAACGTTGGGTGCTGCGAATTTCCCCTCTCCTATATCCTCTACACCTACCTCATCTCCCGCGAGCAGCCTCCTAAGGGTTCAGCCTGTTATGGTTGCTTGGCTTGCTCCCCAGCCCGTTAGTATAACATAAGATAACACATGTTTATTATTTAATAATTGTGGATGATTTAAATGACCTGTTTCATGAAAGTATGAATTTATTGATAGGAATTGGAGCAGATAAAACGGTTGAATTCTCGTCAGGAAGAAGAAGTCTTAAAACGACAAGCCATTGAACGCAAACAACTTCCCAAGCACATGAGAACAGAAATGAAGATTCGGGAAATGATGTTCAGAGAGAGCTTAAGAATCAGTGTCTCGGGACTACCAGATTCTCCGGAACAGGAGCGCGACAAACTGAAGAGGGTGGGATCTAATTTTCCGAGTCATGACTACCAACTATAAAATGTGTTAAAAGTTGAATCATTTGTCGACAGTTTCTCTCTGTCTACAACATCTTGCTTTCTATGTCTAGTTCCAAGAACAAGAGAAAAGGCGATATAAGGCTGAACAATCACGGCAAGAGTGTAAACACAAAAAGCAATTGGATGAACTACGTGCCACGTCAGAGGCCACAATTAAGGAATTGGAACAGTTGCAGGTGAGAAAACGTCTGTTGAATTTATGTTTGTGGTTTGTTTGTTTGTTTGTTTGTTTTTTTTTTTTTTTTTGAAAAGTGCTGTAAAAGGCAGCACTTGCAGTTGGATAGCGTGGCAGCAGTAGTCTTTGAAGGCTGGTGATGCAGGCTTGCTAAGTCACCCCAGTAGAGCTTTCACTCCCAGATTGTTAGGAGGTTGATCAATTACGTTTTATTGCTGTCATTCAGCTCCTCCTCTTGCTGAGAGTGCAAACCCGTCAAGCTTTGAGATTTTGGCACTGTCTGGTCCACCAGATTTGCCTGAACACCCTTCCTGATCGAATATATTTGGGATCTGATAATATTGTTTAATGGATTGCCAATTGGTAGGGTTAACTTGTAAACGCTCTCTGACATAATAAGACGCTGTCATGCCAAGAATTGGCATGAGTCCTGGCCGGACTGGGCCTTCGGACAGACGGGTGATGGATCACCCGTGTAAAATCGTTTTAAATATTTGTGACGGGAAACACTAAAATTTGTTTTGGTTTGATGTTCTAGAATGAGAAACGAAAGATGCTGATGGAACATGAAACGCTGAAACTGAAGCAGCATGATGAAGATTATAATCTGGCACTGAAAGACTGGAAAGCTAAATTGGAACCACGCAAACAGGTAATGTGAACATTTGTTTCTAATGGGAAACTTCCTATTCTCCTTCACAAACATTTCAACGCATAAGCAGAAAGGTCATTTGTCAGGGAGAGTTAACTGTGTTCAGTAACCTTCAGAACCTCTTGCTTGAAAGGGCCCAGTGACCATTTCAAGCATTAGGTTCTGAAGAGTATACTAGGCATGACTACTGTCTCGAATTCTTGCACTGACCCAAGCACAACTGAATGACTGACTTACTACTTTTAGGACCTTTCCACCATCGGTGAAAGAAGGGAGGGTTGAATCTTTTGTCCGATCATGGTACTGTATTTTTCATTGCGCCAAGACCATTTGGGCTGCATGTCTCTCGAGCTAATGGTGTGCGGGTTTGGCAATCCTCCTGCTTGAAGTCGGTAGTTTGTCTTTCTTTTGGGCAAGAGAAAGAAACACCCCCAAGGACATTATCACGTGGGAAATTATGTCCATTGCCCTCCCGTGGGGTGGGTCAACGATGTCAGCACTGCGCATGCCAAGAACCCATCTTAGACTAGGGTGACCACTGCGCGTGAAATAATCCTTTTTTGAGTCAGAGTGCAGATTAATATTTCCTGATCCCCTTTTCTGAGCGCCATTGTAGAAGTTTTTTTTCTTATTTGTTAGTGCTTTTTTTTATTTAACACTACTAATGTTTTCTGCTGTTGGGTGAGCTGTTGAGAAACTAACTCTGAGGCATCACGTTTTAGATCTTAGAAGACGAATTTGCAAGACAGTTGGAAGAACAAGAAAAGTTTTATGGGACCTTTTCTGGAAGCACTACCATTTTATTAAGTGACTATAACTACTGCTACGAGCACGAAGCTTCTTCTCCTTCCACTCCCACCACGCCAGATAGCCAGGATCCAAGATTTCCCCTCTCCACGTCCTCGTCATCTTCCTCTTTTGTGCAAAGGAATCCTACCACGTAGTTGTTAGTGCTGTGCTGCTGCAGCTGCTACTACTATTATCATAATTATTATAACTACTACTACTAGTACCACATCACCATCACTACCTCTCCGTTTGTTCTCTGCAGTAATTCTAACTGCTATCGCTCTAATAACTCCACTTGATGGGGAGTTCAAAGCCAAGTCTTCTGCACCATTTCTGTAATTTTTTTCTGATTTTATTTTGGAAAAAAAAAGGAATGTCCTCTTAACTCGGACAGTGATTTTTTGTTTGTCTGGACATAATCTATCCACTAATATTACTAGTAGCTCAAAAATATAGAACTCTTACCTCTGGTGCACTAAGTCACCAAGTTAATAAACTGCTGCTGCATTTTTTTATCAAGTGCTTTTAAAAAATCAAGTAAATCCATGGTGTGTGTGTATGTGTGTGATCACAATTTAGCATTTGGACGCTTCTGTACGTGCACTGACGCTCGATTGGCCCAGTCCCAGTTATGGTTCGCTACAACGACGACAGCAACCTTTGCACAAACGCCAAATTGCCAGCAGTAGCATTGTGGATGTGCTGGCCACTCCAAGGCCACAACAACGTACGTTTGCCAAAACGGACTTGATGATGCACTCGTGTAGTGCAAATGTCACTCAACATGATGATGATGATGATAATGATTATTGATCGTCCCTGCGTCGTCTGGTCTCGTGAGATATGGACTTCAGATGGTTATACTCGCACGAAGACAAGAGTTATCCTTTTTTTTGTTTTTAGTTTACCTCGAGAGTCACAAGACTTTCTGTACACATTCTCCAACGAACGCGCCAGCAGTCTCTCTCTCTCTATATAGAAGGAGTTGGGTTTCTATGCAACAAGAATAATATTAGTCAGTCATTTGAACAATTTTAAATCCGTTCGTGGAACTTTTTAATTTTGTTATTTGATTCTAAGTATAGAGCCTTATCCTTGGAAATAAAAAGACTGTGGCGATATTGCTGTGATGGACATTGAGCACTGGAATAAAACTCGTCATCGGTGATGGAGGAGGTATGTAATTGAACCAACTTCGGATTACACCTTGTATCTGGTTCTGAACTGCACCCATGGGTCGTCGTCTGGAGATGTCTGTCACAATCTGTGCCTTATTTTACGGAGGTGAGACCATGGTTGAAGGTTCGATCCTCTGACCGAGAAGAGCGACTTCGGGTGGGAAGGAATGAAGGCAGGCTTAAGTTCACCTTCCGTCCTCCCGAACTGGGAAGTAAAGCCTTTGATCCCTTGGAGGGGGCTGTACAATGCCACTACTGCAGGTCAAATATTTCTAATTCTACCTCAATATTGGAAGAATTCTCAGATGTAGAAGTCCGCGCTCTCCTAGAATCATGCAGACTAATGCGTTCGACAGTGGCTGAAGGGTGCATGGCAGTGAATCCATAGAGCGAGCATGATGCAGGGGTCCCAAGATCGCTCAATTGGGTTCAAGTCTTGAGAATTGAGGGCCGGGAAAGGTCTTGGTAGTGGTCAGTCAACCACCCGCAATAACTAGCTGTATGACCTGACTTGTTGAAAGATCTCAGCCATCCCAGGGCAGTTACGTATTCCTCCATCATGCCAGTCGTTAGGGTTCTTACAACAATGGTTGGAAAGTGTTTCGTGGAGGATTAACGCTGACTGACCTGATGTTTTCGAATATAAGCCAACAGCCTATCTCGGTGGCCCAGATAGCGTACTCATGTGTCCCAGTGGGACAAAAATAGGCGCCCGACTCTGTCATATGCGGGAAGTAGATGCCTTTCTGCGAATATGCAGTCCCTGGCCATATTAATGTGACCACCAGCTAATATTCAGCTGCAGAGGCTTTGCTAAGGTTGGCATCACCCAGTCTAGTGACGCCATGGTGTCACCCCTTTCCCTTCAAAAATGCTGCTCTGTTCCGTCTTCTGTTCTGGTGTCACCTGGGGTGGCTGTCACCCCCTTAGCGACGCCACTGACCATCGACGGGTTGCCATGCCATCAGAAGGGCATCAGAGGAGGGAACAGCAATGCCGGAGTCTTCTGGCAGGCAGGCCACCTGATTGGCATCAGCCTCCGCCCTCTCATTGGACATAATGGTGACAAGCCCCAGGACCCACATAAGGACCCCCTGTCTTACCCTGCAAATGAATCATTAGGAGTAATGGATCATGAGAAGCCTGAATAATGGAATGTCTGCCATAAAGGGTGTGCAACAGCTGAATCACTAAGTATCAAAAAGCATTACAAAAATATAACAACAATTAAGGCAACAACTTGTTTCTAGAAAACGAAAAGTCACTTATTTTTTGAATATCCCTCAAAGTGGAATTAGTATAACGGAAGTGCTCTAGTGCGGTAGAGTTGTAATGGTCTTTTTTTTTCCGAATATACACTCAAGCTTTTAAGTTATACCATTTAATATACTTATAAAATTTAGGAAATGACGATTTTGAGACTATCATATTTCGATTAAGTATGAGTGTGAAGGTCAACCTGAGGCACTTGTCACTAGTGCCAAAACTTTTCAATTGTTCACGTTTGTGGCATTTAAGAGGAACCTCAGATCGTACCAATTTTAATACAATGGCAAGTACTTTAGACTTGAAGAAATTCGTCGAAATTGGAAGAAAAATCTTGGCTGTTGGACGAAATTATAAGTAAGAGTTCTTATTAATTGTATGTCAATTAACGGTAGTTTTACAGCTATTCTCTTGTTAACCTGTTGAAGAAACGTAACCAGGCTTTTTTAAGATGTCCGAATGCTACTAGCTCGACCTATCCATTTTGATTATTGTGCACTCTTATCCATTGAAAATTAATAATTTTTCTCATTTAGAGAACATGCTTTGGAATTAGGGAACACGATGCCTGACAAACCTTTGCTATTTATGAAGCCAACGACTTCTTATGTGTTAGAAGGCAATCCCATCAAGGTAACATGCATTGTGCTGCATATGGCACTTCTGCCACAACGGTGTATTTAATTATTATTATTATTTAATTACGTACCAAGTACAGCAAACATATAACGCTTACAACGTGACAGATTTAAGCAAATAAATATCGTCACTCTTCTTTAAAAAGCAAATTTTACAGGAGAGAAGAAAAACTGCTTATAAGTGATACTGGGTGGGAATAACAAAAATTGCCCTGCAGAGGGACACAGGTTGCTGACAGACTTACACGGTCTGTGAATTCATATTCCTCACACTTTCACTAAGATTTCTTAATTAATATGAAAACCAAGGAAAATGGGACTTACGTGGTTTTTAAAGAAAGGTACGATATACAAAGTCCGCTTAAAATGGCAACAAGTCCTAGTGCATTTATAATTAGGGCACGACAAAACCTGAGATCGTATATCATAGGGCAAAGAGTTCCAATGACAAAAAAACACAGAAACGGAAAGAAACGGCGGCGAAAATCACCAGGAGGAAGAGGAGAGACTAGGCGAGTTTATTCATCATATACAGTTCTAAAATTATTCAATTTGATATTTTTAGTTTCCCATGGGATGCAAAAATTTGCACTATGAAGTAGAACTGGCTGTGATAATTGCGAAACGTGGGTCGGATATACCACAAGACAAAGCGATGGATTACGTTGGTGGCTATGCATTAGCTTTGGACATGACAGCCCGAGATCTACAACAGGAAGCAATGAATAAAGGTCTTCCTTGGACTGTATCGAAAGGATTTGATACCTCATGCCCTATTAGCGGTCTCATTTCTAAAGATATCATCACCGATCCTCATAACTTAAATGTGTGGCTAAAAGTCAATGATCAGATGCGGCAAAATGGATTCACGAAGGACATGCACTTCACCGTTCCTGTTCTTTTAAGCTATATCAGTAAATATTTCACATTAGAGCCTGGAGATGTAATTCTAACAGGCACCCCGGCTGGAGTTGGACCTGTAAATCCTGGAGATGTTATTGAAGCAGGGATTGAAGGAATCACCAAGTTCACCTTCAAAGTTCTGTCATAAATATGAGTTACAAGTTCTCGCAACAAATCTAATGGCTTGGTATGTGCACTATGGCTGCTTATTCTGGTGTTCATTCAGACCCACCAGGTTATAGAAATTAGGCCGTTGTAACACGCCTTTAGAGACTGCATGTACAGTACTTCTTGCAGGTCATATTCAAAATATATTATAATAAAAGATTCATATGTTTTGCAAATTTGTTTTTGCGACGGAAACTTGATTTATTGGCGTCACATCATGCCTTACGTACTTGTAAACGAATTGGCATTGCACGGTGTTTTGCCACTTCTTTCGTTAATTGGGATATTTATCAGTAACCTTTGTACTTGATTTTTAAAGCTTTTATCAACAGCACGAATCAGGCGAGCTTCTAGAACGGGATATTTCTCCGTCGTTCAATAGCCGAATTGCGAATGCTGTGGTACATGAGTGGGGTGTCGAGAGCTAATAGAATTGGGTTGTTGTTTGTTGGTGTTTTACAACCCCGTCCACTGTGTAGTTCTGATGCAGAGACTGCACAGACACTGTACTAATGCGACGATTTTTTGATACTAGCTGTACCCAGTTTTCCCAAGCGGCCACCCATGTCAGTACTACCTGGGGTCGCGTTAATTCATTGATCACACGAGAACTGGTGTGTCCAACGCAATTTGCCGCTACGATAGAATTAGGGACGAGTCTATTAGAGGTGTAGCCTGGGGGTGGTGGACATTGCGGAAAAAATGAGGGAGGGTAGGTTGAGGTGGTATGGACACATAAGGAGAGGAGGAGGAGCTCGTTAGGTCCGTTTCAGGAATGCAGGTGGTTGGAAGCACTCGGAGAAGGGAGAGACAAAAGCAGACGTGGGAACAGATTGCCCGTAAGGATATGGTAATGTGTGGGGTGGACGGGGACCTAGAAGGAGATAGACGGGAGTGGAAGGCTAGAACCCGCGGCCCCGACCCCGCCACAGGTGGGATAAGGGTATGGTGATGTACAGTGCATAAAGCAGACTCATTTTACGTGCAGCAGGTGATGCATGAATCACACTTGGCTATTGCATTATGCACCGTACGGAAGAGGCGCCAAGGCTTTTACTCCTACTCACTGTTGAATTTTCGTGTCTTGATTTGCATTATCGAATGAATTCAGGTTTGATAAATCTTAATACATTAAAGAGGGGAAACAATTTATATTATAAGAATAACGTTCAGGAGGAAACTAGGTTGTAGGTTATTTGTGAACATCCCTTTTTTCGATTTTTTTGACGTGCAGTTGTTGAAGCGCAGTAGTGCCGGGCTATTCTATCGTTCTATACGAATTCGTCGGTTTTATTTGTGAAATTTGTGGGAATTGCTAAGATGTTGAAGTGCTCAGGAAATTTATTCAAAATTACAAAATGTCATTTGAGCACAACAGCGTTTTTGCAAAAACCGAAAGTAGCGGTGGTAAGTTTAGTAACTTATTTGAGCAAGTATTCTGTATTTTTGCAGTCTATATCGACGAAAGTAGCTCAATGAATAACCACCGGCGGCCACCGGCATTACATACTCATAATAGTCACAATTAATTAATACAAAAATTCCCGTAAATAAAGTTGTTGATGATAGGGACAGCATCATGATTTACTCTTCCATAACTTTATTACTCCAGAAAACCCTTAGAAGTTAGTGAAAATTACAAATTCTAGCCCAAAAAATATTGACCCCTGAATTAACAGCTGATAATGAGTGATTTCTGAAGTGTTATTTCGTTTACCAGGTATTGTCCGGTTGCGGAGTATATGATGGTAGTGAAATTCATGAAGCGTCTGCGTAAGAATTAATTTATTTCTTAATATTACGATAGCTATGCGATATTACAATGACGTTGATGTTATTTTCATACTTTGGTAAGATGCCTGGTGCATCTCACACGTGGAGGTGCTGAACCCAAAATATTTGCTCCCGATACACCGCAGATGCACGTTATCAACCATTCTAAAGGAGAGCCTTCGACTGGTGAGACGAGGTAGGTCCTGGTAGGGACATTCATTTGTTTATCACGTTCTCATTCAAGAGGCGCAGAGTGCACCCTGTAGTCTGTCATTGCATTGGAGAGGCACGGAGTGTACTCTTTTGCCCATCGTTGCATTCGAGAGGCACAGAGTGGCAACTTTGGACTTTTGACTGACTGTTCTTTAAATGCAAGTTCCTTCAAGTAATAACAGCATGTCGTAGATGGTTACATTTTAAATTTTCTTGTAATAGAAATGTCATGGTTGAATCTGCGAGAATCGCCCGAGGAGCAGTCCAGCCGTTAAAAGATTTGAAGCCATCTTCTGTGGACGCAGTAGTGTTTCCTGGAGGCTTTGGTGCTGCAAAAAATTTGTACGAAATTTTAAATTTGTTACTTAACACGTATAATTTTCTAAATGATACGCGGATTAGTATTTAACGGGGGCGTAAGCAATGGTTTTTTTCTTTTGAATTTTGGTGATTTCTGATATGGTGTTAGTTGCAAGGGCCATACTTTTCATTAGGTCAAATTTTGCTACTGATGGTGCGAACTGCAAACTGAATTCAGACGTCGAGCGGATATTAAAAGAATTTCATGCTGCAAAGAAACCAATGGCGTAAGTTTTAACTCGATAGATGACACTTTTAATATGATCTAAATAAATGATTAATGAAGTAACACTGTCTCCACAAACTAGATTCTGTTGCATTGCGCCAACTTTAGTTGCAAGAATCATTCCCAAAGTGGAGATAACTTTGGGACAAGACAAAGGTAACTAACATCGAAATACTGTAGTAGGCAGAGTCTAAAAGGTTTTTCTGAATGATTAAAGTTGCAATTTGTTAATATAGATGATGGTAGTGGTAAATGGCCATATGCTGGAAGCGTTGATGCAGTAAAGCAGTGGGGAGCAGTTCATCACAACAGAGATGTCAATATATCCTTGTCAGCAATTCATTTATGCATGCTGTTTGTTTTTAAAATCAAAATATCTCGGATTGGCCTATCCTTTTTTGACGTTGTCCATTTGGACCATTTCGATTAGGATAACCAACAAGCCACACGGAGTATGGCATCGTCATTGTGGGTTCCGATGTTGAATATTTAAAACCCGCGGCATCCCTACTTTTTTAGGACGGCTCAGCACACCTCTGTGGGCTTTTTCAAACTGGTTAGCAAGCAAGCAAGTAAATACTAATCCGTTTCCCGCCTACGACAGGGTCGGATGCCCATTTTTGTCCCGCTGCACTGTCCCACACATGGGCGGTATTTTTACACAACCGGCTGCCGACCGGAGCACTTCTCCTTCACCGATGCCGGGGGGAGGGCTCCTATATTTACTCGTTGCATAGTCAAAAGGGTGCCTTTCCGTGCAGGTGACATCGTACAAACCACATGGTTCCTATCCGACAAAAGGCATACTAGGAACCTCTCTCACCCGAAAGAAACTACTCCACCTCGAACCTGGAACCACTGACGCAGTAGTCGAGCGCATAAACTAAAAACCGCTGCCTTAAACAAAATGTGCTAATTTTGTGAAGACCTAGACGATCATCAGGGTGCAGGACATGGCCAATCCGAGAATACTGCGATTGCTATTATTTCAACTTAAGATTTTTGTCCTTCGATTTAGTTATAAAGGTTTTCCTTAATTATATGGTTACGGTGTTGTGGTTGATAAGAAAAACTTGGTGGTGACATCTCCCGCGTTTATGTATGGCACTTTGAATTTTCATGAAATTTATGACGGCATTGGCAACATGATCAAAGAATTGTTGTCTTTGTTGAAAACGTGATTAATTTTCAGTACTTGACAACTGGGTGGAATCATGAATGCCAAAAAAGTATATTCATCTTAGAACAACTTTCATAAATAAATAATTAATTAGATATTTGGTATAGTCATTCGTAGTCATTTTATTTATTACATTTCACGTCTACTCTGAAAGGTCTTTCATCAGCCTTTGGCGCAGACCGGAAGCAGCTTATTGCGTTGGACACACCAGTTCTCGTCGGATCACAGAAATTAAACAACGCAATCCCAGTTAGTACTAACTTGGGTGGCAACTTGGGAAAACTGGGTACTGCTAATACCCAAAAACCGTCGCATCAGCGTAGTGTCTGTACAGTCTCTGCTTTAGAACTACGCGGCGGAGGGGCCCATTGTAGTTGAAGGGCCGCCTTAAGACACCTACAAAACAAAAGAACAAATTCACCTGCTGTTATAGCCCAAAGTTCGCCAAACTCCAGGACCGTCAAACTAAGAAGGAAGACAAGAAAAATAAAAAGTAACATATTTTTATTTCAAAATTAGGTACTCATTGTCTAAATAATGTTAATTAATCAAACTACGCTTGCGCATTTGAAAAATTGCACATGAAGTCCTTAAGAAATGTACAAAGGTCGAATTCCAAGCATTTTTTGCAATTAATTAGAGGATTTGTCTTTTGGCGCAGGAACAGTTATGTTTTGGCTTTGGTGTGTCGTGCTGTTGATTGGTACATTTGTTGTTGATGGACTATGTGTGGTAACGGCCTTGGCAGTGACACTGTTAGTTTTGGAACCTGACTTCTGTATATTCTGAGAAAGAGCATTGTTTAACGGCCCAGCAAATGGTTGAAAGTCGCGAAATCCGTGGAAGAAATCATCTCCTCCACCATGGTGACCATTAAAGGGATGATGAAATGTCTGTGGTGGGTTGTCATCATCGGCAAAGATACCACCTCGAATGATGCCGAAATTGCCACTTCCTAAAATGCTATTAGTGGCACTGGAATGATGGTTAGTAGTGTCGTCTCCGTGAAAATTTGATTGATGATCACTTTGGATTCTTGTCGGTTCAGGTCTTTGAGGATGATGACCATGAAGACGATGTGGATGATTGGTGTCTCTCGAAAAGTGAAATTGTGGACCATCAAATTGTTGTGGCCTATTAAACCTGGAAAATTCCAAAGTTGGTCCATCACCAAAATCACCATGAACAGCAGAATGACCGAAGAAACCATTTCCATCAAAATTGCCGTCGTTGGGCAGAAAAAATCGAGCATGAGGCGATATCTGACGAAAACTACGCACTGTAGGACCTTGTGCGTCACTGTCCTGGGCTCGGATAGGACGGAATTGACCATACTGTTGAAATGGGTAGGGATTATGGAAATGAGCAACTGGTATGATATTTTGAGGTTCACTTTGTTGAAATTGATTCACATCTCTGAAATTAGTCACCGAAGATCCTGGGGTAGAGCGTGAAGACGTTGATTCCTTCTGCGGGGACGATTCCGAAAACTGTGACGTCTTTCGGGTATCGGGTACGGTTTGGGTGCCAGCCGATTTGACTTCATCAATCCTGGACGGTCTCCCATACTGAAAATTAATATTAATTATTAGTATTACTGATTCATGGTGTTATTGTTTTAAATTTGCTCATTGTCAGGTTATCCAATGTTCAGGGATCTTGAAGAGACAGATGGAATTAGATCTCTGAATATTAATTTGTAAAAACACAGACCTCACCAGGGGGCGAACCCGTGTAGCTCGACTAACAAGGTGTGCCGCTAACATTTCAGCTCTAAAGGTTCTTTATCAAAACCTTTGGAGGAGGGTGGAGGGGATAAGTGCATATCCCTGGAAAATTTTTAGCGGCTGAATTGCGTTGGACACACCAGTTCTCATCAGATCACTGAAGTTAAGCAACACACTCCAGGTTAGCACCGACATGGGTGGTCGGTTAGGAGCGTTGGGTGCTGCTAATTTCCCCTTTACCCTCTAGCAGCCTCCACAGGATCCGGCCCGTTATGGGAGCGGCGAATTGCGTTAGACACACCAGTTCTCGTCTGATCACTGAAGTTAAGCAGCTCAACCGCAGCTAGTACTGACATGGGTGGCCACTTGGGAAAACTGGGTACTGCTAATACCAAAAAATCGTCGCATTAGTGTAGTGTCTGTGCAGTCTCTGCATAAGAACTATGCGGTGGACGGGGCTCTAATGACCTTTGTAGTTGAAGGGCCCTAAAACACCAACAAACAACAACAACCGACCCGTTATGGCTGCTTGGCCGAACCCCAACCCGTTGGCATAACATATTACGTAACATTACCCAACCTTGTTAGCTTAGTGGTTGCAAGCTAAGCTCCATGATCTCTTGGTTGCATATTCGTTCCTGAATCTATGAAAGGGCGCAAAGTAGCCTTCAGTCGATGGGAAGTAGAGATCGGCAAAATTTTCAGGTACAGGAGCTGCCCTTCCCCTTGGTGTTTATAAGTTACTTTTAGAACTATTAATCGATAGACCGTCATTAAACCACGGTACCTATTTTTTTATGTAAATGGTTTTTGTTTTCAGCGCAGGTGACTTCCTACACATCGGGACGGGCTCTTTTCACCCAAAAGAAGTATTAGTTCAAGAAAAGAAAAAAATCTAGAGCTACTTTACCGAAAACGGCTGTCCGACGAAAGAATCGTCAACATTTCCAGACTCATCATTATTTGAGAAATGGTTTCGTGGTCCACTGAAATCGCTGTCAGAAGTAGGTGGTGGCCCTCTTAAAGTCTTTTCCTCAGGTCTGACAGGTCTTCTCTGGTCACTTGCTCCTCCGTCTAACGTTTTGGATTTAGCGATTGGCAAACTTGCAGAAATATCACTGAAGTCACGAAAATCAGAAAAATCCTGAGCTTGTTTAAAACTTGGCGTTTTCTCATACGGTGTGTGCCGAAGTCCACTGTCTCTATCGTGATCGTTTGGTGTCAGTCTACTTCTTGGAGACTCCACGAAATCCTCGTAAGTTTTTTCTTCGTCACCGTTTTCATATAAACTAGGATTTAGGCGAGTATTAAATCGGTTCCCATGGACTTGCGATGGATACTCTTCTCGAGAGACCCCATCATTAGCGTCGCTTTGAACTGGGAATTCTTCATTTATTACGCCTTTCTCTTCGTTGTTGGTCGAAGCACTTCTAGAAGATTTCGGTGATGGCTCGAATGGCTTTAGGCCTCCAAGAGTTGCTGATAAACTGGAAAAATCATCCGGGAAGTCAACAAATCCATCATTCTTTGAAGCATCACTTTCTAAAAAAAGGTGAAAAAACATTCGAGTTTTACTATTATTTTGAAATTATCAGTGGTATTCTGTTATACGCACTTTCAGAATTATCTTGGAATTTAAATGGTTTCAGTCCTACGAGAAAATCTTCCGGAAATCCATGAAATTCTTCAGCTTGCTTGTCCGTACCACGTTCCTCATTTTGGTCCTCCGAAGATTTCGTTGGCGGGCGATTCACTTGACTCAAATGAACTTCATCACTGTTATATCTTTAACACAAATAGGTAATACAACATTCATGAATTTTCTTTTGTGTGCCACTCACACCCTTATCCCTCCTGTGGCAGGGTCGGGTCTCCGAGTTCTAGCAGTCCACTTCCGCCTATCTCCCACCAAGTCCCTGTCTACCCCACACACTGCCATATCCTTACGGACAACATGCTTCCACATTTACTTTGGTCTCCCTATGCCCCGGGTTAGTGCCGGATTTACCAATAGGCTAATTAGGCTGAAGCCTAGGGCCTCAACATTTAGCGGACTTCAAAACTTAAGAAAAGGGGTTTGAAAGGGGCCCCAAAATTGAAATAGCCTAGGGCCTCTCAATATCTAAATCCGGCACTGCCCCGGGTGCTTCCGACCACCTGCATTCCTGTAATGGACCTAACGAGCTCCTCCTCCCCTTTTCTCATTACGTGCTCATACCACTTCAATCTATTCTCCCTCATTTTTTTATCCCGAGATGTCCTTCACCCCCAGGCTACCTCTGATATACTCATTCCTAATTCTATCAGCTCTCGACACTCCACTCATGTACTGCAGCATTCGCATCTGGGCTACTTGCATTCTATTGACGTGGCTCTCTCACTGCCCAACACTGATCCATATAGCATAGTGGGCCTTCCTTTTCAACTTGGGACCCTCCTAACACGCAGGACTCCACTTGCCTGTCTCCACCTCAACCATCCCCCATTGATTCTATGGGTCAGATCCGAATCTATCTCCCCATTGCTTTGGAATGTTGATCCTGAGTACTTTACCTCTTGCATCTTCTTCACCAGTTCGTCCCTAGAGAGTACGTCGCCATTATTTTCCTGTCCTTCCCAATTGAAAGCTAGATACTCTGTCTTCTTAATGTTTATCTTTAACCCTCCCTTTTCTATCGCCCCCTCTAATATCGTTTAGGCCCTACTTGTTCTCTGGAGTCGTTAAGTTTTCCTATATCATGCACTGGGAGGGGGGCCCATTCTCTTACTCCCGTCAGCAGCTCGTCCATGGCCAGAAGGAAAAGATATGGACTTAGTGCAGTATTTCCTCAAGGAGTCCTAATCCTGGCTATGGAACCATCATACATATCCTGCACTACTGAATGAACCCTTCCTCTACCCTATTAGGGGAAAATGATGGGGGGGGGGAAATAAGAATAAGCCTTTTATAGAACGTTACATTTGCCTGGTTGGTTCTTGATTGGTGGCGCTGCTTTCTCTGTCTTTCGAACTTGAAATTCTGCTTTCTCCTGAAGAATTGCAAAAATAATAATTTTAATAAAGATAACTACGACATTTTTAAAAGTGAGGCCCAATTATTGTTTGTGATCTACATTGCGACTTTCTTTTTAACAAAAATAGTAATTATTATTTAGTAGGAGAAGATTCTTCAGCTAAAATGGGGTCATTCCGAATTGGTGTAAAATCTCTTTCTGTGGAATTCTGCAATGATCCGATGCCAGTCGTATTAGAAAAAATGTTTTGAACTGAAATGAAGTGTAAATTAATTCAGATACCATTTATTTAAAACGAGTATTCATTAAATTAATAATATGGTAAGTAGTTCTAACGCTAGACCTACATTTCTTAATTGGTCATTTTTCCAATTTTAGGTTAAAAAAAAACTGACATGCAGAATTTACGTACATAAATAGTAGCAGGTTATAAATTGTAAATTACGAATAAATTTTTATATGAAATCATTGTTTTATATTATAGATTTCTTATTGTCGTGGTATTGGACAAACAGACATGAATTTCCCTTGATTAATTTAATCAACAGCAGAATATTTTCGATAATCGCCATATTTCAGGTATGTAGAAAGAGTTGCTTGACCTGTAACTAACAATGCACGTACAGTAGCGTGTTAAATGTCATACGGTACCATGACTTGTATGGCTCAACTGAAAGAGCACTTAACCCTTTATTGTGATGATTCCATCCCATTTCAGTCCAGAAAGAAATAATTTTTAAAAATAAAAAGTTCACAATATGACTGAGTTCCTAATGGCTAGCTATATAGGTTGTTTGTGATAGTCATCCTATTATTCTTTTGGGAAACTATTTTGGTAACATACCATCCCTTTTCTGCAGTATTTTCGCACAATACGACTATTTTTAACCTTAATTATTGAATCCTTAGTATGTCAAGGACCTTCTGCACAATATATTTTCCCTAACTGGCTAGAAATATTGGAAATTTATTGCCTCTCTCTCTCTCTCTCTCTCTCTCTCGCACACATACACCATGTAGTGATGGGTCTATTCTCCCTATAATGTGTTACTACTGACTTTCAAAGATATTAACAGCATCCCTATTGTGTCGCCTTAAAAAAATCTTCAAGGTTTAGTTCACATGGTCCATCAATCAAACAAAAAATAATAATATGTAAATAAAACTAATGACCGAACACGCCTATAGCGTCCAGTGACGGATGCAGGGAAGGATGAGGGGGGGCGCAGTTCAAGAATAAATCGTGCCCCAAGTATAAATCTAGCTAGCATTTGCAAGCTACTGCCCCTTACACAATGTTCTATCTTCAGTGGTTTAGCCAACTACAGATTAGACTGGCAGTATAGAAATGGGTTTGCTTTGTTTTGTTGGTGTTTTAGGGCCCTTCAACTACAAGGTCATTAGAGCCCCGTCCACTGCGTAGTTCGAATGCAGAGACTGCACAGATACTACACTAATGCGACAATTTTTGGGTATTAGCAGTACCCAGTTTTCCCAAGCGGCCATCCATGTGAGTACTAGCTGGGGTTGCTGGATTACTAGATTAATTTCATGTGTTGGGGAGTAAGCCAAGCAGCCATAACAGGGCGAACCCTTAGGCCGGTCGCACACACAGCCACTTGCAGCAGCCACTAGTGGCGATCACTAGTCGCTGTACACGACCACCTGTGGCTGCCACAGGCGGCAGCCGCGAGATCTCGTGCTTACGGTAATAGGAAAAACGCCACCACTGGCGACAAGTAGCGAGATACGGCGACTGCCGCAGCTCGTGGCTCAGTAGCGCTACTGCAAACGCCGTGTCTGCGCTGAGCCTATGTGATTCCAATTAGAAACGCAGTCCACAACGTGTGGTCGCCACTAGCAGCCGCCACAAGTGGCTGCGGCCTGTGTGCGAGCGGCCTTAGGAGGCTGCTCGCGAGAGATGAGGAGGTAGGTGTAGAGGTAGTAGGAGAAGAGAAATTTACAGCACCCAACGTTGTTTACCAACCACCCATGTTGGTACTAACGTGGGCTTGCGTTGCTTAGCTTCAGTGTCTCACGGGAACTGGTGTGTCCAACGCAATTCAGCCGCTCCCGAGAAGGGGCGGGGGGAGAGAAGCGGATGTAGAATGGGGATAGCAATGCAAAAACGCCACATTAGTTGCCCTCCCCCATTGAGGAAGTCTTGCTAGCGTCTTGGAGTATTTCAGATAACCCGGACAACTTTTAAGTTGTTATAGGATTATTTATTCATTATGATTAGTGAACGCATTTTATATAATAAACCGCGTCTTAATTTCTACGTGGGATTTTAGAGTCAAATGTAAGGGTACGCTATCCATGGCCTCTCATCCGAAGTATAAGTACAAGTCGGGTGTGTTTTTCTTACTTTTTATAGAAATTCTTTAGGTAACTATTCTCATAATTGCATTAAAATTTAGTAAATCTTGCATAAAAATCTTTGTAAGAAACCATAAAAGCAATCATCAAATTACGTTTCGCTAGACAAAGAGTACAGCACCCTAAGCCGTTAAGGAGAGAATATTCGCATGACTATGCATGATTTGAGAGTCACTACTGAGAAACAAACAAACGTTGGCGGAGCAAGGGGTGGATCGGGGGGGGGGGGGGTAGCACTTAAAAAAGTGCCCCCAGATATTTTGAAATATTGAGAATCCTTTAGTATAAATCTAGCATTTGCAGTAGGTGCTCTCCTGCTCCTTAGACGGGAGCGACGAATTGCGTTGGACACACCAGTTCTTGTCTGATCACTGAAGTTAAGCAGCGCAACCCCAGCTAGTACTGACATGGGTGGCTGCTTGGGAAAACTGGGTACTGCTAATACCCAAAAATCGTCGCATTAGTGTAGTGTCTGTGCAGTCTCTGCATAAGAACTATGCTGTGGACGGGGCTCTAATGACCTTGTAGTTGAAGGGCCCTAAAACAAGCAAAACAGAAAAATCCCGCTCCTTAGACAATGTCCTATCTTCAGTGGTTTAGCCAACAGCAGATTGGACTGACAGTATAGCAAAATGCAAAAATGCCTCATCAGTTGCACCCAATTGAGGGACTGAGGATCTCTGGATCCGATCTGGATCTTTTTCCTTTTCAGTGATAATCTGTATATGGATTATTTATTGAATCTGAAGAGGAGAAAATTGCTCAAATTAATTCTCGTGTGTTATAGCTGGCTTGAAGATATTCATACATAAATTAATTAATCATTGTTGTGATTTTAAGGTCAAATGCTTGTAGTAATTGAGGTACAAAACAATGGATGAGGTTTTAAAACCACGACATTGATGGTAAAGATTAAACCACAAAAAAAAAAAAAACAAAAAAAAAAACAAACGGTTTTTAAAAGGGTCATTTGACATTGTTGCATGCTTAACACAGTTTGAGTGGATATGTGATGACGTTCTCCAATTTCGATTTTCTTTAGAAATGAAGAACCAGAGCTGACCAAATGGGACTTTTCTGGATTTGATTTGTTTTTACGAAATTCGAGTTATGAGGCGCGTTTTGGCGATTGACCAAGTCAACTTTGGTCACATTGTTTTACAAACAATGCGTTTTGGCGGTGCACAAACCGATTTGGTCCGTCGCTTTGGTCAACTTTGGTCAGACCAAAGGATGACCAACATGACCAAAATAAAAGTGTGGTCTGTGCGTTTGGTGAAGGAAAAGTAAAAATGGCGGCATACTCCAACCAGTTGTAGCAGATGATAGGAGGTACCGGTAGAAAGTTTAAATTATACAAATCCGTTTGTTGAATTAATTTAGTGATATTTGAATTTGGGAAATTATTTTTTTAAGTTTATCGAATTCATTATTTTTTTTTAATTCCTATTTTTTTAGCTTAGTGGATTCATTTTTTTTTATTTTAGGGAATTGTTTTTATATTGTAGTGGATTTGGTTTTAAGTTAAGGGAATTCATTTTCTTAAGTTTGGCGAATTCCTTGTCATGGGTCCTAAAATGTCTGACCAAAGCGTTTTGGCGATCCCTTTTGGTCAGACCAAACATGATATTGTGGTCAAACCACAATTGACCAGGTCAATCGCGAAAACGCGCCTCATTCTCCACAAGATGAGTCGATCAGCAACCCAAATGGCTTTAGTTTGCTTGCAGAACAACTTCCTTTCTCATTTCTGTCTGGAGCAAGGTCAGGATTTTAGAGAGCATTTCGTTTTAATAGCGTTTAATACTTGCGATTAAATGGCGAAACGTTGTTAAAGTCGTTGGTTTTGAACTTGCATTGAACCAGTTGCATTGTTGCCTTAAATGAATTTCAGTTATTATGGTAATTAACGATGTTATTATCAGGAAATGCGAAATACCAATAATGACCAAGCAAGCCACGCATTATGTGAATAGCACGCTTTTAATTGTCATTTATTAACATTGTTTAGCACGAAATATAGAGAGAAGCCGCGAGTGTGCCTTCTTTCGGATGAGAAGTAAAACCGAGGTCCCGTGTGGGTGTACGATGGCACTTGCACGTAAAAGAACCCTCTCTACTACGCAACGGGTAGATGAGGCAAAATTTCCAGGTGTAGGAGCTCGCCCCCTGGCGTTGGTAGCATTCCCCAACGAACACTAGACCGACGATAAATAAGCGTAGGGGTGCAGCTTTGGCCGGCAACCGGCTGCAGAAAAAAAACTATGTCCAATATACCACCCTGTGTCCATTCAGAGGGACAAATGGGTACCTGACCCTGCCATAGGCGGGAAAAGGGTTAGGAGTTGCTTTGCTTTTTTTTTTTTAGCACGAAATATGCCTGCAGTGGGTAGCGTGCTCGGTAACTGCGTCAGTGGTTCTAGGCACGATACTGGACCGAGCTGGGTTGGCTCCTTTTGGGCGAGAGAGGCCTTAAGTGCACCTTCCTTCGGTCCTGTGTGGTGTACGATAGCATTTGCAAGTAAATGAACCCTCTACTGTGAAACGGGGAAAAGCAAAGCAAAAGCAACTCCTAACCCTTTTCCCGCTTATGGCAGGGTCGGGTACCCATCTTGTCGCTCTGATTAGTCATAGGGCGATATATTGCCCATAGGTTTTTCTGCAGCTGGTTGCCGGCCAAAGCTGCACCCTACGCTTATTTATCGTCGGTCTAGTGTTCGTTGGGGAATGCTACCGACGCCAGGGGGCGAGCTCCTACACCTGGAAATTTTACCTCATTTACCCGTTGCATAGTAGAGAGGGTTCTTTTACGTGCATGTGCCATCGTACACCCACACGGGATCTCGGTTTTACTTCTCATCCGAAAGAAGGCACACTCGCGGCCTCTCTCTCGTCCGAAAGAAGCCAACTCACCTCGGTCCAGTATCGAACCTAGAACTACTGATGCAGTTGCCGAGCGTGCTAACCACTACAAAATTTTCAGGTGTAGGAGCTCGCCCAGGGTTTGCAGCTTTGGTCGGCAACCGATTGCGGAAAACCACTGTCCGATATATCATCCTTGTTTCCATTCAGAGGGACCTGATGGGTACCATACCTCACCATAGGCGGCAAAACGGTTAGATGTTGCTTTAGCACGAAATCTTCTTTGATACTGGATTACTAGATTAGTTTCAAGGGTTGGGGAGTAAGCCAGGCAGCCATAACAGGACGAACCCTTATGAGGCTGTCCGCGAGAGATGAGGAGGTAGGTGAAGGGACGAAGGAGAGGGCTAATTTACAGCACCCAACGTTCTTTACCAACCACCCATGTTGGTATTGCCTTGGGCTTGCGCTACTTAACTTCAGTTGTTGTTGTTGTTGTTTTTGTTTGTTGGAGTTTAAGGTCCCGTCAACTACGAGGCCATTAGAGACTCGTCCACTGCATAGTTCTAATGCATATACTGCACAGACACTACACTAATGTGACGGTTATTGGGTATTAGCAGTACCCAGCTTTCCCGAGCGACCACCCATGTCCGTACTAACTGGGCTTGCGTTGCTTAACTTCAGTGATCAGACGAGAACTGGTGTGTCCAACGCAACTTGGCTGCATGTGGAATCTTTGGATATTGCTATAAAACTGCTAATTAATGTCCTATTGAAGTTATGCGTCTGTGGCATTGATGTTGAGTGGAAAAATTCATCATCATCATCCCCTTATCACGCCTGTGGCAGGGTCTGGTCTGCGGGTCCACTGAACATGGCGTTCCAGGCGTCTGGGACCTGCAGGAATATTGGCTTTGTTGTCTGTGAGGGGGGATGTCGGCCTACCCCACGTGTTCCAACACCGCATTATACAACCAAAATAGAAATTTCTGGCAGGTAAATTAATGCTTTGTTGGTTATAATACTGCATGATGTCTGACCTATTGCGCCATAACAGTAAGCAACAGGGATATTCCAGACCGCATGGGCATCAGCAGTATTCAGTGTCTCCAAGCGGTCACCCAACTTAATACTATCTGTGCTTACGTTACTTAACTTCGGTGACCAAGTGAGGACAGGTGTGCCCAACGCAATACGACCACTCTTTCAGGTTACATCCAGCGAGTTGACAGTTTATTATTATTATTGACATGGATTCCGGCTCAGGATAACTCAATGTCCCAACCCTTTCTGGATTAGTTTCATGGGTTGGGGAGTAAGCCAGGCAGCCATAACAGGACGAACCCTTAGGAGGCTGCCCGCGGGAGATGAGGAGGTAGGTGAAAGGACGAAGGTGAGGCTTAATTTGCAGCACCCAACGTTCTTTACCAACCACCCATGTTGGTATTGACTTGGGCTTGCGCTGCTTAACTTCAGTGATCTCACGGGAACTGGTGTGTCCAACGCAACTTGGCTGCACTTTCGTTCTTTCAAACGCTTGAGCCCAGCTGTTAGTGATTCATCATCAACATTTTTAGGGTGAAATACTTGTTTATAAACTTAATGAGTGAGTCCATGTGTTGTACATGCTTAGCCATTATCAGGCCGTTGTTTGAGTCTGATTATAATTAAAAACAACTCATTTTAAAACGAGGCCAAGATCAGTAGGGAGACCGGTTGAGCCTAAAAGATCCGCACTTTTTTTATCAACGTGTATTAGTATTACAATGTTATCAGATGTGTTGATTGTCATAACTTTTTTTTTTTGAGTTGTCGTTTTTCCGTGAACCACTTCCTTACAATGTGGTAGGCCCCGTTGGGCGATCTTTTCACAATGGACACTCGCTAGAGTAAACACACCACATTGAAACTTGTTGTGGCAATAGCAGGAATTCAATTATTTACACTGATACTGTGTACCTAGTGCATGATACATTCCGGTAGTTAAATGACCTGTTAAATATTTGATATCCTAACAATTACGCAATATAGTGTTTTCTCCCCCCACTTCTTGTATAAACATTTAATTAACTGTCATATTTTTAATAACGGCTTTTGTCTTTACTCCTCAGAGAAGTGGTTTATCCAGCCGGCTTTCTCAGTATCTCACTCATCCCCTGTCGCTCAAAATACGTAGGATCGCCTCCCTGTAACCAAGGTAGGTAACTTCTGCCTGACGAGATGAAAATCTGAACTGCGTCTTCCGTCCCGGATAGGAAATAAAGCTGGTGGCAGTAGTCATGTTGTCATTGCTCCTAGAGGATCCCTCCTTAAGAGGACGAAGGAGAAATTGATACATCACCAGCATTTCCTGGAATGTGAGTTCGTTTCCTCCTTGTAATTTTTGTAGATTGCCTTCGGCATTGAGAAGCCGATATGCGAGGTGAACTGAGTTCACGTCCTCACCGACGTTCTTTTCGTTCCCATCGGTCCATTGTAGAACGTTAGTCAGTTGTGTCCATTATAAAAAAGTGTCAATTTAATTAGAGGAGCCTTGAGGTGCCTGGTGCCCACTGGGTTTGTTTGGGATGTAACATCGTTTAAGACTCGTCTTTGGCAGGTTTCCAGATCAGGTGGACATGTGCTAGTGGTTCTCTTGAGTCATTAGTATTTAGGCCAGCTGTGCAGAATGGATCAGAGTGTTGGGCAGTGAGAGAGAGAGAGAGAGAGAGAGAGAGATGCTGCTGTACATGAATGGGGTGGAGCGGCGAGTTGCGTTGGACACACCAGTTCTCGTCTGATCACTGAAGTTAAGCAACGCAAGCCCAGTTAGTACTCGCATTAGTGTAGTGTCTGTGCAATCTATGCATTAGAACTATGCAGTGGACGGGTCTCTAATGACCTTGTAGTTGACGGGACCTTAAACTCCAACAAACAACAAATGAATGGGGTGTCGAGAGCTGATAGAATTAGGAATGAGCAGCCCCAGCTAGTACTAACATGGGTGGCAGCTTGGGAAAACTGGGTACTGCTAATACCCAAAAATCGTCGCATCAGCGTAGTGTCTGTGCAGTCTCTGCATTAGAACTATGCAGTGGACGGGCCTCTAATGACTTTTGTAGTTGAAGGGCCCTAAGACACCAACAAAACAAAAAAATTAGGAATTAGCATATTAGAGGTAGCTTGGGGGTGAGGGACATCGCGAAAAGATGAAGCTGAGAAGCGAATGGAGGAGCTTGTTAGACCCATTACAGGAATGAGCAGGTGAGACCAAAGCAGACGTAGGAGCTGGTCGTACGTCAGGATATGGTAGTGTGTGGAGTGGACGGGGACCTGGTGGAAGGTAGGCAGGAGTGGAGAGCTTAAACCCGTAGACCCGATCCTGCTACAAGCGGGGTAAGTGTATGATGATGACAACGTTGTGGAGATGGGGAAATGTAGTACTTTGAAACAATGGCACAAAACATTGCTTTGTGGCGTAATTATTTTTTCTGAAAATGAACATGTTCGTGAGAGGGAGTAACAGTTGAACACCACCACCGCACGTTTGAAAAACAGGCGTTTTCAGCGCGCCACGGAGCACCATGGCACCCATGAAGGGAATTTAATTTCTAATTGCATGTACCTGTCACTCAGGCATAATGTTGCACATTACTGACTTTTATTTGTGTTATTAGTATTGTTGTTGTAGAAATTATTTCTATACAAATGATCATACAATGCATTGTTTGCACGATATCGCCTCATATATTTTTGACTTTTGTTTATTCACTAACAGTGCTACTTAACTAAAATAAAAATATGAAAACGAGGGAAGGGTAAGGCGAGAGGGTAGGCCTATACACACCCCATATTCACTTGTCCATGCAATTGTTACGTTGCACGTAGTCAAAACGAGTAGGGTCAATAGGCCATGTTCTCAATGGTCGATGAGATAAGACTTCTTTTTTGAATTTTGTGTCCCATAACTTGATTTTGTGCATGTTGGATATGTGAACCAGGGTCTCACATCAATTTTTTTTTATGAAAATTGATGATTGATGGCACATATCGCGTGTCATGAGCTATTTGAATTGCCTAATTTTATGATAATGCAAAATGATTTATTCATGTATCATTATATCCTGATTGTTATCAGGTTTGTGAGCTATTTCGGATGAAAGTGACATCTTGTCAACACCCTGCAGGCAGTGGCGTAACCACGCCCGGCCAATTATGGGCAATGCCGGGGTTACTTTGCTTTCTGCCCGGGTTGAGAAAACAATATCTCCAAGCCATGGGGAGCGGCGAATTGCGTTGGACACACCAATTCTCGTCCGATCACTGAAGTTAAGCAACGCAACCCCAGTTAATACTGACATGGTTGGTCGCTTGGGAAAAATGGGTATTGCTAATACCCAAAAATCGTCGCATTAGTGTAGTGTCTGTGCAGTCTCTGCATAAGAACTACTCTGTGGACGGGGCTCTAGTGACCTTGTAGTTGAAGGGCCCTACAACACCAACAAGCAAACAACAATCCAAGCCATGATTACTCAAATTATAAGCAGATCGGCAGAATCCTTATGGGTAGGGGGGGGCCATACCCCATGGATATATGCCAGAATTACTTTTAATGCCAGAATTACGTTTTGGGAATGTTGTTTTGTATCAGTTGCATTGTTGCTTTTGACGTTTACAATTTTCACTCAATTGGTGTTGTTGAGTTGGTCAGCTGCCGGGGTTCCATGTTGACTAGTTATGCCACTGCCTGCAGGGCCGAAGCATCGATGACTTTAGTTCCCATCTAGGACACGAAGTACCTTAGGTTCCCCTCCTTCTGGTCTGACTTTATATGGTTAGTAAACATCCATCTGTTAGTTCTAAAGGACGCGATACCAGAGGCAAGGCCCTGTCCGTGAAAATTTGGAGATCTACACATGTTCGTTTTTATTAAAGGGCCCTTGGACGTGCTTCACACGAGACCATCCGAAAGGAGAACCAATCCTCTGATCACTTGCGAAGACTTGGAACCAAGATCTGAAAGAGTGGAGATTCTGCCCGGCTTTGGTCAGGATAACAGAGTGTGTTGAGCACAAGAGGCAAGTACTCTCAATGTCACAACTGTTGTCTTTTATTTTTTTACTCTTTATCCGCATTGTCTTATCAATTTTTGGACACTGCATAGTGTACAACTCACAGGCCGTGACTTTACCAAAACTCGGGGAGCGGCTATATTGCGTTGGACACACTAGTTCTCGTTTGATCACTGAAGTTAAGCAACGCAACCCCAGCTAGTACCAGTATGGGTGCTTGGGAACCCTGGATACTGCTAATACCCAGAAATCGTCGTGACAGCCTAGTGTCTGTGCAGACTGTGCATTAGAACTATGCAGTGGACGGGGCTCTAATGACCGTTGTAGTTGAAGGGGAAGAGGGGAGGAGCCTAAAACGACCCTAATGGATCCTAAAACACCAACGAAACCAAACAAAACTCAGGAGGCCATGGCTTTACGAAAACTCAAGAGGTAAGACTTCCATCGATCTTCACCTTCCTCACCACCCCATGCAGAGGTACATAAATATGCCAATAATTTATGAGGCAACTATATTTTTTTTATTGTTGTTATTTGATAAATTTCTTTGATATGCTTCGAGATTGTATTGTGTTGGTTCAGAAAGAATATGAATGAATTTAAATAGGTTCGTTGTAGGTGCTAAAATATGGTGACCCTAATAATTCTTGCTAGGAGTATTACTGTGAGGTTTCACCCTTTAAAAAGTGAAAGTATTTGTGTTTGTCATCACTGATATTATAATCTTTATTTGTTTTATAATTTAGTCTATTTGGTGAAAGAGAAGAAGTGAAATGAGGATGAAAATGTTAACATGGCTTCATTTTTAATGTGGTGATACGTTTTTATGTCTCTAGTTGAACAGACATCCGGTTAAACGCAAACGTATCCGAAGAAACAGCAACTACAAGAAAAAAATTAGCTGCACCTTCTTCTTGTCCGCAAAGAAGTGGATATATAGGGTCTTTGAACTCGTTCTTCATAATGTGCTAAATCTTGAAATTAGTTGAAAGAATATGTAAGTTAAGAAAGGAGGGAGAGAGAAAGAAATTATTTCCTGTTTGTATCATCGATGGGGAATGAGGGAGGAACCCAGGTCGATCATTTTGTTTTATTATCATGCAATATTTTGGTGAATTCCGTGTTTGAGATTTTAAATTACCATCTTCTTTTAATTGTTGATTCGTGTACGACTTGCAAATGGACATTGTCCACAACCGTACACGAAATGTCCTATCCTATCAGATTTCATCCGATGCTGGATCAAAGAGAGAGAGAGGAAGGGAGGAGGGCGGAAGAGAGGGAGGGAGACAGAGAGTGAGGGAGACAGAGAGTGAGGGAGACAGAGAGAGAGGAAGGGAGGGCGGAAGAGAGTGAGGGAGACAGAGAGAGAGGAAGGGAGGGTGGGAGAGAGCGAGGGAGACAGAGAGAGAGGGAGGGAGAGAGAGGGAGGGAGAGAGAGGGAGGGAGAGAGAGAGGGAGAG
>JAAFCE010005724.1:13360046-13381877 GCA_013389805.1 Trigoniulus corallinus | reverse complement strand
GAGAGAGAGAGTGGGAGAGAGAGAGAGTGGGAGAGAGAGAGAGTGGGAGAGAGAGAGGGAGAGAGAGAGAGGGGGAGAAGTAAAGCCGTGGCCTCGTGTGGTGTGTACGATGTCAGCACTGCACAACTTTCCAGGTGTAGGAACTCCCCTCCCCTGGAGTCGGCTTAGAAGAAGTGTCCCAATGAAGAAAAATAGGCCGACGATAAATAAATTAAGGGTTGCAGCATTGGGTTGGCACAGGAATGCAGGTGGTTGGAAGCACCCGAGGCAGGGGGAGGCAGTGTAGGGTGGATGGGGACCTGATGGGAGATAGACGGGAGTGGAGGGGTAGAACCCACAGACCCAACTTTGTTTGTTTGTTGGAGTTTCAGGTCCCTTCAACTACGAGGTCATTAGAGACCTGTCCACTGTATAGTTCTAATGCATATACTGCACAGACACTACACTAATGCGACGATTATTGGGTATTAGCAGTACCCAGCTTTCCTGAGCGACCACCCATGTCAGTACTAACTGGGCTTGCGTTGCTTAACTTCAGTAATCAGATGAGAACTGGTGTGTCCAACGCAACTCGCCGCTCACACAGACCCAACCATGCCATAGGCGAGATAAGGGTATGATGATAATGCAGCATTAGGGTTTGCAACCGGCTGTGTAAATTACCGTCCAACAGACAGCCGATGTGTCCCAATGGGGCAAAAATGGGTACTCGACCGTTCCAGAGACAGGAAAAGGGAAGTAGTTGTTGTATCAGGGTAACCGTAGCGGAGATATTCAGGAGGAACGAACTTGTGTACTCTGAAGTACTACAGCCGTGACATTGTACTCGCTCTACACGGGGCCACCAGCTTTACTTCCCATCTGGGACGACAGATGTGCAGTATTGTCCAGTAAGGGGTGTATGGGACATTAGATGGTGGTTTGTAACTGGTTGCTGATTGATGTAACCTCCGTGATCACTGTGGGATATAGTGGGTCGGAACTGGTCGCTCAGGTACTCCCTCGAGGTGCTTTCCTTACTACTGTACTGATGACCAGCATAATACCCTAATTAGAACTAGTAAACTGAAGATGATCTAGTCCAGCTATAAACTACCGGCACTACCGGTAAGTGTTTTATCAAGTTTTACCAGTCTTGTCTTTTCAAATCGCACTACTGTTAAGTACAGTAACAAAGTTGTTGTCCCATTTTTTTAAAATCTGTCTTGAAAACTTTAGTTCTTAACTTACTAGTTTCATGTTATTGTTGCTATTGTCAGTCTGCTTCTTCAAGACGGAAGAAAATTAAAGAATTGCTGTCCTATGATCCATTTTCCTCCCTCGTGTTCCAGTGTTGTTGATTTTCGAGGTTGAATAATATTCCTATTCCACCTACCTTCATGAGGTAGGAAAAGCCATTTCTCCATAGCCCGTTCTGCCAAGGGCTGGACGACGACGCCCATCACACATTCTTCGCCTGTGGCAGATGGACCACTCGACACACAACTCTGGAAGTGGAACTGAGTCACCTGGTCCCTGACATCATCATTAGCACCTTGCTGAGGGAAAAGGAACGCCTGAGATATAGTCTTCCCATTATGTTGGGGACACTATGTGAATAGAAGAGTGAGCCGGACCAAGAAGCGTCCCTGGGTCACTCTAATAATTACTAAACCCCTAAGGCAGGGATAGCGAACCTATTTCTGCTGGCGTGCCAAAAATTTAGGTGATATTTCTCGATGTTCTAACCTTCCAGAGTTTGTTACAGGAAATGAAAATTCCACCAATTGATTGGTTTGGCTCAATATAGGTTATCCCGTACACAGTATGTACTGTACATGCCGCGTTCCAGCAAAATTGTTCTGATTGCCATAGGGTCACCACCACTGCGCTGCCTAAAGACACAACAAAAGGCCATGGCTGAAGTAATGTGTTAAATGGTTCCTACTCAACCGGTCCGACACTGTGTGCAAACGCATTTCGCCTACCGTTGGACACCAGTTCTCGTCTGATCACTGAAGTTAAACAGCGTTAGGTAGAAAGTTAAGTAGCCTCTTGGGAAAACTGGGTACTGCTAATACCCAAAATTCGCCGCATTTGTGTAGTGTCTGTATAGTCTGCACTAGAACTACGCAGTGGACGGCGCTCTAATCACCTTGTAGTTGACGGACTCTAAATCACCAACAAACAAACAAACTGCCCCAAAGAGAGTAGGTTGTTCAAGTCAATCCTTCTGTAGAAGTTCGATTCTACTAATAGTAACCTGCAAGTTTAGAGCAGACAGGAGTGCAGTCGTATTAACGCAGAGGGATTATATTTTCAGGATGGCCACTTTGTGAGCGACATTTTTTTTGCTATTACAATGACGCTCTATGAAATGGAAGTACTAAGTCACGTTGCTGTGCCAATTCTAATTCCTGTTCCAATTTAGAATCTGCTTTTGTCTTCCTGTTACATATTCTTATTAAATGGCATGCTTGCGTGATAGTTGTTGGAATTTTAAGAATGCATCTTATTTTCTGCTTAAATGGTAAATGCTTAATTATAAATAACAAAATCATTTTTTTCTCCTTGTTGTTTTTAGTTCGTCTGATTGAAAATGCAAACTACAATAAAGAAAGATGTCGGAGCTACCCACACGATGAAAATGTGACCTCGACTCGAAATACGTAGGATGCTTGCTGTCGCGGTGAAGTTCACGTTATTTATTTAAATACACTCTCAATTGAAGAAAAAAATGACATAATAAGTGGTTTGTGTGGGTTTATGCAAATAATTTGTAATTAACAGGAAAATAACGTGGAGTTGATCTTGGAACTTGAAATAGTCCAGCATTTTGTATACTCGTAAATTGAATCTATGGAGCAGTTATTTAATCATGCTTTAAAAATGAATCTCTATGTTGTCTTTTCAGGGGAGTTATCGTGGCCGCCCATTTTTTTCATGTTGCCATTAATTTTCGTTGAAATCACCAACTCAATAGGTAAATAGTTATATCTACTATTTTAACCGAATTTCGGAAAATATAATTAATGAAAATGAGACCAACGCCCTTATATATATCACCAGATATACACCATCGTGATATGAAACAACTATGTTTGGAAATATAATGGAAAACAATGAAAACTGCATAAAATGCATTATATTATCGAGGTTTTAACGAGGAAGAAAGTTTTTTTAAACATTTTTCCTGATGACCCAGCAGCTTTAAAGAAAGCGGAAAAAACACCTCATTGCTGTTACTGTCACCTGTCCGAATTTTATTCTTTAATATTCAGCTCAAGTTTTGTTCAGCGAAAACTAAGGAGAAAGTATCCCAATTTGTGAATTCACTGAAATGACAATTGTAAAACAGGTACTACCTGATACGTTTCTCCTCAGTTTTAATCGAGGAAACTTGGTTTGAAATCATATTCAAGTTAGTAGACAATTTTACGGATGATATATTTTGTATAATTCGATTTTGACCCATATAGCCTTTCATTCGTGGATTTTTTTCCGTTCGAGAGTGAGAGGGAGAAATAAGAGTTTGAAGAAAAATGCTCATCTATCAAAATAATATTTTTTTTTAAAAAAAAGGACCTTCAATTCACAACGAGGTGGGTCAATATTGGTTTTCTCACTTAACTGTAGCAAAAGACACTACATTTCAGTCAGTATTATAATCGTAAAAAAGAGTTGACCTCCTGAAAATGTGTCATAGTGCAATTCGTTTAATTTTCATTTCGAAAGTAGACCTCGAACTTCTCACACTAAATGAATCTACTAATTATAATTACTGTATATAAAAACGATTGCAGTACAATATTTACTTGAGTTGCGATTATATGGGATACATTACTGAAGGGGTATCAAACTGGAGGCCCTAGAACCCTAGAGTTGCGGCCCTCACAATCAATATCATGTAGGGTAGTATACATATGCAGTCTGCTACTCAGAGGCGTAACGAGAGTGGGACAGTTGTCCCCGACATAGTTGGAATAGGTGCCATGCGCCATATTTTGATTAAAACTATTGACAATTGTCATGCCAAATAAACTCGATACCGTCAGGCCGGGCCTCTTGGTACTTTTAAAAACTAAAGCAAAAAAAAAAGGTCAACACTGTATGACCCTCACGACAACGCACATGTTACCGATGTGGCCCTTGGGGTACACCCCGTTTGGACATGCCTGTTTTACTGTGTAGTGCAGCTTTCATTTGCAAGCTCAATTTAGAGACGATTTTAGTGGTTTGAGGTTTCAAAATAATAATGCTTTTGTTTAACTTTTCCCGTCCTATTAATTAATTTTCGTTAATTCCTATTCTAACATTTGAAAGTATTAGTTTCCCAAGCTACCAAGGTAAATATAAAAACAGCAAGCAAATTTTTTTGACGATCAGATAATTAATTAAAGGTAGGGAAATTGATTGAACTATGCTCATTCAGGTTATTATTCAGTTAAGATTGCGTGTGACTAAATGACTTCTTCCTGTTTGTTTTTTTTTATAATTCTGAGAATTGATTTTTTTTTACTGCAGGTTAATATATTTTGGAAAAGAATGAACGTCATCATCATCATCATACCTTTATCCTGCGTGTGGCAGGGTCGGGGCCTGCGGGTTCTAGCCCTCCACTCCCGTCTATCTCCCGCCAGATCCTAGTCCACCCCCAACACTGCCATATCCTTACGGACAACCTGCTCCCACGCCTGCTTCGGGGCAGGGGGGATTGTTTGTTTGTTTTTTAGGGCCCATCAACTTCAATGGTCATCTGGGCCCTAATGAACATTGAAGTCGATGGGCCTTAAAACACAAACAAACAAACGAAACCTCCCCTGCCCCGGGTACTGTCGACCACCGACCATCATGGTTAAAGAGCCGGAATGTTGTTTTTTTTTTTGAGCTCATTTGATAATGTCGTGTCGGTCATAATGAAATTCCTAACAAAAAAATTCCTCGACTTGAAAGTAATTTTGGTAAAAATTCTCTTCCTTATTGTGGAATTTCTATATATATAAACGTGACTGGCGACAGAACAGGAAGCATCGATATTTTTAATAAGTTTTATTAAAATATGTCGAGTGCTGACAAACATCTTGACAACAATATGCCGACATTCAGACATATGAGATAGGTGTGGAATTTGACCAAAATTGAAATATATTCTAGGCAGCATATATGATCGATCTTCCTATTGGAGTCTCCACATTGCTTTCATCAGCTGAACAGGTTTTAACTGACGCATATTAATAATGTTTAATATGAAAATGCAAGCCAAACATGGTCATGTGATTTTATCCTATTTGAAGCCATCACCTGACATGTGGTGGCTACTATTTTTTTTCCTCACGACAGTAATGTTAATAGCTTTGTACCTTTTTAATAAGATGTCATGCAGTTAAGGAAATTACTTTTACTATGTAATAGGTTATAATGAACTATAAATGTCTTTTGTTGGACTTGAGGGTTGATTTAAAATTATGCAAAGTAGAAAAAAAACCTTCTGACATACTCATAAAACTTCATGACATCAATTTTGACGATAACTTGAAATAATTGAATCCTTTCATTATTATTTTAATGCATTCATTAGTGCAAAGATATATGCCATTCGCATGGTGGTTTCCAACTGAAAGCGTTTATGATCTGGTTAATTCTCATTCATCTTTAGTTCTTAATTACTCAAATGAAACTCGATTATGGAAACTGAATTGCGTAACGCGACTTGTAACACTCACGACTGTGTGAAGACAAAAAAGAAAGTGAAAGTCCTCAGAAAAAGAGGTTCCACGTCGTTTTTGAACTTACAATACAATTATGAGCTATGTGAATGTACCCAATTTTTTGTACCTAACTGTATGTTCAACTTTTTATATTTCAAAATCCTGGTCGCATTTTGCATTAAGGGTATCCATCCTAGCCGTTGTAATCCAGAGTAATAGGGCGGTTTAACGAGTTGGAAACACTGATCACTGAAGTTAAGCAACGCAACTCCAGTTAGTACTGACATGGGTGGCTGCTTGGGAAAACTAAGTACTGCTAGTACCCAAAAATCGCCGCATTAGTATATTGTCTGTGCAGTCTCTGTAATAGAACTATGCAGTGGACGGGGCCCTAATGACCTTGTAGTTGAAGGGCCCCACAATACCAACAAAGCAGACCAAACCACAATTGTGTTCATTTGATATAACGTAAAAGCTTTTACACAAATTCAACAGCGCAATAATTAGCTTAAGAGCTCAGTCGATAGAGCTCACATACTGTACTTTCAGTTCAAAGTGCTTAGGTTCGTCTCTGGCCGCGGATTTACTTCTGGGATTAGTTTAACGACGTCAGGGGTGGGCGAGCATTTACATTTTGGGGTTTTTTCCGATATGTAAAAAGGGTTCCTTTACGTGCGGGTAACAACGTCAGACCACATGAGATCGTGGCTTTGCTTTCCGAGATGGAAGTCCGATGGTGGCTTAGTGGATTAATTTTTCTTCTTAGTATATATTTCTTTTTAAATTTTAGTGCCATACAGGGGCGGATCCAGGGGGAGCAATGGAGCAATTGCTCCCTCCCCTCAGTGCCTCAATAAGGCGCATATTTCACATGATGCACGATTCAACTTTGCAACGGATGATGCATTTTTGCATTGCTATCCCCATTTCTATACTGCTAGTCAGTGCCGGATTTAGATATTGAGAGGCCCTAGGCTATTTCAATTTTGATGCCCTTTTCTTAAATTTTGAAGCCTACTAAATGTTGAGGCCCTAGGCTTCAGCCTAATTAGCCTAATGGTAAATCCGGCACTGCTGCTAGTCCATTCTGCAGTTGGCTAAACCACTGAAGATAGGGCATGGTCTAAGGGACACTAACAGACCTATTGTAATTGCTAGCTATATTTATACTAAGGGATTCTGAATATTTAAAAATATTTGGGGCGCACTTTTTTGAAGTGCTCCCCTCCTGATCCGCCACTGATACTATATCACTTGGCTGATGCTTAACTTTTGATATTAAAATAAATTTCTTTAATGATTTGGCTTAAGACCAGTAAAATGACAACATTTTTTTAAGTAAATCGTTGCAATAATGCTATTCAAGTGCTAATTTGATCAATTTCTCTACTTCTTTGTTTTGCAGAGTTAATGCACAGTATTTGACAAATTAGGGGCTCATCTCCTAGATGTCAATCGTTTTGCATAACTCCTTTGTAGGGAACTGCGAAGATGTTGAGCCAGAGATGATGGCCAGTTATTGTTACAAAGTTATCATGGGACAATCTCGAATTCAGCCTCCTCGGAGTCCTGGTGCAGGTACGTGAAACACTATTCACAAAAGTTGACGGTTTACACTCTCCGATTCCAACACTAGACTTTACAATTGAAGATGCAAATATTCCGGATTTTATTGGCCGTTTTTTAATATGAGGTCAATGAACCAAAAATTTGACTTACCTTTGGAGATATCAGAGTGTGTAGCAGCAGCATTTGCAGGTGATAATGATATTAATAAGATTAATCCAAGCATCACATTAAAGAAATTGATTGTTGTTAAAATTTTCATTGCATTATATAATGATGTCATTTTTCTTTTACAGTTCACCGTGGTATTTTTTTTTTGCTCTCCTTCTTCTTCCACGAGGACCAAATGTTTGGAGTTGTCGCTTGAAAAATATGCCTTACATGTAGACGCTGATTTTAGCTGATGAACGAACGTAAATGGGAGGAAAAAACTGACAGTATTTCTAAATGAAAGAGGTTGGTTTAGTTGTTGCGAGTTCACTCGTCGTGTCTGTTCCTCCAGTGATTAGATTGAAGCTTATGAAGGAAGAAAATGCCGATCCCTCATCTAAGTCACCTCTCTTACCTAGTTCTACTTTTTCATAGGTAGCTAGGCAGCATTTTCAAGTGCTTTTATATGCCACTCAGCTTTTCGACGCACCAGTGCTTGGCATTCATGCACTAATTATTCTTGTGACGTAGCTATCCCCCCCTTTTTTTCTCTCTCTCTCCTTCTCTCCCTCATGATAAACCTTAAGATCATTTTGGATCATCCAAAACGTCCTCACTCCTCCTTTTCAAATCGTGGAGGTGCGAAATAGTCACGTGGTAACTCATATGAAAGACTGTGCCATACAACCTCTGTATAGTGATCACGAGGAGTGAGAATTCATGTTCCTATTGGACACTAAATGTTATTTTGATTACAGGACATTATAATATATATATATATATATATACATAATTCATCATCATACGCTTATCCCACCCGTGGCAGGGTCGGGTCTGGACACACCAGTTCTCGTCTGATTACTGAAGATAAGCAGCGCAACCCCAGCTAGTACTGACATGGGTGGCCGCTTGGGAAAACGGGTACTGCTAATACCCAAAAATCGTCGCATTAGTGTAGTGTCTGTGCAGTCTCTGCGAAAGAACTATGCTGCGGACGGGGCTCTAATGACCTTGTAGTTGAAGGGCCCTAAAACACCAACAAACAACAACAACAATCGGGTCTGCGAGTCCACTGAACATTCTCTGAATGGGAGCACCCCGGGCAGGCGTCTGGAACCTGCAAGAATATTGGCCTGGTTGTTTGTGGGGAGATGCCGGCCTACCCCACGTGTTCCAACACCGCATCATACAACCAAAATAGAAATTTCGGCAGGCAAATTAATGCTTTGTTGGTTATAATCTTGCATGGTGTCTGCCCTATTGCACAATAACAGTAAGCAACAGGGATATTGCAGATGGCATGCGGATCTTACTATATATAGTTGGCATTATAAAATCCCCAGTTAGGGCAAGTAAGATGCTTGTCAGAAATGTCGCCCTGTTGGAATTTGGAGGAATCTTTCATTGCAGGAGCATTCAAAGCTGAATATTTTCACTAATATCTACCTTTTTTTTTCAGCACCTAAGGAACTATCTCATAATTGACCGATTATGCTGAGTATTACTCACTTCATGTGCTCTGGAAATGTGACATTTCCAACGTGGTCAGGCTGCTGACTAGCTATGTGTACACCTGTAATGGAAATGCTCTAGAAAAGTTGTTCCTTAATCGCCCTACGGAAATACCATGTTTGTAAAAATTGTTGCTCAAGGCTTGAATGTTTAAATCGTGTCAAAAACTGATTTTTTGCTCTCTCTCTTCTCCGTTAGTAGTTTGATTTCCTCTTTTTAGTGACATCTCGTGCGTGATTTATGTAAGCACTTGCATCGGTGAAATGATTTTAAAATTTATGAACCGTTGCTGTCTGATAAAACTTGGACGCGGTTAGTCTTAAAAAGAAGTTTGGTCAATAATATCATAAGGTTGTTATCATTTTGAATCGCTTCATTGGTTGGCAGGCCACGAACATGTCCAACTCTCAATTTCACCTGAACCACGGTTGTTGTTGTAGAAGAGGACATCTGCTGTGTTTGGCCAAATGTTTTAAAAGCTTTCGACCTCCTCATTGCTTTGAAATACAATTTACAGTAGGAATCATACTGAGTGACCTAAATAGTAATGGTCCTTACTACTTTGAGATAGATGGTAAAATGAAGTGGATAAAAATAGCAATTTTTCACTTGAATTTTTTTCCTCCCCCTCTTTTAAGGTGCTCAGGCGTTTTTGAAGATCATATACGATGATAAAAATAATTGTCATGGGATATAATCTTAAGCAATTTCTATTTTCGTACTTATAATGTAAATTTTGAAAATCATTCTCCCATATCATTAATAATATATCTTAAGTACGAAATCTTGAAATGATTGCTAAAGTGTCAGACTTTTTGAGTGTCAATTAATTCAGTCATCCGAACTAAGGCAATGACTGATGGTTGATGAAATGAAGTCAAATCCTGTCAACGGCTTTTGTACTTCTTAGCTTGCAAGGTTGTGTGATTTTCCAGGCAACAAAAAAATCCTTCCTATTTTTTTTCCATTAAAATCTAGTTTTAAAATGTTAGTAACAATTTTTTTAAAAAAATGTTTTCTTTATTTTTAGATGATTTTTTCTCAACAAGAAAAGGATTTTTAATGGGAATAAGTTCCAGAGCAACATGAGTGTTTTATTTCCGGCAAGTAGTTAGTTAGAGTGAGTGATAACTAATATTGTATATGACTTCTTAAAACTTGTATTTTTCAGCTAGTTTTATGTGTTTTTTTTTGCCTGACAGCTCTACTACAACCAGTGGCGGGTCATCGTACAGGCGCAATAAGCGAGCTTTGGGGGCCTCCGAAAGTTAGCAACTTTCCCGTGGATGGACACATGGACGATCTGTTGGAGGGTATTTTTCTGCAGCCGGTTACCGACCAAAGCTGCAACCCCAATGCTTACTTATCGTCGGTCTACTGTTTGTTGGGGCACTCCACCGGCGCCTGGGGACAAGCTCCTGCACCAGGGAATTTCCCCTGGAAATCTAGAAAGGGTTCTTTTAAGTTCAAATGACATCGTACATTACACGGGGCCACGGCTTTGCTTCCGATCCGACGAAAAACACACTTGGAGTCTCTCTTTCTCTCGCCGGAAAGCAGCCAATCCACCTCGATCCAGTATAGAACCTGGAACCACTGACGCTGTAGTCGAACACATTACCTCTGCCTCACCGAGGCTGAAACCTACTACTGCAAAGGCTAAAACGAATTGCATCACGTTGGACACACCAGTTCTCGTCAGATCACTGAACTTAAGCAACGCAATACAAGTTAGTACCGACATGGGTGGTTGGTTGGGAACACTCGGTGCTGCTAATTTCTCCACTCCTATCGCCCTAACTCTTACCTCCCCCTCACTCGCAAGCAGCCTCCAAAGGGTCCAGCGTGCTATGGCTGCATTGTAAGGAAATGATGGATTGATCAGCAGTTTTATTAAGTAATAAATCTACAGTATATTAGAACAAGGGTTTTAGATCTTAAAATTAGGCTACAGTTCAGGTTAGGTGCAGGAGAAACTGATTAGGCCCATCGTAGAGATGCAGGATTCAGTTTGTTGGTGTTTTAGGTCCCATCAACTACAAGGTCATTAGAGCCCCGTCCACAGCATAGTTCTAATGCATAGACAGCACAGACACTACACTAATGCGACGACTTTTGGGTATTAGCAGAACCCAGTTTTCCCGAGCGACCACCCACGTCAGTACTAGCTGGGGTTGATCAGACCCCCTACCTAGATCAGATCAACCTAGCTGGGGTTGATGAGACCCTATTCAGACGAGAACTGGTGTGTCTAACGCAACTCGCCGCTCCTGCAGGATTCAGGCAGCCCAAAGTAGACATGGGAGCTGGTTATACAGCGGAACATGTCACTGTGAGAGGAATAGGTAGGAACAGAGGGCCAGAACTCAAAGACACGACCTTGCCAAACGCCGGATAAGGTTTTTTGATGATCGCTAAAGCGTCACTATGTAGCGACCGATGAATGAATGTTACTAAAACGGAAATTGAAATGTACCTGTTCTGATTGTTTTTATATACAGGAGAAAAGAGATGGAGAAGTCGAACAAGACTGATCTAAAATAAAATGGAGCATGAAATACGCCCCCGCTTGCAAAAAATGGAAAGGTTATTCGGTGAATTTTTAAAATATTAATTAACATAAATACAGGTAATCATTTATTTTATATTCATTAAAAGATGCTATGACTTATTTTCAAAGTAATTCTTTTTGATTCAGTGTACATACTCATAATTGAAAATAAGTGATTAGATGTTAGATTGTATATAAATTTTTTTGTGGTTGCAGGTGGAATTGATTGAGTTTAATAATTTAAGGGAGAGACACAGAAAAAAAGAGAATAAAGACCCGATAATCATTTTGGGAAGTTGTAAAGTTCAATTTTTGGCACGCTAAATGACTTTTCTCATGTTATATATTTTACAATGTGATCGCTGGGTGGTACAGTTTGATATTTTTTTTCTTAAAACATTGCAGATGGCAGAAACGTATTTTAATTTTTATTTTAAATTTTAGGTTCGTATTTGTTTGAAAAGGATCAAAATTGCTTTTATTCTGAGGTTATAAACCCGTACGAAAAAGAGAAACTAAAACACAGAGCTACTGTCCAGCATCCAATCTACAGTATATTGACCAGGTATGTTGTCTTATGGTTGCACTTCCTCCAAAACACTGCCCCTTTTTTTGGTCGTCTAATCGACCTAGTAATTTAGAAATTCTCAACACAACTTGACTCCACGACTTATTTTCCTCTCCAATTTTTAATATTACTGATGAAATACTGGATAGGCCGGCATCCCCCCCCACAGACAACTCAGCCAATATTTTCTGCGGGTTCCAGACGTCTGGCTGGGGTACCGTCAGTCAGAGCATGTTCAATGGACCCGCAGACCCGACCCTGCCACAGACGGGATATGCGTATTCCAGTACTATTGAGAGAATTACTTGGAATATGTGGACTCTCCTCGATTTTTTCTTTGTCTTTTGTTGGTGTTTTAGGGCCTTTGAACTACAAGATCATTAGAGCCCCGTCCACTGCGTAGTTCTAATGCAGAGACTGCACAGACACTATACTAAGGCGACGATTTTTGGGTATTAGCAGTACCCAGTTTTCCCAAGCGGCCACTCATGTGGGTGTGTTCACGGCCACAAAAGGTTCTGGAAACTCTTTGCAAGAGCCTGTGTTGATTGGGATGCCAGCTCTGTATCTTGGTTCTCTGCAGTTGGAGAAATTGACTGGGTATCTGCCTGGTTTGCAGGCGGACTGAGTTCAATTCCCAGCTGTGGGGACATGATGGTGTTACCACACTGTTCTCCTCCTTTTCTCTCTGTGCTATTAGGCAATTAATTAGCAGTAGCGTGCTTGGCTCAAGGAGTTAGTGGTTATAGGTACGATTCTGGCCGTAGCGGGTGGCTCCTTTTTAGTGGAGAGAGAAATGGAAACCCCAAGTGTGTCTTCCGCCCTGGATGAGAAACAAAGCTATGGTCCCGTGTAGGTACATGGAATAAACTATTATTATTATTTCATTCACACGTACAAATTGTACAAATCAGTATAACAGATTTTAGTTAGGGATAAACAAATGCCCATAAATGTTAGAAGAAAGTTGGAGACCATAAGTCTCACCATCTGACACCTTGATTGATACAACAATGCGAATGTAGCTTCCAATTGATGTGAAGGCACCTAGCACAGACCTGGCGTCACACGTGAGGTCCATCTGCAATTTGCGTCTTCTCCCAGGTTTCAAGTAACGAGGGATTGGGTCCCCGGAAAGGGCGAACATAGGTTCCATCGGGCCACATCGTTGGGTCGAGCACATCTTGGCCTGGAGAGACTGCAATTCTTACAAAGATTGCACGGGAGGCACAGCCCTCCTTTGTTTTCCACCTGCTACATTCCTTGATCCTGTGGCCTACCTGCCGCAGGACTGAGGCCACGTCTTGTATAGGAATCTCCGGGTCGACATTAGAGAGGACTACCCTCTCTGTATTCAGAGACAACGTTTTGGCAAGAACTAACCCATTGTTCCGGAAAGTGCCCTTTATAGCCGGCGGACGGCGCCGGACAGGAGGAGGAGGGTTGCTTGGAGTGCTCATGGATATAGGCTCTGTGGCTCGAGGGCCAGATTTTTGCACAGCTGCTACCTTGGCATATGTCATGGGGGTCCTGGAGTGGGGTTCCAAATTTTCCTGACCGCCTACCTGTCTGTCGACGGTGGGTTGGGTGTCTTCGGTACCCACTTGTGAGGAACGACGTCGCCTTCCTCTGGTTGTTTTTCTTGTGACTTCCAAAACCGAAGGGGAATCTGAGAGAGGTTCTTGCTCGTATGGTAGATTTCCAGCAAAACTACAGAATTCACCCAGTGATGGCACACATCTCGTTTCGATTGCAAGGGTGAGTTTTTCGAAACCATCGGCGACTGTCTTCTGTAGTCGCACGAGGTTGCTTTCCAAGCTTGAGCAGCATGGCTCTGCTGGAATAGGTTCGGCTAGACTTGGCCGATCCTGGCTTCCACCACATGGAACCAGGACACACGTTTTTCCCCGCCAGAAGGTCGTGCAGTTGCCTTTCACGTTGTCCAAGGTGGTTTTCAGAATTGCACAGTTCCGCTGTATTGATTCTGTTCCGGTAGTGATTCTCGGGTCCTCCACACCTAGGCGGTTTAGGCTCTCCGAGTTGGACACGATCATCGAGACTCTTTCTGTCATCAGGTTTACGTCACGGATTATGAGGGACAAGAGGCGTTGTAAATCGACCTCGGCATAGGCCATTTTCGCGGTCTTCTTCTGAAGTGGATGGCACTTAAGCAAGTCCCAAAAGGTCGTCTTTGGGCACACTTATATAGCACTACACAAACAATGCACTCATTGTATCCTGATACTCATCGAGAGGAGCGTTGAAACTATTCGTGTTGAATGACAAATTTCCCTGGTGTCGGTAAATTAATTAATAACCTAACCACTTCATTTGTATATGACGAACCCCTTTCTACACGGAATCGTTGAGATTGGCCCAAGGTGAATTGTGGCTGCTTTAGCCTAGAGCAAAAAAAATATGGCTAAATGCACCGCTCAATAATTAAACGTCATATTACTCAATGTTGAATCGTAATGTGTATGTTTTTAATTCTTGACCTTTGACCCACCAAAGTTTTTTTATAATATTTAAGCTGTTTTTCATACAAATATGGTCTTTAAACGGTGTTTTATTACTTATTCGTGAGTAAGGTATTAATGTAACTGTGGTTGTAGCTTTTTTTTAAATGCTTGACTGGTGATTTTGATGGAAGTTTTAATCTAATTGTTTATTATTATTACCTTGGAGTTAAGAGGAGGGCCACAATTATCATTAGAGCAATTATGGTATTAAGTTTTATGTGTAACGGGGAAGGTACAGTAGGTACTGAGCCAAAAATGGGGAAGTATTTTTTGAGAAGAAGAAGAAAATGTATATATGAGTTGATCTATCTGCCAAATTTCGTCAGTAAATTTAAATATTTAATAAGATTTCACTTTACGTTTGAACAACAAAAGCTTTCGAGCCTTCTAACCCATTATTATATTTGTTTGTTGGCACAGTTAACATCCGAAATGTCACCTATTAACACATATCCGGTTCATCGTTTAACATCAATATCAACTACATGATTTGAACGCTGTTTAACAGTGAGTTTTATTTTTTTGTCTTGATTATTGGGTAAAAAAAAAGAAAGCCGTTAGAGGGTGGTGCTAGTAAATATTAAACTCGATGGCCCGTGATTAAAGCCTACAATTACAGAGCAGGCAGGGGGTCAGAAAACTTTAAAAGATTTCGGATTTTGTTCATACACCGTTCTGAGTGTTGTTGATATAAGATCCAAGATTCAATTTAGACAATACAACGACCCAGACAAAGAGTGAAATAAAAGTCATGCATGTCGGATGTTGCCTAAAAACTGATAGATGAGCATGACTGAGTGATTCCCGGGTATGCTTACCCTGTTCTCCCTTCTCCTAAATTGGACATCTAATTGATGATATCTAAACATGTAATAATGCCCTCTTTGATTTTTTGTTTCGTGGGAGTTTTAGGGCCCTTCAACTACAAGATCATTAGAGCCATGTCCACTGCGTAGTTCTAATGCAGAGACTGCACAGACGCTACGATTTTTGGGTATTAGCAGTACCCAGTTTTCCCAAGCAGCCACTCATGTTAGTACTAGCTGAGGTCGCCTGCCCTCTTTGCAGTTGATGCGCTTCGGGATTTTGACTTTGGGCTTCTGACGTTGAAAACTGTGAGGTCCAGCCTAAACTGATAATGTTTTGATTTTATTTAAGCGGTTGCATGGATTAGTTGTTGCTTCTATGAAGTGCAGATTTTATCAGGGGGCCTGATTCAGGACGACGGAGACAGAATGAGACAACCTGGACCCCTCTAGAAAAGGATATGGTGGGAGTTTAAGCTGCTAGGAATTGCATTTCTTTTACATGTTTGCGGTTGTTAAGAGGTGATACAATGACTTGCTCTCACTGGGTGTCCGACTCTCGTCCATTTGCCCAGGCTTGATTCACTGGACATTTGTTTGCTGGTTGATCTCGACTAACTGCCTGGCTGTCTGACTGACAGATCCCGTATTTATTGGTCCGAGTGGAGACCATAAACGGTTGCTAACCATAGTAGCTCAACCAATCATCTTAGAGTGCCTTTTCCCCAGATTAGGACCAGACGTGATTCCCCTATGGGTGAGGCGGTAATAGCCTGGGTGTGGCAGTGGAATTTGAAGGGTCGATCTCCTCGGGGTGTGGCAGTCTAAAAGTTTGTAGTCATTGCCATACCCAGGCAGTCGTTACCACCAGATGGATAGTGAGGGAGTCCACATAGTATCAGCGTTTTTCTTACCACCCCATCTTGCATTGAACCTGAAACCATTAGCATGAACCAGTTAAGCACCCTACTTCCGGGTAAGTGCTGGTGTCGGGTTGCAGGTCTGCAGAAGGTCGCTTTATACATAAGCAATATTCAGCTTATGTATACATCGAGACGTGCTACCTCAGTCCTTTGAGGACCCCAGGGGTGGAATCACCGTGGTGTATGTCGACGCAGCTTGAGATTTAAGCTCCAGGTCAACAGTACGCCACGCGATGTCCAACCGATCATGACGTCAGCCAGGGACTTTGTGAGTAGTATTTATTGATGCTAGTTTCCGCCTCTAGAAGGGTTGAATGTCCATTACAGCGATCTGAACTTTATAAATTTAGTGCAGAATCAGTATTAATTCCAAGTGCATTAATTTGACACATCATTTTATTTCAAAAAGTTAATTTTAAAACCCTTATATATGCAGTTACCATTATTTGTTAAAAATATCTTTAATCCTCCACGTGAGGGCATGAAGTGACCAGGACTAGACAAATACAGTGCGAGTGAAGAAAACGATTGATTTCAATAGAAACCGCTTAAAATGCGATTAAATTTCTTTAATCACTCTGTGAATGTTTTTGAATCATGTGTCGCATAATGAAATAATTCATTGGCTGTCATCGGATGGTCTGTGACATGTGCAGAGGAGTTAACATCAATTCAAATGCAGCATCTTTTAGATTTGCTCCTCTTAAATTAGCTTCGTGTAAGTCACTGCCTGATAAATCACAATTCTGAAAAAAAACTAAATCATTAATCGGCGAGCTAAATTTTATTATGACATTTTTATATAACATTTAAAAATTTTACTTCTAAATCAGCTCCTGCAAGCACAGCTCCACGAAGATCACAGTTTTGTAGATTGGCATGTTTTAAAGTAGCAACTCGCAAATTTACTCCTGCCATTTGACTTCCTTCTAAATTTGCACCTTTAAGATTTACTCCTTAGAATTTAAAATCAAAAATTTTAAAAACTTGATCGAAATCCATAAGTAATTTAAAAAAAAAAATCTGCCTTGCCTTCCATATTAGCTCGACTTCCTGCAGGATCTTCAAAATTACAAGATTTGAGATTTGCTCCTTCTAAGTTAGCACATAACATTTTCACTCCTAATAAGTTTGCACCCTAGAAGAAAAAGCCCCCCTCAACGTGAAAACTAGAAAAGTTGCTCAACAATGACAGGATCGATCCTGAGTGTTTCGAGTTTGTGGAGAGCCTTAGTTACTCATTGAAGGGTGCAGTTTAGGTCTCCCTCTTATCATACAAATTACAACGGACTCGGAGGATGGGGGGGGGGAACCCTCGTACTTTGAACTCAAGCACGTCCTACCAATAGAATATCGGAACTTGCCTCTAAGTTGGAATGTGATAAATCTGCTCTTTCCAAACAACACCAAGCTAAGTTCGATCCCATCAATTTCGCGCTCTGCAAATTCGCATATTTAAAATTAATGTTTCGTAGATCAAGGCGAGATAAGTCTGCTCGCGCTAAATTTACTCCCTAAAATTTAAGAAAAACGTTTTGTTAAAAATTATTTTGGTGATAATAATCATAAAAAAAAGAAACACTGAAAAATGATACCATACTTGAAACCGCAATTCTGAGTTATGAGATGTTGTTATTAATGCACTAATGACATCTCTTCTAGCTAACGGATACGAATCTGCAGTTTTGAGATCATCCTATTATAATATATACAAGTCAGAAACACATTTCTTTTGGAAAAAAAATTCTTTGCACTAAAACCTTGTTTTTCTAAACGCTCTTACCTGAATCATCGACTCCAGAAGTGGAATAACGGAATCAATTCCAAAAAACTTAGCTTCTTCCAAGATACCTGCAATATTTGTAATACCAACCTATTAGTAGTTCGTTCATTCCAGTAGTTTCCCACGCACAGCTGCAACTCATGACCCTGTTGTAGGCAGGAAAAAGAGTTAGGACTGATGATTGGTGCCCCAGCCTGGTCAAAGTCAGGAACCTGGTATGACGACAGTACGAACTCTGGACATATTTAGATTTGCTACTGCTACTACTAAAACTATTGATCCCAAAGAATTGCATTGTATGGTGGAGTCATTTGTCTTAGAAACACAGGAGTTCCCTTATCTTTCATCCCTTGTCCCACCTTGTCTTGCTATGCGATCCACTCCTGTCACCAACATTCAGACCCGATGCAGTGCCTCTCCCACGTTTTGTCTTGCTATTTCCGCCTTCCTCATCTTATTTATCTGTTTCTACTTCAAAATTATGGGCTTAAGAGCACTTGGCCCTAATCATAATCAGTTAAAGGTTTCGTTAAGGATCACGGGGGATCTTAACTCGGACTAGAAAAATCCAGAAATTACCTTCTGCGTTGATATTTTTATTCAAGATCATTTGACCATGACGAAGATAATTTAGAAGTGGCTCAAAATACACAGGACTTCTATCAATGAGGAAAGCTCCGTTCGTATCCATGATACTTGGCCATAATCTGTCACCTTTAACAGAGCACAAAATAACAGATTACAATAAATTCAAGGGGCAACTCGATTAACAAACATATTTACTAACCACCTTCGTTTGCAAACATTCTGGCCAGCATAGAGTTTGGTTCCTTCGTTGTCAGAGTACCCCTTTCAGAGAAGGAAACAAATTAGTTTTTATGCAACCTTTACACAATATTAATGTATTTTTATTTATAAATGTTCTCTTACCGCGTAGTTGCAAAATACTTTCCGCCAACATTTAGTGTTATCCAATCATGATTACTAGCCACAGGCGGTGGAAAATAATTTACTGGTTTTACTACACCGATTTCTGAAGAACGACGGCTTTTCGAGACATCTAGAAAATTCAAAAACATTTGCTTCATTTTGAGAATGTGCAGTGCACTTATTCTTTATTATTTTGAAGCTGTGATGAGTATATTCGACATAAACATCTAAGGGGTAAGCTGTTTTTTATTATTACCTTTAAAAGGTTCTCCGTCTGATACGTACAAAATGTCATCCTCCCTGTGCGAGACGAAATTATAATAATAATGGTTAAGAAATGAGGAACAGCTGGTATGACATATAAACAAAAATGCTATAAATCTTAGATGACACTTTGAGAATGACTCATGAGTTGATTAAAACTTATTAGTGTTATCATGATGGAAGTTTTTTTAGGATTTTGCACTAGAATATCATCTAAGTTTCATATTTATAACATCTTATATATAAAATTAGTACCTGATAAGAGTAATGTCGTCGATTTCTCCTCCTTGTGGTGTGAATAGTCGTTGACCAACGATTCCAAATTTTGTACTTGCAACCTCCAGAAGTTCTTCTAGGGAATGCGTCAACCACACGACCTGTCAAAAAAAAGGCCAACTTTGTTCACTGTGCACTAAATCGCTATGCTACTTACATCTATTTTTAATTTTGGCAAGTTGATTGTGTGTTTCATAAAAAAGGTACTTGCTTACCTTTCCATCTGTGTCAGTTCCATTTCGAAATATTATGACACGTTTCATAGCGATAGATATATATTTAGTGTTTGAAAAATAACTTCATTGGGATAATTATTGGGTAAAACACTAACTGAGGACCCTTGTGCGAACGTTTTATAGTTAGATAATAACGTAGCACAAATTAAAAGCATTTAAATGCTCTTAAATCTGAAATCGACCACCAAAACAACCCACTACCTGTTACAACTGCATAGCATGAGACATTGAAAGATGACTTTATATTTGGAGTGCTCATGACGCTCCTAGTGATAAGTGCTTGCATTATGTTCTGCAGTTTTGATATTGTACCCCTACTATGATATGGAAGCCGCAGCCAATGCCACAGTTGAGTATAGGCGCGGATTTGAAGAGGCAAAAAAAGAATATTAGAATTTGTCTCGTTCGTTGTGGTTCGCTAAGCATTGTAGTGGTTATTTTTTTCGTCGATATGTAATTGTTAGAGTTGATAATAATGTATGACAATCTATCGTAACGTGCGAAAAACGGCATAATTGTTGTATCGGTGTCCCTGCACATGTATTTTATGCTAGGCGTGACAGCTAGAACACCGGCCGCTCTCATTGGCTGATGCATTCTACGGAGCCGTACGCAACCCGCGCGAAAGGAATTTCAAATATACGAAGTTGACAATTGTCGACAATAGTATTGAAAATAGTATTATTATTATTCAAAAAAATTTTCCAAATAGTATGACATTATTGTTATTTAAAACAATTATTGGCATACTTGCACTATCGGGGACTCTAATTCTATTTGAAAGTAGGCGGAGTTACACATACTTTTAGTATCAGAGATGCTATGAAGTTTCCAAAGTAGGCGGAGTTCCTAGAAAAGCGAGATTCGTACAAACGGGATATTCCTGGCTACACGAGATCATTCACAGAATCGATATGTTTCTTGTTCGCGGGGAGAAGGCCGGGGGACCGAAACACCGAAAGTAGCGATCATTGTAAAGGTACTTTCCAAAGATAATTCATTGCATGCATCTTTCACCTCAATCGCTAGGTAAAATAGTAACCAGGTAAAATGGAAAGTGTAAAATAGAAATAACCCCGCCTACTTTTCAAAAACACATTCCCTACCTCCGCCTACTTTCAAATAGAACTAGAGTCCCCGATACTGCAAGTATGCCCAATTATTAAATAATGTTAATAATTAATTTGGATAATACTAAGGATTTTAATAATAACAATAGCGAGATTCATACTAGAGGGATATTCGTGGCTACACGACATCATTCACAGAATCGATATGTATCTTGTTCGCGGGGAGGAGGCCTTCGAGCCGAAGGCGAGAAGTAGAGATCATTGTAAAGGATCGTTTTCAAAAATAAATTTAATTTGTCCATCATACGAATTTCCTTATCTTTGCTAAGTACTTTTACAATGATCTTTACTTTCGGTGTTTCGGTCCCCCGGCCTTCTCGCCTTCGGCTCGAAGGCCTCCTGTGGCGCTTCGGTCGGTATAACTTCGTCAAATACTCGTTCCAGGGCCAAGAACTTCAAGGTAAAGAACTTCATGAATTTATTTAATTGAATATCTTTCTCGTTATTTTAACTGGAAGCTTTCGATTTAATGATTTCGATTCATGATTTTATTTCTCGTTATTCTATCTGGAAGCTTTCGATTTATGCAATCGAAAGCTTCCAGTTAAAATAACGAGAAAGATATTCTTTAAATAAATTCATGAAGTTCTTTACCTTGATTCCAACACGCCCAATATTTCGCGAATCACTTTCATTATGTAGGCGGTCCAAACGATTTGAAAACAATAGCATGTCCCTGGAACGAGTATTTTGACGACGTTATACTGACCGAAGCGCCACATTTCATCTGCTACGAATGACGAAATAATTCCTTGGGTTAAACTACACTTTTACCCCCTCCAGGTGCCAAGGACAATCTTGGACATTTTGGGCGCAAAGAGTCGGAATTAGCATGACAAATGGTAAGTGATTCCATAAAAGCGGTTCATGCTTGAAATTCCTTTTTCATTTTTGTGCATATTTCTACGGAAGGTAAGCTGCTGACAA
>JAAFCE010005724.1:13275986-13359946 GCA_013389805.1 Trigoniulus corallinus | reverse complement strand
TCAGAGTGTCTGTATGACTGTCTATGTGTCAAAAAGAGAGTCCAAGTGAGAGTGAATTGAATAGAATGGATGTTATTGTTTTAGCATCTATTCTTGGGTCCCTGACTAATGGCTAGATATTTTTAGATTTTAATACCATAAACAAGTAGGAAAACGTCCCTATGTTGTGTAGGTCCATTGTTCACCTTAGTGAGTCATAACCTAATGGTTATGACTGATTCACTAGGAACTGGTCCCTACATGGTTATAATGTTGTTTGGTGTCCTTTGCAAGTAAAAGAACCCGTTCTACTATGCAATCAATGAGTAGTGGAAGCAAAATTCCCTGATGTAGGAGCTCGTCTCCTGGCATTGGTGGAAGGCCTCAACGAACAGTTAGCTGACTCAGAGTTTAAACAAGTTCAAGCAGCGCCCTTTTCGAAATCTGCACTAATATTTCAATAATAACCTAGTCGTTGAAAGGCCCTAAAACACCAACGAACCAAACCAGTTTATGTGACTCTACTAGCTGGACTGTGTCCCATAACAAAATTCGCATTCATTGAAACTAAAATTTAATTAGTGTTGTAGGAAAAGGATGGACCTGTGACTTTGCAATAGTGTCACCCCTGAAAGAGTGTCACCCGGTGTGGTCCGCACCCGTCTCGGTACGCCACTGATCCTAGGGCCAATAGTTTCCTTTTAATTAACATTTGAAATCAGGGTGGTCTCACGTGGACCCTTTGTATTTTTCTCTTCAGGTGTTATGTATTAGCGCATATTAGAAGTAGCCTAGGGGTGGTGGACATCCCCGAAAAAATGAGGGAAAATATGTTGAGGTGGTATGGACACGTAGTGAGAAGAGGAGCTCGTTAGGTCCATTCCAGGAATGCAGGTGGTCGGAAGGGTATCGAAAGTACCCGGGGCAAGGGGAGACCGAAACAGACATGGGAGCAGATTGTCCGTAAGGAGATGGCAGTGTGTGGGGTGGACAGGGACCTGGTGGGAGATAGACGGCTAGAACCCGCAGACCCGACCCCGCCACAGGTAGGTGGGCCCTAATGACCTTTGTTGTCGATGGGCCCTAAAACACAAACAAACAAAGCCACAGGTAGGATAAGGGTATGATGGCGATGATGATGTGTTATGTATTAGCGCCATCACTAGCAATGCTAAAAACTTAAGCGGAATCTAACGTTCGCAGCGACATCACCGGTGAAAAGTACTACTTGGTATTACCGCAGAACACATTACTTTCGCTCTGGCTGCAACAGACGAATTCGTTTTTTAAAAAAGGAATCGAATAGTTCGAATTGGAAGTAGAATGTATAAAATATTCCTAACGACTTCGTAACGAAATGTAGATAAGATGTAAGTTTTAAGATTTAGTTGGCAAATTATTTATTTAGTTGTATGTTTCCAAATTGTAACACGGTGATATCTCAATCTCTGCAGATCTCAGAATATTGCCATCAATAACTATCTGGAAGTTGTTGTTTTTAGTAGAACGAAATTTGGTCATGGATAACAATGAACGTAAGTTTTGAAAAATAAATAATATTTAGTATAGTATATACTATATAGTGTTCTGCCTATTAATTCTACTGAGGCTGTCAAACTTTTCCTTTAGATTGACAGCTTTGCAGGACGCCAAAACTTTCATAATAAACGATACTATCTAATTGCCAATTTTTTTAGCAGCTGAATAGGGTGATTTATTTATTGCTAATCAACCAGGCTCTGTCGAAATATTTTAGGACTAGAGGAAAAAAGCCGTACATTTCCTTAAAACAAATTTTATCCCCCCGCCCTCTAAAAAATCTTTCTGTCACACACTCATTTTGAACGTACAGTACTGTATAATAAGGAAAAGTAACTTTTAAGAGAAGTTTGAAGTTATGTTCTTAGATATCAAATATTATTGGGTTTTCGAAATATGCAGCGTATGGTTGCAATAATGATAGATGACACTTTGTTATGTGATCAATAGATAATTTGATAGTGTTTAATAATTTGGTTATTTGCATTTAGCTACCGGTAAAGGGATTTTTACTCCATTGATGTTTCACATCAACAAAGAAACATCTGAGTTATCAAAATCTGAAAAAGACAACCTCTCGTATGTTGTGGACTGCATCGTTTGCTCACAGAATTTTAAGGATGCTTGAGAATTTTGTCAACATACGGTTTTAGACCATAAAATTGTCATTGCGGATTCGAGGACAATTGGTCATTTTAAAGGGTAGGCAGCTCACATTACTTACGTGCACCAAGGATAAACTTTGAAGTGTTCCCCATAACTCAAATTTCGTATTGTAGGTATGTAGATTACTGGGAAAAAAGTTTCAGGATCACCCTTATTCAAGTATTCTTAACACAATTATTATAAATGAACAAGGTTCTAAATGTGGTACGGAAATTGACTTTTTTATATTTCACAATGTGAAGATATTTATTTAATCAATAATTAATTTTTTATAATGTCATTACCTTACTTTAAGATGGAGCCGGAGATCAAGAGAAGTTTTATTTACTTAGTAGCGCTATACCAGAAGATAAAATACTTTGGGACAAATTGAAAAGAATGCGCCTGGTATGAATAACTAAGTTGGCAAGACAGTATGTAAGAATTTATCGGTTACTTCGCGTTTTACAGGAGATTGTGTTAAAGCAGTTTGAGAAAGAGCGAAATGATGTAGAATTTAAACGCAACTGTGTCTTTTGCAAACAACAATTTACTGGAAATAGGTAAGTATTTTAATTTCAAAATGTAGAAAATGGGAATAAACTCACTCAACTATTTACTGGTATGTACTTATAGGTCTCAACTTTTCACACATATTGCTGAAGATCATAATTTCTGCGTTGGTCAACCTGATAATATTGGTATGTAACTTTCCTCTGACAATAATTCTGACCGTTAATCCGTTTGGGGTTTTCTCGTTAACCCACGTAGTGACACTGTAATATCCTCATCTATGTATTGTGCCTTCTATCGTGTGCTATGTGTAGTAGCTTGGACTTACCCTCTTCGGCACTTATGTCAGTAAATGGTTTTCAGAGCCAAGCAGACTGAGGTTTTTCCTCGCCATTTACTAGTAACTTTAAAATTACTTTCACTGGTACTAGTGTTTTACCGACATTTTTTTTACCTTATTTAAAAAGTGTTAGTTGAAAGAATGAATAATGTTTGTCTAAAAAGCATTTGAGAATGTTAAACTAGACACTCTTCAAGTAATTAATACGATTTTTTTTTCTCTCGTAGTATTTGTAGATGAGTTTCTCAATCTCCTGGATGATAAAATCAATAAGTGAGTACCACTCAAAAGCATAATTTTAATTATTAGAGAATAGTGCCCCTTGGGAGCGCCAAGTACTTGATAATTGAGTTCTTAACCATTTGTGCATACAGTATTTAGAAGGTGATATCGAATCTGTTTAGTGAGCATGATGCCAGTGCTGGTCAGCAATTTAAATAACTACCGTATTTTTAGGGCATATTATACCGCACATGTGTCACAATTTGGCTGAGTTCGTGAAAGGGGTCATAAACCGCGGAATCCCCTTAGTCCAACGATTCCAAACTCTAGAGTCCGTGGCTCAGTTTTTGTGTTTTCACATGTCAACGTGATTTGATGCATAAATGTTAAAATTATTTGTAATATTTCTTATTACTTGAAGGAAATTAGAATGTCCATATTGTGATGGAAGTTTTAAAGAAAGGGCTGCGCTGAAAGAACACATGAGAAAAAACCAACATAAGCATATAAATCCAAAAAAACACGGAATTTGACAAATATTACTTGATCAATTATCTAGAATTAGGAAAAAGGTGGGACGCGATCCATGCTGAAGATGATGCTGAAATCGAACACACTGACGACGCATCTGAAGAGTAAAGTCTTTTTAAGTTAAAATCCGTAATATGCAACTTAACTTTTTTTCTGATTTCCATTTTTATTTCAAGGATTTGGGGAGATTGGCATGATAAAGCCTGGGATGTTGTCTGTCTTTTTTGTGAACATTTTGGAGACATCGAAACTATTTTGTTACACATGAGGGTGAGTAAAGTGAATAAAAGAAGCCAGTTCAAAATTTAAATGTAGACTTCAGATCATTCAAGCCTAGGGTAAAAAACATACCTAATTCTCAAATGGATGTGGCCTGCCACTATTCACGACATGTTTGTTCTTCGACTGACCGAAAGAACACTATCATAGGTTGATTTGTTTCTGGAGCATTCTAGTGGGACCGCAAATGATGGAGCTCTTTTGATTTGGGAGGTGGAGCTCACTATTATCTTTTTTGACATTCCAGTGGAATGTTTGGATCAAATGAAGTGAGATGACGTTGAATGCAAACTACTTTTCTAATAACTGGTTTTAATCATTTTTTTTAAAGGAATCCCATGGCTTTGACTTCAATAAGATTAAGAAGGTGCACAAGTTAACATTTTATCAGCAAATCAAGATCGTTAACTATATTCGGAGACAGGTAACAGTGTGATTGATGAAGTCAATGGCTCATTTGACTTGTAGTGGGTGTCACTTACGCACTTACCTGCTGTTTTAGTTGTCTTCGAAGTTTCGAAAAACGTGATGACATATTGAGTCACCTTCATACTAATCAACACAGTGCTTTTATACCGGATATTGCTATTTGGGACCAGCCGCAGTCAGTATCTATCAGTAGCATATCTTTTTTTTTTTCAATTAATATGTAGCTGCATCCCTGTTACGGGTACACGGAACGGCGTTACATGTAGGAATTTGATATTTATATTGGAAAACAATTCTGTATTGGATTTCATGTGAGTGTTGTCATTCCCGTTAGCTCTCCAGGAAACACTTGCCTAAAGCACATCATTGTTGACCTTATTAATAGACCATTTAAGGCGAGCATGTCCTTTCAAATATGTATTGGTTTCATGATTGATCGATTCGTTGTAAGGATCATCTCTTGTCCCTACATAAATGCGACTACCTGAGGACATGGCTGTCTAATGAAACTGCGTCTAATGAGACCTTTTGCAGAACAATCTGCATTCCTGAAATCCAACCATTATTGTGGATCCAAATCTCTGAGGAGGAAATCCTTAGTTCTGTAACAGGGGCACAGGGAGAACTCTCACAAAATCATGGCAAAGTGAATGTCTATTTTTTTGTCTTTTTTTAGTTACTTTTTTCCAACATATGAAAATGATAACATATTGTGCTTTCTGGATGATTGCTACGATATTGCTGCTGCAAGTGAAACAGCAAGTCAGGATTCCTTCTCCAATTCGTTTCAAGTTGGAACTAGTTTAGAGTGCAATGAACTCATTCCATCGGATTCAATTTTATGGAATGAAAGCCTTCGTCAACAGTTGTTTAAGTTGTAGTTGTGGCTGTAGTCACTGCCCTCAAGCTGGTAAATATAGTTTTTGCTATTTGGGAGCGAGTGCAGCATTTCATTCTTTAATTTTAGAACATTTCATATTTATAGTTTTTGTCGAAAAAGAATAAAACCTTGTTACATTACAGTTGATTAACTTATCAGAACATGGCAACTTTCATCGATAAATAATTTTGTCAAAATAATGGCACTCCAGTGTGCGAGATAGCACAAGAAATGATGGGTAGCTTCTTGAGTCGGCATGATGGACACCTGATTAACTTCATTGTATTCGAAATGCTATGTTCAAAATTCTTAAGACTGCCTGGGAGCCTGAAATAGTTACACCCTAGCCAAACTGACTTTGTGACTATGTGACAGGGTGCAATCAAATGCGAGTCGTCGTACTGCCACCTGGAACAGGCTCTAAAACAAATCCAAAATGACGCAAATCACATATACTGTTTTGACGGAAAAAGGAGATCTAGGGAATCACTGACACTGTTAGGTTTTACAAACTGCACATTGCACCTCAGTAACGAATCATTCCTCCAAATTGTCCTGCGGTGGTTCAACCCCGGTGTGAATGTTAATATGTAACATATACAGTCAAATTCTTATACAGGTTTGTCGGGAACCCTGAGGTGTATTGGACCATGTGGAACCGGATAGGATCAAACGAGAGTATTAGGGCAGTCATTAGAAAGAAGATTGTTTGGTGGTGTTGTAGGACCCTTCAACTACAAGGCTATTACAGCCCCGTCCACTGCGTAGTTCTAATGCAGAGACTGCGCAGACATTACACTAATGCGACGATTTTGGGGTATTAGCAGTACCAAGTTTTCATAAGCAGTCACCCATGTCAGTACTAACTGTGGCTGCGTTGCTTAACTTCAGAGATCTGACGACGACAACAACAGGTGTATCCAGTACAGTAGGCTAGGGTGGTTTGAATATACGAGGATAGGAGAGGAAGTGCAGAGATCCGGGTCGTAGGTAGCAGAAGGGGTAGAGGAAGTTAGAAGCAATCGTGGGACTAGGGGATGGAGATAAGGTGGGGCACCTGAATTTTGCTTTCGTAACACGTTGGGCGTACCAGACAAACGCCCTCCAACGTACCAATAAGGAATAAAAGAATGGTGGGCAGCACAGTCTTTATTTCCACGGGGAACCCAACTCTACACCCGCACACGTGGCGAATATCCCTTTGTGGTGGGTACGACGTCATCTGTAGGGGAATTAAATGTCGGTAGCCATCATACCTCCAGCGCCGGTATTTATCCCTCAAGATAGGAGTCATCGTATGTTAAATTTGCAATCAACACTGCAATAGGACAGGAAGCAGCTGCTTGGTGTGCGCTCTTCCATTATAGGGTAGCGATAGGGGTCACCCATGGGGCTGGCAATTTGGTTTGTTAATTTTAACATTCAGCTCCGAAGCTTAGGTCAAAAACGTTACTGGCATATGCCTATAATTAGGCATAGGATATTATTTCTCACCTGTCAGAAGGTGAGCGTGGGCGACTCTCTCATGCGTTGAAAAAAATTCGTTGATCCGGTCAGGATGGAACCTAGCTGGACGCTATAAATTGAGTTATTGACGCTGGAGTCTACTACCTTAATTGATTTTCAGAACTCAAGAAAACGAGATTTACTCTGCAGAGTCTGCTTCGGTGGGTGGCAAGGATCTTGAGATGTTTGAGCAGTTGTTGATCAACTATGGTAAAATAATTCAAAATATCTAACCCACCAACTTTGTTTCACGGACAAACGGTAGTTTGGTGAAATTCGTATCCAGGGCCAGGTTGGGAATTGAACCCGGCATGTAGATTGGGGATGGAACAAGTTATTGCTGAAGGTATAATGATCAGTCTGCTCGAAGTTCACAGTCCTCAGAGGTGTAGTGCGAGATAATTGGGTTCAATACAATTAATGTCTAGACCTGGAATTATTATATTGTAAAAAAAAAAAAAACAACTGTCAGAGTTGATATTTAAAATATTTATTTAAATATCATGCCTAGTTCCGTATCACCACGCTTCAACGCTAATCACGTTGCCACTGATGACATCTTGATGACGTTTTGTGCTAGTGCGTTATGAAGGACCGCCAGCGCAATTCCTTAAGTGCGGCGCTTTATTTGGAGTCACCGCACGCCGCCGTCATGTCTTACATTATCCTCCGCCATTTTTCAAGCAGACAGCTCAACTGCCAGCCAATCAGAACGCAGCGTGACGTGCGGGACGCTATGTGAGTTGACCACTGGTAAACTCAACTACCGTCCCGCATAGCTGCTCTGCGACACCCCAAGTAGCAGTGTGACGTCACCATTTTTTGTGCTGTGTCGTCTGATTAAACGGTAAAAGCGTTAGCGCGTGGGTATACGGAACCAGGCATCAGTCTGCGGTGTAGAATGTTAACGCTACGAAAGTCTTTTAACAAAAGCGACTTTAAAGGCGAATGAAAGATTTTCTATATTTAGAGCGAATGATGGTCATTCGCAGTCCATCAACTCATAACTGGGGTATGGGCATACCGCATAATCTTTAATGCTACGTGTCGCGCTACGTAGCGAAGAATACGAAAATTGCTGTTCAAAAAAGCTACGTAGCAACTTCGTAGCGTGGGGATCGAATTCTTTTAAAACTGTAGCCGAAGCTTCGTAGTGCAGTTGTAGTGCTACAAACGCTACACCTTTTCGAGTAGGATTCTTTGCGTAGTGCAACATGGCGGCCTCCACTGAAGATATTGCAATGAATATGGTGGACTGCAATACTTATTGACAGTACCCAAAAATGAAGCGGAACAAATAAAAAATTGTATAGTTTTTAATTAAAGAATTAATTTCATTTTAAGAACATCTTCATCATACCCTTATCCCGCCCGTGGCAGGGTCGGGTCTGAGGGTCCACTGAACATACTCTGACTGGGGCTGGGGTCACCCCAGCCAGGCGTCTGGAACCCGTAGGAGTATTGACAGTTTGTCTGTGGGGGTGCCAACATTAAGAACATAATATTTTATTAAAGGAATTGAAATAGTTTAGTCCTCTTAAGTGCGTTATATGGCAACATGGAAGCCTCCATCTTTATAGCGCTACACATGTTGTTCAAATAGCTGCTACAGGTAGTGCTCTACGTGAATTTTCATGACGCGTACGTAGCATAAAAGCGCGATACGTAGCATAAAAGATTATGCGGTTAGTATGGGGGAGCGAAATCTTTTAAGCTACGTATCGCGCTACGTAGTGAAGAATACGAAAATTGCTGTTCAAAAAAAGCTACGTAGCAACTTCGTAGCGTAGGGATCGAATTCTTTTAAAACTGTAGCCAAAACTTCGTAGTGCAGGTGTAGTGCTACAAACGCTACGCCTTTTCGAGCAGGATTCTTTGCGTAGTGCAACATGGCGGCCCCCACAGAAGATATTGCAATTGAACATGGTGGACTGCAATAGGGTAGTTATTGACAGTACCCAAAAATGAAGCAGAAAAAATAAAAAATTGTATAATTTTCAATTAAAGAAATACTTTCATTTTAAAAACATTAAGAACATCATCATCATACCCTTATCCCGCCTGTGGCAGACTCGGGCCTGAGGGTCCACTGAACATACTCCGACTGGGGTCACCCAAGCCAGGCGTCTGGAACCCATAGGAGTATTGACAAAGTTTGTCTGTGGGGGTGCCAACATTAAGAACATAATATTTTATTAAAGGAATTGAAATAGTTTAGTCCTCTTAAGTGCGTTATATGGCAACATGGAAGCCTCCATCTTTATAGCGCTACACATGTTGTTCAAATAGCTGCTACAGGTAGTGCTCTACGTGAATTTTCATGACGCGTACGTAGCATAAAAGCGCGATACGTAGCATAAAAGATTATGCGGTTAGTATGGGGGAGCGAAATCTTTTAAGCTACGTATCGCGCTACGTAGTGAAGAATACGAAAATTGCTGTTCAAAAAAAGCTACGTAGCAACTTCGTAGCGTAGGGATCGAATTCTTTTAAAACTGTAGCCAAAACTTCGTAGTGCAGGTGTAGTGCTACAAACGCTACGCCTTTTCGAGCAGGATTCTTTGCGTAGTGCAACATGGCGGCCCCCACAGAAGATATTGCAATTGAACATGGTGGACTGCAATAGGGTAGTTATTGACAGTACCCAAAAATGAAGCAGAAAAAATAAAAAATTGTATAATTTTCAATTAAAGAAATACTTTCATTTTAAAAACATTAAGAACATCATCATCATACCCTTATCCCGCCTGTGGCAGACTCGGGCCTGAGGGTCCACTGAACATACTCCGACTGGGGTCACCCAAGCCAGGCGTCTGGAACCCATAGGAGTATTGACAAAGTTTGTCTGTGGGGGTGCCAACATTAAGAACATAATATTTTATTAAAGGAATTGAAATAGTTTAGTCCTCTTAAGTGCGTTATATGGCAACATGGAAGCCTCCATCTTTGTAGCGCTACACATGTTGTTCAAATAGCTGCTACAGGTAGTGCGCTACATGAATTTTCATGACGTCACCGTATGCACTACGTATGCGACGCTACAAGTATTTCCGTAGCTTAAAAGATTTCGCTCGGGGTTGCGAACGCTGCCGTAATACGCTCTGGCCAATAGGAGCGATCTGCTTATTTATAGCCACGCCCCGCGTAAAAGCTTTCTGCTGGGACGCCGATACAACAATTATGCCCGAAAGACTTGGTGCAAATTGAAAAATGAGCATATTAATAAGATGAAACGATACATTGACCCCCAACTGTCAAAAGTGAACTTGCGGCACTGTCGTAACCAAATGGTCAACGTTCGTGTGAGTACAGTAGTGCGAATGTTCTTCGGTGATTTACGTGAAAATGCAACGAATTAATCGACAGAATTTAGTAACTTTCGTGGAAGAATTAACTTTAAGGTGCTTGTTGGCGCATAATAGCGCCATGTGACTGACAACATTAGGATACTCTCTAATTTATAGCTTATTATTGGCATACCATTGCCTAGTAACATTTGCCGGGGTGCCGGTACCCATTTGCCTAATGCAGGCCTGGCCTAATATATCGATCGCTGCCAGTCCATATAACTGCAATTTGTATTTTACTGAGAATGTGATGATGACATTCTGTTAGTTGGGAACGGATTTAGGTATACCCGGATTTAAATGTATGCAATTGATTAATGAAGAAAATGCCTTACCCAGAAAATGTTGACAGTAGTTTGTTTTCTAGGCGGAGTAGCTTTCACTCGTAATGGCAAGAATTTCTCCTGACGTTGAAGTTTTATAATATTAAGGATTAATCGTAATATTATTGTCATAGCGCAGTTGACTAGAAAATGAGGTCTGTTCTATCCGAAATTTATAATGAATATTCATGTCAATGATCCTGCAGCCAGTTGTTAACGTGTTTTTGTTCTACATTTCAGGTGACACTGTCATTAATTTCTACCTGCAAGATTTTTAAAACCTTTTGTCTATTATGCATTTTTTGGTGAATCCTTCAGATTTTCCCTTTAAGGACAAATTGTTTTAATGTTTTTTGAAGTCCTACTTAAACTGCCATTTTATAATATGATGCGGTAAAGTTGAGTTGTCATGCAGACATCCGAAGGACCCTCAGAGCCATATTGCAAAGCTTCTACTAGCAAAGAATTAGTTAAAAATGCTGACTATATAAATCATTCAGATGCTGTGGATGACAAACTAGGCCCATCTTCATTAGGAAATAGCAATGACCATTGTAGTGTAAATATTAATAGTACCACAGACACAAGTAATGCAAATCATAAAGATCATGATTACCATCGTGCAAACCATCCTCTTGTTGGAGATAATAAGTCGAATTACTTAAAAGTTAGTATAGAAGTCGTAATAAAAATGCTGAAATTAAATGATACATTATTGCAGTATATTCTGGATGAAGAAAATCTTCTCAGATCGTTATCAGACGGTAAAATGATAAAAATTAGATTGAAGTGTAAGTTATTTGAAGTGATCTCGTTTGTGGATTTAGTGAAGCAGTATGTTTGTGAGTGGAATGTGGCCTGGGAACAACAGGATTTAACAGATATTAAATATAATATGCCTTTTTATAATCGCGAGTTGATTAAATCACTGAAGTTTAATTTACTACATCACGTGTATACGTTTTTATTGCATTTAGAGAAAATTATTCATTCAGGTTTAGAACTGTTGGCTTATCAGGGAATTCATGAAGTTTCTGTTAGCCATTTGCAAAAAGTTGTTGTTGGAATTGTTAACTATAATACTTTTCTAGAAGATGTGAGTAGCTACCTCTGCAGTGTTTTAGCACCAAGTTCTTATACTGATGTTGATTGGTGGATTTTTAACAAATTACCAAAACCAATTGGTATTGCAACAATCTTAAAGATATTTAGTGACATTAGAGCCAGTGCTTTAAGTAAAATATTTGTTTCTTTAATTATTGAGAACGTACGACAGAATGCGAAAGAATTTCAGAGTCTTAATGACAGTAATATTTGGCAAGAGTGTTTGTCGATCGCTGGCCATTATCATCCTGAACATCACGCGTTATCTCCAGTCTCAGATTTAACTGCTGGTGGTGGTAATTGTCAATTTAAAGTCAGTGAAATTCTAGTCCATGGACCACCCGAACGACTGTGTACCGCCAGGCCAGAGTTGAGTAATTATGAATCCCTAATCACTGAAATGCATACACTTTACTCTCAGGATGACTTAAACATTCGCAAACTTGCATCTGTCATACATTTAAGTTTTATGGACGTGCAGAATCCCAAGTGTAAAAATCAAACCAACTGGTTACTTTTTCATAATAATCAGGAACCGCTATTTACCCAGTTTGATAGTTGTTCAGGGAATATTAGGACGATACCAAATATTATTTCTGCATATAAATTGGAAGTTGAAAAAGCTTGTTTAAGTCACATAAAACAATGTTTGGAGAACCAACATGACACACAATGTTCCGATTTTGCTGTTGGAAGTGTACTTTTGTTATCTCCACATCAACTCATCGAAATGGGAAAATGTGTAATGAATGTTGCCTATTCTTTAGGTAATAAGTAATTGAATTATTGCGATATTTGAAAATGATGAATATTCACAATTGCTATTTTTATTAAATTGCAGAAACACAAGTGCCATTGACAAAAGTCTACCATCATTTCACCAGCTATTGTTATTTGTTAGCTGCTTTGAAATCTTGGGATCTCAGTAAGTTGAACTTTTCTGCTTACATGTGAAATGCGTTAACTATTTGTTAATTGTATGAACTCATAAAATGTTAAAAAAAGGGATGTATTGTTGTAATGATGAAAATTGGAAATGCATCTTACAGATTTTTGCAATGCTCTGGCTGCCATTTCCGCTCATAGAAGTGTTCCTACTTTAGTAGCATCTAATTGCTATGGGACATTTGCGGGACAATGTTTAACCAATTGTTTGGAACCGATTATTGGTCTTGAAGTTATGGTCAATACAAAACCAGGTTAGCTCTATCTCTCTCTCGCTCTCTTTGTCATGTGATAAGGATAAGTTTGATTTTTCGATATCTGGTAGGTTTTGATGTCTGCATGATACAAAATGAAACGTATCTGCGATTTTTGACTTCATTGGAAACGGCCAATTTATGGTTAGAAGCAAAACTTCATAACGCTCTACATTTATGGCATTTGAGGAGCTTTTGTCTTATAACACACGGAGATTTAAAGGTGCATATTTCGGTTTGCGTGTAATTTGGCATCATTTGTGCGAAAGTGTGTCATTTCTAATACTATCCTTAAAATCGACAGAGGATCATTGACTTGCTGAAGCACACTGTAAATATTACTCCTGTACAGAGATCGTCATGTTGTTCATGTACTTTGGCATCTGCATTGATATGTCGTGAAGCGTCCATTAGGCATTTGTCTTTGTGGGAAGAAATTGAAAAAGCCGCTGTAAGAATTCAGGTATTAGTTTTTTAGCTGATTTTTAATTGATTCTTGATATTATCTTTGAAGAAACACCATTTTGTCCAAATAATGGGATTGTTAAGTTGGGAAGTGTTCACCTTGTACCGACATCTGCGTGTGTTTTGTGGTTTTTGTTTAAAGAATTGTTCCAGTAGTTGTATGAAAGACTTCTGTAAAGCTTGTGAAAGAAAAACGAAAATGGAATTGAAAAGGCATATGCCTGGTAGAAAAATTTGGCGTCAACATTGCAAACGGAAAGGTAAACTATGAAAAATTGAATTTTTGCCTTCAAAGGTCACTAGGTTATGGATATTTAATTGTAAATATTAACAGTTAGCCTTAACTTAGGGTTTCCAGTGCAGTGCAGTCCTTATGCAAGAGTTGTGGTGGATGATGTGATGTTGCCCATTATTCAAGGTGTTGAATGCCTTCCGACTCCAGTTCAAATAAGCGTAATTAGCATGGCCACCAAGACGTTTTGTGAATCATGGATGAGCCATATTCTTAATAATCAGCTGAAGTTTAGGTTGGCTAAAATGACATATTAAAAACTTACCGCACATCCTCGATACTTAAAATAAATCTCATTTCTTAGTTTAAATGGAGCTCAACTTCTGAAGTTGGATTTTAATTATTTACTGGAGTTCTTGCATTCCCAGTCGTCGCTTTCCATGGAGACTCGCCAGAGTGTTCAAGCGTTGGAAATATTAAGGCATCTGAAAGGAATAGCAGCTCTTTTATTAAAACAGAACGAATCGTCAAGAGTAAATATTGGACTTCGGAACAGAAAAGTGGTTCCTCTTTGTGACTTAAATGGTAAGTTGTAAGTTTTGTTTCATCATTTGTTGCCTTTTGGGACCTTGAGTGCATTTTGGGCATTTGAGTTACAGACCTTGGCCGACAGGAAGACTCGCCTCAGTTGGAAAGCTTGGATGGGAGTGATTCGGTCACGTCTGATTCCTTGACAGATGAAGATTATGTTATTGATAAAGAAACCTGGCTGTCTCTACGTCTAAATCAGCCTAGAAGTTTTAGCAAGACACCGTTTTGGTGCTTTTCTTAATTGGTTTTTACATGTATCCTATGTGATGTGGATTTTTTAAGTTATTAAGCCCATCATCGTTGATACATCCCATCACTTGCAGTATGTCGGTCTCCATATGTACTCAGAGTGGCGAGTTGCGTTGGATACACCAGTTCTCGTCTGATCACTGAAGTTAAGCAGAGCAACCCCATCTAGTACTGACATGGGTGGCTGCTTGGGAAAACTGGGTACTGCTAATACCCAAAAATCGTCGCATTAGTGTAGTGTCTGTGCAGTCTCTGCATAAGAACTATGCTGTGGACGGGGCTCTAATGACCTTTGTAGTTGAAGGGCCCTAAAACACCAACAAACAACAAATCCATACGTACTCAGGATTAACATTCACCACCATTTTCCCTACTTATTTCTGCAGTTGTATTTTATTTAATTTCATCGAACCATTATTTGCCTTCTGGCTTTTATATTCTTCTATTCTTAAAATCAGTCCTAGGCTCACTTTTACTATTTATTATGAGCATGTCACATCTATTAGCGATAATTGTTTTGCAAAAAATCTCTTTTAGGCCGGAAGTAGCCATGTCCAGACATGATCAAGCGATCTCGTTGTTCCATTTGTTCTATAGAATTCCAAAGAAGCCATTGTATGTGTAAAGTTTATTATATGTAGGTATTTACTAATATTTAGTATTGAAAATGCTTTGAATTTTACCATCACTAATTTAAGTCAAATTTAATGACTCCTGTTTATAAAAAATATTGTAGTAAATAGTGCTGCGCATACTGATTTACCCAATCTTTAAATTCCATGCATATTCTGCAACGTGGTTGCTAAACAGTAGTCTGTCAGGCTACCAATCTCTAAAAAATATATATTGGCTTTAATTTGTGTGGTAAATACTGCATGGGTGGTCTTAAATTAAAATTTATGAAAATACTAAAAATTTCATGAACATCCCAAGCTTGGATTATTTTCATAAGAAGTGGGTAGTCTGACAGACTTATCGTAGGTTGACTTGCTGTATGAAAAATTGCTTATTGCACAGTAGACTTGCTAGTTATTTGCAAGTTATTTTAAAAGCATTGTTTGTTGTTGTTTTAAATTTATATCGCAAAAGAGTTGGTGTTGGTGTAAAGTTTTCAGGATCAGCAATTCAGGTGAATAAGGCAATACACAATTCGTTCGAATTGAAGTTGGTCTGTGCCACTTTTGCCCATTTCTTGATTCGTTACATTCCAAGAGTCAAATACTATGTGGATGTTAACTGACGTCTGTAATCCTGAAAATCATTTCAATAACTAGTAGAAAATTTATGAAATTTCCTTGCCTAGTCGGTCATTATTTAGGTGGTGTTAACGCTTCGTTTTTTCTCCATAAATGTCTGTTTTCGTACTAGAATCTTTTCATCTTGAGATGACAAAAGTTCTTGTTTTCCACAAATTACAGTATGTGATCTAGTCTGAACTGTACGATTGCAGATTGCGAATGTAAAAGTTTGTATAGTGCACCTGTATATATACTACAGCAAAAACTACCCAAATACTTGTAAGAATTCAAAGTTTATGTATCTGCTTGCTAGTAAAAAGAATCAGTTTGTTTCATATTCAAATAACTTTCTTGAACGTTGCTTAACTTTTTTTGTCTTTATCGAAGTATATTGTAAGTAGACCTCGCTGGCGCAGTGGGTAGCACGCTCGGTAACTACGACAGTAGTTCTAGGTTCGATACTGGCAGGGCCGGCGCTATATCTTACGGGGCCCTGTGCAAACTAATGATGCGGGGCCCCGTGCTAAATCATGGAGCGGGACCGTGCTATAAATTGGTTCATTAATCCGAATGTGCAGGCCCTGTGCCGTCGCACAGTTCGTACTCCCATCACGCCGGCCCTGGATACTGGAGGGAGCGGCGAGTTGCGTTGGACACACCAGTTCTCGTCTGATCACTGAAGTTAAGCAACGCAAGCCCAGTTAGTACTGACATGGGTGGTCGCTCGGGAAAGCTGGGTACTGCTAATACCCAATAATCGTCGCATTAGTGTAGTGTCTGTTCAGTATATGCATTAGAACTATACAGTGGACGGGTCTCTAATGACCTCGTAGTTGACGGGACCTTAAACTCCAACAAACAAACAAACAAACAAACCTGGATACTGGACCGAGGTGGGTTGGCTTCTTTCGGGCGAGAGAAAAGTCCTGAGTGCGCCTTCTGTCGAATGAGAAGTAAAGCCGAGGTCCTGTGTGGTGTACGATGGCATTTGCACGTAAAAGAACCCTCTCTACTATGGAACGAGTAGGTGAAGCCAAAATTTGCAGGTGTAGGAGCTCACTCCCTGACGTTGGAGGAGTGCCCCACGACTGACTATAAATAAGCGTAGGGGTTGCAGCTTTGGTCGGCGACCGGCTGTGGAAAAACACTATTCAATATATCCCCCTTGTGTCTATTCAGAGGGACAAGATGAGTACCCGACCCTGCCATAGGCAAGAAAAGAGTTAGGAGTTAAAGTATATCGAAAGTGCTGTGTACTATCATTTGTCCGCAAAATATTTCAGGGCTAGTATTTATTTTTCGGGAGGAGAGCCATCTTTTTGTTTGTTTTTCGTTTACGTTTTGCTATAGAACGAAAATTATAATGTAATTTCATGAATGAATTCTTGCAACATTTTTATGTATAATATTTTTTGGCGCTGTGTGAAACTGCGCGAGTTTTCCCATCTGATTTAGTCTAGCTTCATTAATCCATTTTTTCCTAATTGTGGCAAAGTCGGATACACATTAACCCGGGATTTAACAACAGAAACAATAGTGGATTGAAAAGCAACGATGGGAGAGCGCGGAACTCATTGACAAATTGCTGAATGGTGTTTTGAATGGTCGTAGGAATGTGTAGATCGCGAAGAGTTCGCTCCCCCCCGTCCACCGGTGTTGATAGAAAAGCTCTTTCGAGGTGGGAAATAGCCTACTATAAATAATTAAAGAGTCTCAAAACACCTCTCCGGATTGCTTGTCAGTTTGCATGATGCTATTATTTAATTCATCTAGATGTCGCTGCTGTAACTTGTTTGTAAATGTTCTGGGAGCGGCTTTTTGCGTTGGACACACCAGTTCCCGTTTGATCACTGAAGTTAAGCAACCCAACCCCATGTAGTACAAAACTGGGTGGCCGCTTGGGAAAAATGGGTACCGCTAATGCCCAAAAATCGTCGCATTAGTGTAGTGTCTGTGCAGTCTCTGCATAAGAACTATGCTGTGGACGGGGTCTAATGACCTTGTAGTTGAAGGGCCCTAAAACTCCAATAAAAAAATGTAAATGTTACTCTTTTCTCTTTTTGACAGGTTTTTAACCAAACGAGAGCTGAGAAATTAAACTTCAAGGGTAGGAGGTCGCCCTTTTGAGAGAGAATCGTTTAAGGTGGTATGGGCATGTGACGAGGAGGGGAGAGGAAGATCTTATTTGGTCCATTGTGGGACTGCAGGTAATTACGGGCACCAGAGGTAGAGAAAGACCAAAACGGACGTGGGAGCAGGTGGTGCAAAGAGGCATGGTGGCGTGCGGGGTAGAGGGGGACTTGGTAGGGGATAGGCGGGAGTGGAGAATTAGAACCCGCAGACCCGACCCTTCTCCAGGCGGGAGAAGTGTGAGATGATGATGATGGTAGGAGGTAGTCCTTCCTTTTTCTGACGTTAGCAAATGACATTTATGGCTCACTTAGGGCTAGAAGGAATCCATAAAGGATGCCTTTAGTCAGTGGCGGTTTTAGACACGTGCAAACTGTGCAAATGCACGGGGCCTCGCTTTTGCAAGTTGAAAGGGCCTCGCACTTTCAATTTGCACAGGTTTGCACAGGGCCTCGCGTATGCTAGAACCGCTACTGCCTTTAGTCCCAGAAGAACAGAAGTGTCAGCGTCACAAATCTCAACGGCTAGGAGCTGAACTAAGATCGTCCACCTGCCTGTCAGGCGGTTAGTGAATCAGTACCGACTCTTGAACTCTTGGTGCGTAGGTTTGATCCTGGTTTTTTTCGAGCGAGAGGAAGGGGAAGTCCCAAGTGCGCCGCCTTCCATCCCGAATGGGGATTAAAGCCAGTGCCTCGTGGAGAAATCCTTTTTTACGAGGAGGACATTTCGTATATTGGCTAGTAATTCCCTGATGTAGGAATTTTCTGGTAAAATACTTCTAGAAGTAGACAAGAGTCCTTCACAGTTGGGATTTCATCTCTCAAGACATCCTGTGTGCAAAAAAATTGAAGCTCAATTAAGTTCTTTATCAAGAGGAGGTACCTATTCAGAATTTGTTGCGCAAACTTTTCAATTGTTACCATTCTACTTAAAATTACTGTAGTATTACTAACTTTTTAGATAATCGAGAGGTACTCAGCCATAACTTTAATTATAATTAACCGGTAAGATTATAAAAACTTATTTGGGTTACATACACATTTTCGTCCTCTATCGGTACCATGGTTAAGTGGAAGTATTATCCTTCCACTTGCTTGCAGGTATGTCATCACCACCCTCTAGTTTAAAACCGCGTTTTGGATAGCTATCACCTAAGCATTACATTACCTGTTCAGTTACCGAAATTCGGAAGAAAATGAATTTGGTTCGAGCACACATACGCTTTATCCTAGACCTCATTATTTAGGCAATTCATGACAACTAACTATGTAGTTTTGAGGCCTTTTTTTGTAGTTGTTACAAATTTGAAACCAAGGACGAGTTAACTATAGTAAAATTAAAGAAATTTGCATTGTTCTGGTTTGGGATAGGGTAATAATTATTCGTTAACGCCCATTTTTTTGTATTTTAAAGTTACTTCCTCCACATTTTATTAATTATTTACTTGACTCGAACTTTTGACACACACAGGTTCGCCTCCTCTCTCTCTCTGTAGATATGTATTGTGTTCTGGTCACCAATTTTTCGTGAGCCTGCCTTCTCTGTCCTGAATCGGAATTGGAAACTGGTTCCTCGGTAGCCAACCTGTTTTGAAGATGAATGAGCTGTTCATAAATTTCTGTAAAAAATTATGTAAAAATCTCGAAGTACGTGATCTGTTTTTTTTTTCTTTTGCTTCCATGTAATTATAGTATTTGCCCGTCTATGACAGGGTCGCGTACCCAGAAATTCTGAGAAGTGGGACTATCTAATGGTTGGCAGAGATAGGGACACGACCAATAATGGACCACTGAAATATATTTAACGCAAAACTGTACTCCTCTTGTACTTCCAACACTCCTTCCATGTGGCCAATGTGTCCTACTCTTCCCCACTACTGTAATTCTTTCGTATTTTAGGTGATGACACGGGCTCTAACGCCGCATGTGCCTTCTAGTAGTTTGACTCTTGGGCTCTTGGTGCATAGGTTCAATTCTAGCTGGAAGTCCTTCGTAAAGAATCTACTTATCATGCGGTAAGCCCTGGGATTACTTCACTTCTGAGACGAAAGGTGCACTTGAGGTTATTAACTGTCTGGCTATCTATTTATGGAGGTCATTTACCGACGCCTGCGGGAAGAGAGGGAACCCCCTTCATCTTGGAATTTTACCGATCCCACACGGGATACTGGCTTTAACTCCCATTCGGTACGAAAGATGCACTTTGGGGTTTCCCCTCACTCACACGGATCGAACCTATGCTCCTCAAAACTGAAGAGGCAAGCACGCTACCGAAATGGGCCTTAGGGGTAGGCGGCCATAAATGACCACATAGGTAGATAGGCGAATTTTTTTAATTCCTGGCAAGTGAAGAAATGACTCTGTATCCTTCTAGAGTGCAGGTGAACCGATAGTGCTGCCATTACTCCTCTCTCCTATTTCTCGGGGGCACCTTTAAGACATTTATCTACTTCGCCATGAATCCAGTCCAGTGTTTTGCGGACTGGATATAGGGTGTTGGACTCTTGCATCAGTGGTTCCAGCTTCGATCCTGGATAAAGGTGGTGTGGCTACCTTCGGACGAGAGAGAGGGCCTCAGTGAGTCCTCCGTCAAATGGCTGTGGTGTGCGTACTATGTCACCACTGCACTAAAAGACCCCTTACTGTACATTCATACTCTTATCCCGGCTGTGGCAGGATCGGGTCTGCTGGTTCTAGCCCTCCACTCTCGGCTATCTCCCATATCCTTACGGACAACATGCTCCCACGTCTGCTTTGGTCCCCCCCCCCGCCCCGGCTTGCCTGTCTCCACTTCAACCATCTCCCATAGATTCTATGGGTGATTTAAGCCCTTTTAGGTCTAATATCATTTAAGCCCTTCTCTACTTGTTCTCTGGAGTCGCTAATTTTTCCCATATCGTCGGCAAATTCTGAGGGGCCCATTCTCCTTGGTGTACCTTGGTGAACCTTGGTGTATCCCGACCTTCGCTGGGAAGCCTCCGGTATTTCCCCAAGGAGTCCTTACCCTGGCTATGGAACACTGTCATAAGCCTTCTCCAAGTCGATAAAGATGACATGGAGATCTTTCTTTCGTTGCTGACGTTTAGTTTGGAAAAATTTCCAGTTGTAGAAGCCTAGCCCCTTTCCTGGTGTCGTTGGGAAGAAGAAAAATAGGCCGACTATAAATAACTATAGGGGTGGCAGTATTTGGTTGACAGCCGGCTGCGAAAAAATACCGTCCAACAGATTGCTCTTGAAGGGGGCAAAAATGAGCAACCGATCCTGTGATAGGCAGAAAAAACTGTTAGTGATGATGAATTCTGTACCTTTGCGGTGGGTCAAGATGGACAAAATGATTCCCCTTTTCAGGATGCCATTGACGTTTTCACCTTTTCTTGACCTTTGCGAAAGACTTTTGAAGGTTGTAATAGAAAGATTGAGGGATGAGTGTATTTTAACTACCCGAAATTTGCAGACGTACAAAAAGACATGGAACCCACTCCTTTCTTCTCTTTCTCCTCCTTCACCCTTAAATCTGTATTATTATAATACTAAAGTGAAAAGTTGTAACATATTTACTTTTTTTTATTAATTACCAGGTGAATAGATTCATCCAGGTAAGAGAAAAAAGGTATTGTTATGAATATATTGGTTGGTGAATAGATGTGGTGCAAATCTGTGCATAATGAAGTGGTCCTTTTTTTTTCTTTCTCTCTGAAGACTTGTTTGATGTGATCCAATGGAAACAGATTCGTGGCTCTCTTGTCTCCGCCCACAGGTACATATAGAGGACACACCGATGCCTTTTCACCTGAAATTTACGGTCGTTGCTCTGCATTCAACCACCTTCAGTCTCACCTGGTGCAAATTTCTACATCTGAAATCTCTTCATCCTTTTTATAAACTGCGACTTTGTTAACTTAGGCTGCGCCAAGGAGGAATGTTTGTCTACATGTGGTGCACCGGGCTTTTGATGCTCGTGATCGCATCAGGTAAAACTTTAATTTATTTATTTATATTTAGATTTTTCTCTCCGTCTCTCTTTTCATCCATAGATGAATGATCAACCTGTGCGGTTACTCATCTGGTTTTTTTAAATGGATGTAAATTTTATGCAGTAATTGTGCACGATGCTCTCAGCGGATTGTAAAAAAAAAAGAAACTGTTTACGACAGCATCTGAAATTGCAAGTGAAAGATTAAATATTGACATTAGAGATGTTGCCCTGTTTGAAGAAGACTGAGTACCCTCTGAACATGAAGAAGACTGAGTCCCTAGCTTTCAATTTTAGTTACTTGCTTGCTTGTTGGTGTTTTAGGGCCCTTCAACTACAAGGTCATTAGAGCCCCGTCCATAGCATAGTTCTTATGCAGAAACTGCACAGACACTACACTAATGCGACGATTTTTGGATACTAGCGGTACCCAGTTTTCCCAAGCGGCCACCAATGTCAGTACTAGCTGGGATTGCGCTGCTTAACTTCAGTGGTCAGACGAGAACTGGTGTGTCCAACGCAATTCGCCGCTCCCTCCAATTTTAGTGGCCAAGGGCAAGGGGGTGAGATTCGTTGTGGAGGAGAGGGAATTCCAGTGGTGCAAGAGTTTCGCTATCTAGATGGGGTCCTGTGCGACCGCCGGGTCCCAATAAAGTTGAAGGGCAAAGTTTATAAAACCGTCGTTAAGCCCGCTATGCTGTACGGCTCAGTGTTGGGCAGTTAGGAAGAACCACGAAAGGCAAATGCAAGTGGCTGAGATGCGAATGCTGCGCTACATGATCCGACAGAATCAGAAACGATTACGTTAGAGGTAGCTTGGGGGTGGAAGACATTGCGGAAAAGATGAGAGAGAATCATCAGTTGTGGTGGTATGGGCATGTGATGAGGAAGGGAGAGGAGGAGCTTATTAGGTCCATTGTGGGACTGCGGGTGATTCGGGGCACCAGAGGTAGATGAAGACCAAAACGGACGTGGGAACAGGTGGTGCAGAGGGACATGGAGGCGTGCGGGGTGGAGGGGGACTTGGCGGGGGATAGGCGAGAGTGGAGGATTAGAACCCGCAGATCCGACCCTGCCTCAGGCGGGATAAGGGTGAGATGATGATGCGGATGATGATGATGAGAGATGTTGCCCTGTTTGAGTGAAAGTGTACTGTCTTCCTGTACTACTTTGCTGGGCAATCCGAACCATGACAGTTCGGCGATATCACATCATATCGATATGTGCGGTGTGCAATCCGAATCACGATCGATCTGCAATATCGCACCGTATCGATATGTGAGTTATTGACAGCATAGAATACCAAATAGAATAAAATATTCGAAAATTGGCATCCATTTTTGTTTTGTTGACGGCTGGAACAAAGTGCAACATTTCTGGTCGAAATTAATAGTCTTTCCCCCATTTTGCTGGTAAAATAATTGGAATTATTAAATTAAATTTTGTTTTCAAAATTACTGTGATTCAATTTTAATCGAAATTACTATCCAGCAAGTTTTTTTCCCCTCAATTCCTTCAGTATCCAAGTGAACTACAATGGAGACCAAAAGTTTAGCAAATTCATAGAAACTATTTAGCCACTTATATATTTACATCATTCGATAATAGTCATTATGAAATTTATTAAAATAGTGTAGGAAATTTTGAACTTTGTAGCGGTTCTCGCCCGCTCCTGCTTTAATTTCGACGTACGTACACAAATCTATTCGAAATTCAATCCAAGTCCCTGTTACTTGTATCGAAAAATGGTGAGTTTATTAAACTAGTTTAACGAGCTAGTTAGATCAATGTAATTAGGTTACTTTTTTCTTTTCAAAAAATTAATTATAGTAATTAATCCCTTGTTATCCTATTGAATTTCATGATGACAGATTATATGTACATTTCTGATGTTTATTATTAGAGATTTTACAGTTTTAACCATCACGTTCTAGCATTATAATATGCCGTTTGCACCTGTTTAATATTTCTGAAAATAGATTGCCTTCTAAAACTTATTCATTTGAAACAAGTTTTTTTACCAGGAAATATTTCACGCCTGTTCGCATGTCATGTAATTCACATCTGTCATTCGTGATCTGTTTTTTGTTTACCAGATTTTACTTGATGCATTTTCTGAATTTGATGCAGAGAAACAATGCGCGAGTCTCTGTCCTAAAAATGTTGTATTTGTCAAAAGTTTTTTTTAGCAATCTGCGTAATCTCAAAATTCAACGCTTTATTCACCATGACGTAAATTCCTATCATCAAATTTTGACAGCCGTGGTGTAAATATTTCACTGTTATGTACACTAAATAGGTTTATACAGTGACTGTGAGTTCAATTCTCGCTAGATTCCGGCCTTATAGAAAAGAATAAACCATCCTTTTTAAAGGATATAAATTCAGTCAAGAAATTGGCCTTGGATTTCATTTTAAGAACTGTTTTGTCCAGATAATTATCAGGAGTAGGGTTAGTTCTTCTCCGCGTAGAAAGGGCTAGGTAGGTCCTAGGGCCTCGAAGAGAAACGATGGCATTTAAGGGATTATATTCAATTTTATGTTGGACCCGAAACTTATATTTTTATAGCTGCATATTCAAATTTCAGTTAAGGTCGTCTGTTGTTTTTTTGACGTATGTCATCCCTTCTTCAGAGGTCCATTTGTTCTAGACACATAAAAGTCTTAATCCGGCACTGTACACTACGAGCACGAGCTTTACTTCCGACCCTGGATAGAGAAAGATTAGACAGTCACACATTTTCATTTACTTCTCAATTAAGCCAGTAATTCAGCAATCAATTGAAAAGGACCACCGCCTTCAGTTCAGGACTGAACCTGAGTAGGCCCTACATAGTATTTAGGAGTTGAGGCTACGGGCACGAGCATTTGTGTAGTGCTGACTATTTGGTGACAGGCGTTTGGCATGTCTGTTGAAATGTTACCATTTTGTGCCGTAGCGGAATCTCCGATGTAATTAAGACCAAGTTCAAGAATTTATGTCATCTTGGGTAAAACATCCACTGATTTATTGCGCGAGGAGGTCGTTTTAGTTGACCTCTTCTTCTGAATTCTTAAGAGCGATTATTTTATGAGTGGCCCCTAGCTGTGTGTGGCTAGTTCTTTAGCCTCACAAAAACAAATTCAGAACTCTGCAGTTTGAAGAACAATAAGGATGTTGTGAAAATGTAGTCAAGTGATGGCGATGATAAAATGATAAAAGAGGAAAATTAAATTTCACGAAATGTGTACCGTTTCAGGAGCAGCAGTTAGTTGGATGTGAGAACAGTGAACTGTATTACTATTTGAATAGATGAAACTCGATTATTTCCAGCATATTTGTTTAATCTTTTTAGCCCACATCTTAGATGTAACACTGCGGAGATATTTTTATCACCAGTTTCGTTTCGTCTGCTGATAAAAGAATCTCGGTGGTAATCGTTAACAGGGCTAAGATACATTAGAAAATGTCACAAATGGAAATGAAAGAGTTGTTGAATTGTAAGATTTTGTACACAACGCACTACAGTATAACATTTTTTGTGCTTATTTTATCACCTTAATTGGTCTAACTGATGATGTGATTTCATATTTGCTCACAAGTTGGTACTTCATTTCAAAATGAGTATAAGGTAGCCATTATATTTTTGTCTAAATAAGTGTCTAATTCTTTTAAATCTCAAACACAATCAGTAACTTATCTGTACCAGTACAAAAACGTGGTAACTGGCACAGCTTTTCCTAGTTGTTGATTTCCTATTGAAAGGAAAAAAACAAAATATTTTATTATTCAACAGGCCAAAGAATTGATTCTGCCTGGTAAATTGTCTTCTCTGTGAGGTTGTATTATATTATATCCGAGGTTTTTTTTTCTATCTGAATGTTAGTTCTAAACTTTCCTCCTTCCACCCGTTAATTACTTTTATTTACCACTAGGAAGTACTCTTGATGTGCATGAAACTGTGGGTTATTTTGTATTTTGGTAGAAAAAAAAAACAGGATGAGATTATACTTGACGAGAGAGAGAGAAAGAAAAGGATAGCTATAGGGAATCTAAACGGAAGGTGTATTAATTAACGTTTTGAATGTAGGACAGCATCTTAACTATCGATTCCAGTTTGGTACGCATTTAAACTTAAGCGAGACAGTTTTTTTTCTTTCTCGCACATGCAGCAGCAACAGCAAGACACTTTTTAATCTGAGATCAATTTTTCATGGATCATGGATATGCATCAACGACGGCGATGATGATGATGATGATGTTGCTCTAGTGAAAGTCAACGAACTTTTAAGATTTATAATAGGCCCCTACGGTGTTTATTGTACTCATAGTCACCTCCGGATATATCGCGCTCATCGTAAATGCATCATTTTCTTGCAAGAAATAATAGTTGTTTGCATATTTCTGGGCTGCTGCGAGAATCTTTCAAATAATCCTACTTGTTCTTCGTCCCAAAGAACACCTAGAATAAGAAAAAGAAGAGCCGTAAAATTCAAACGGCCCTCTTACCTCACACAGACCGAGTTCAAAGATCTGCTAAGTACTATAACAACTGCTTGTTATAGTTGTAGGTGCTGGGACAAAAACTCGAAATATAAACTCGATTTTTATTCTATATACAGAAAACCTCATTTTTCTAGTTCAGGAAATTAAAAATTAACTCTCGGGGTGACTTTCAAGATTCTGTTTTGTCTTGGAGAGAAAGAGACGGCAACTTGAGAATGGTAGATTTTGAATTAGCACTTGAACTATCGCTACATACCTAAGTGTAGCAGTTCAACAGACCTTTGAAAAACATCACCATGCGAGTTTCAGGATAGAACGTTCTGGTTCGGAAGCTTTCTTCGTGTAAGAAAGAAGGCAATAAAAGGGATCGTGACTGTCAGGTCTCGGCAGTCAGTCATGTAAATCACAACTTTTGACTACTTCGTCAGTTGTTTCAGGTTCCATACTGGATCAAGATGAGTTAAGTTCGATAGAGGAACCTCGTCTTATCATAGAGAATTCTCGTCTTATCACTGAATTTTCGTTCGTTCGTTGGTGTTTTAGGGCCCTTCAACTACAAGGCCATTAGAGCCCCGTCCACTGCATAGTTCTAGTGCAGAGACTGCACAGACACTACACTAATGCGATGATTATTGGGTATTAGCAGTTCCCAGTTTTCCCAAGCGACCACCGATGTTAGTACTAGCTGGGGTTGCGTTGCTTAACTTCAGTAATCAGACGACAACTGGTGCATCCAACGCAATAAGCTGATCCCTTATCACTGAAGGACGGGGCTGTAATAACCGTTTTAGTTAAAGGGCCGTAAAACACCAATGCAACGAAAAAAAAATCGATTGAGGAAAAGTGCTCCAATGAAAAGTAATAGACTGACGATAAATTAGCATAGGGTTGCAACGCAGGTGGCTCATGGGGCCCTAGGCGGCTAATTACAGAGGTACTTCCTTGCCATGTAGTTTATCGGTCATTTAAAATGTTCATAGTCCTGGGGTTCACCCTAACTTCTCTGATTGAAGGGACCGTTTCTAAAGAGCGGCGAGTTGCGTTGGACACACCAGTTCTCGTCGGGATCCGGAACGTTCGCCCCCGAAATTTCGCTCCTGGGTACTTTTCGCCCCCGGAGCTTTCGCCCCCACACATTTCACCCCTCGGATACCTTCCCAGGGGCGATACGTCCGAGGGGCGAAATGTGTGGGGGCGAAAGCTCCGGGGGCGAAAAGTACCCAGGGGCGAAACTTCCGTAAACCGTAGTTGACGGGACCTTAAACAACAACAACAAAGCCGTTTCTAAATGTTGGCTTTTCGAGAGGCTTTGTTGCAGAGTCATAGCAATGCATTGGGTTTGGGACAATGGCATGTGCGTGAGAGACGCTCGGACAATTTAGAATTTAATGGGGGCGGCGATGGACCCACTTGCCTAGGGCGCCTGAAACTCACGAGCCGTTGCAACATTAAGTTGGCAGGCGGCTGTGTAAAAATTGCTGTCTAACAGATAGCCCATATGTTCCAGATGTTCAATTTTTTTTACAGTAAAGTGCTTGCCTGTAGAACTTCCTAGCTGTTGGTGAGAACGCGTTACATTTTTTTGGTGGGATAAATTTTCTTCTCAAGGAGGCCCAAATAAGAGGTCACTCATGCCGATGCTGTTACACACTACTTTTCTAGTGAAGCTGATTCTTGGAGATGATTAATGTTTTTTAATGAATGCGTTAAATAGATACACAGGAAAAAGCACATCATCATCATAATAGGAAGTTGTCAAAATGCTGCTCGACTTGTTCTGATGTTTCAATTTGCATATTCAGTATTCAATTGACGACCTGCCCAAAAAACATGATGATAACGATATTTAATTTTTTTCTTCTCGAAGTATTTCAATAGTTGTTGTGAAATGCAACACCTTAGGTAAATTTCGGCGATTAAAACTCATTGGCATAGGTAAAAATATAATGTACTGGGTCACTGGTTCGTGTGTCCAGTCTCTGTGAAACTCATTAGCTACCTGACATACCTTATATTTATCTGATGTCAAAAATGCCGTTTTTCATTCCACATGTCCGTTTCAGCTACCTAGTGACCTTTACCTATAAATATCTTTATTTATTATGTGAACAAGCTCTAATTTTTAGATAAACTACCACTTGTTTGGTTTTGATAGACTTTATGCCTGAATCAGGTGCTTTAATGGACCTAAAGGTGATCGATCGACTTCATAGCTTCTGAAGTTACTGTAGTTTATTATTATTTTAAATGGATCGACTGGTTGCCCAAATAGTATCCGTTGGGAAGAATATTGGCATATTTAATGGTTTTCTGGGCCGCAGAATGCCTCTAAGCGCTATTTTGGCCCACTTGTTGTTTATCTATATCCACCAGGACCTTGTATAACCAAAATTGACCTCTAATTTTTTTTAAGTGTTGTTATCTAAATAAGTATGCAGTCCCTTAATGAGAGGAGATTCAATACGGAAATGATTAGTTGATTTTTTTGGGAGTTTCATGCTCTTTTCTTACCTTTTTTTTCATCGACTTTCTTTTCAGAATTTCTTATCCTAAAATTTCAAAGTCATATTCAATATTACTTGTGTTACCTTGAAAGAATGCATTCCAAATTAAGTTTCATTGTAATATAATAGAGGAAAATGAAATGTCATGTGGTGACCTCCTCCTCCTTCTTCCCTTCAACTAAAAACGCTTCTGAAAAAGTTCACGCTCTTATGAATGTGGTGAAATGTAAGATGTGCACACCTTCACAGGGGTCAAGTTGATCCATACTCCTGGGGTTCGTCTCTCGTGTTTTATCTAATAAAATCAACAATATAAATTCGATTGATATTGTAAGATACCGTAGATAAACGTGCAAATGTCTAAAGACATGTACCATTGTCCACTGGACATTAGGTCGGAACCGGTAAAAAATGATGCAAAATACAAGGTGTAGGAGCTCGTCCCATGGCGTCGGTTTGTTTGTTGGTGTTTTAGGGCCCGTCAACTACAAGGTCATTAGAGCCTCGTCCACATCATAGTTCTTATGCGGAGACTGCACAGACCCTACACTAATGCGACGATTTTTTCGGTATTAGCAGTACCCAGTTTTCCCAAGCGGCCACCCATGTCAGTACTAGCTGAGGTTGCGCTGCTTAACTTCCGTGATCAGACGAGAACTGGTGTGTCCCTGTCCAACGCAATTCGCCGCTCCCCATGGCGTCGGTGGAGTGCCCAAATGAACAGTAGACCGACGATATTTAAGCATAGCGGTTGCAGCTTTGGTCGGCATTTTCCCGTCTATTGCAGGGTCGGGTACCCATCTTGTCCCTCTGAGTGGACACAAGGGTGATACTGTATATTGGACAGAATTTTTCCGCAGCCGGGTGCTGACCAAAGCTTCAGTTGTTGTTGTTGTTGTTTATTGATGTTTTAGGGCCCTTCAGCTACAATGGTTATTAGGGCCCACAAAAGCTTCAACCAATATGCTTATTTATTGTCGGTCTACTGTTCGTTGGAGAATTCCACCGATGCCAGGGGGCGAGCTCTTACATCTGGAAATGTTGTCTCGTTAACCCGTTGCATAGCTAAGAGGGTTATTTTACGTGCAAATGACATCGTGCACCACACGAGACTCATCCGAAAGAAAGAACATTCGGGGCATCTCTCGCCAGAAAGAAGCCAACCCACCTCGGTCTAGTATCGAACCTAGAACCGAGCACGCTTGTTGTTTGTTGGAATTTAAGGTCCCGTCAACTACAAGGTCATTAGAGACCCGTCCACTGCATAGTTCTAATGCATAGACTGCACAGACACTACACTAATGCGACGATTATTGGGTATTAGCAGTACCCAGCTTTCCCGAGCGACCACCCATGTCAGTACTAACTGGGCTTGCGTTGCTTAACTTCAGTGATCAGACTAGAACTGGTGTGTCCAACGCAACTCGCCGCTCCCCCGAGCACGCTACTCCCTACGTCACCGAGGCAGAATGTAGTGTAGGAGTAGGCCTAATATAAAAAATCTTGACCGTACTTTTTTGGTCATTGTCATCCTAAGAATAAAAAGGACCTGCAATTTAAATGCTGTCGTTCATCTTTTGTTGTTTACTGAACTGAATCGAAGCAGTCACCTGGCTTTACCTGATTTCTCGAAGTGACCGTAACCTCCTCCCAAAGCGATGAAAATTTCATGATATGCTACTTAATAGATAAAAGTTGACTCCACATTTACATTCTTAATCAGTATTGTGTGTCATATAATTACCTTATAAATGAGGATGATGCGAAGAATTTAAAAGTTTATCTTCCGTGTTTAATTCCGTTTCCTGATATGTTTTTCTCATTTGAAAAGTATTTATTGTCCCTGTAACTTTTACAATACTCGTTGATAAAGTAGCGAACTGTTAAACTGGAAATGTGCTAAAAGCTATTATAATGTTTATAATAACGGGCAAGTTTTTTTGTTCTTCTTCAGGACAGTCAAAAAAATAGGCTAGATCATTAAGGCGAAAAGGCGACATTCCAGGATAAGCTTTTCCTTTTCAGAAACAAACTGCTTAAAAGCAAAGCAGCTCCTAACCCTTTTTCCGGACTATGGCAGGGTCGGGTACCCATCATGTCCCTCTGAATGGGCAAAAGGGCGATCTATTGGACAGTGTTTTTCCACAGTCGGTTGCCGACCGAAGCTGCAACCCCTAAGCTTATTTATCGTCGATCTACTGTTCGTTTTTTGAAGAATTACACCGACGCCAGGGGTGGAGCTCCTACACCTGGAAATTTTGGCCTCATCTACCCGTTGCGTAGTAGAGAGGGTTCTTTGACATGCAAATGCCATCGTACACCACACGAGATCCCGGTTTTACTTCTGATCCGAAAGAAGGCGCACTCTAGGCCCCTCTCTCGCCCGAAAGCAGCCAACCTACCTCGGTCCAGTATCGAACCTAAAACTACTGTTATCGAGCACGCTACTTATTGCGCCACCGAGGGGGGGGGGGCTCCACTGTATTAACTCAAGTGTCATATGCAAATTTATTCCAGTGCCGTCTTAGCGCACTTGTTAGGGGGCCCCACGCTAATGTGCGTGTATCAAGTCACCATTTATATGAATATGAATATGTAATCCTTTGTGGCGGATACCTTGCTGGCGAGATCTTTTCATGCTAGACCCATATGCCCAGATCTCCACCAGCACCCCAGCAACACCTTTGCCTTTCGCACCCATTCCAGCCGCTCCACCCCAGAACCTCTTCCAATGTGGGGGTTCCCCAACCCCTTCTGCAGTGATCCAGTGCTGGGCAGACCAGTATCACATGCATGACGTCCTCCACCGGCTCCCTGCACAATCCACAGCCCTCCTCTCCACCTGTGATCTTTGCCATCCTCTGTTTCGTCTCCAGTGACCCAGCTCTTGCCCGAAACAGAAGTGAGCTCTCCCACGTATTGTCGTAGATTACCTCCCTCTCTATGTTAAGCTTGTTCCCATACACCCTCAGCGTTTTCTTTGCAGCCCTTCCCTCCATACTCTGTCGCCACTGCCCTAACCCCCATTCCATCACTTTGTCCTGTACGAGTCTTTGCAGCGTTACTGCCCCCTCCTTGCCCTCCCTGGGGTGCAGTGTTATGCCTATCTTCTTTGACATCCTGTTTACCCTCCTCTCCCAGTTGGTAGATAAAGTAGCTACTACCGGTATATACTACCGGTATATTATTCCTGCGAATTGTTGTCGTGGGGGCCTCAACAAACCGCTTTGCCCAGGGGCCTATAACGCCGTTAAGACGGCACTGCCAAACATTGCGTGTATCGAATTTAGTTTTGGCAGTTTTATTCGCTTCCTCTTTTGATTTATCGCGTATTCTTCCTCGGGTTGGGCAGATTTATGATAACGAGACATTTCTTTTATCGATTATCTGGCTTGTGACCAGCCGGCTCGGCTCGTGACCCGCACGCTCGGCAACTGCGTCAGTAGTTCTAGGATCGATACTGTACCGAGGTGGGTTGGCTTCTTTCGAGTGAGAGAGCGGCCGCGAGTGTACCTTCTTTCGGATGAGATTCCCGTGTGGGTGTACGATGGCACATGCACGTCAAAGAACCCTCTCTACTATGCAACGGGTAGATGAGGCAAAAATTTCCAGGTGTAGGAGCTCGCTCCCTGGCGTCGGTAGCATTCCCCAACGAACACTAGACCGACGATAAATAAGCGTAGGGGGCAGCTTTGGCCGGCAACCAACCGGCTGCAGAAAAAAACTATAACCAATATATCGCCTTATGTCCATTCAGAGGGACAAGATGGGTACCCGACCCTGCCATAGGCGGGAAATGGGTTAGGAGTTGCTTGCTTGTTGATTATCTGGCTTGCAAGTATTGCTTGCGGAATTTTATTGCCTTCCCCGTTGTGAAACTGAGTTACCGTATGTCACGAATCTGTAATTTTGAGATCCAAGACTGCCATGTTGAAACAAACTTTAAATGCCGCGTTAAGGAAGGCGGTAAGAAAGCGATAACTACTAGGTAAAATGGTAATTTTTAAAGAATATGACAAAAAAGAAACTATGAATTTTAGGCTGTGGTGGTTATCGTAGGGTTTTTGAACTTTTGGTAACAGAGAATTACTTTCACTCGTTGTTAGACAAAATTTTTTGCGTGGCTAATATCTTTAGGTACACTGGTACAACACACCAATTTTCGTGGAATTTGAGTGCTGATGATTGCACGCAATGCAGAAGTTTAAAAATATGAAAGGTTATGCATGACTGGGCTGTGAGAGCAGTACTGTTTTAGTGAATCTCTTACGTTACGAAATGATATTTGACATAAGTTGACTACAATTATTAATATGATCTCAATAATATTAAAAAAACACCCTGGGGACAAAATCCGACATGCCATAATTGTTGTCCACACCTTCCTCTTCAGGCATATGTCTGCACTAAATATACAGTATAGGAATGTTGTTTGGGAAAGAAATTGGTAAATCGACATTCATGGCATTGTTTCTAAGGCCGTCTTCCGGATCTTCGGAGGTCACTTCCGTACTGGAAAATTTTTACTTGTTCTTAAAGGTCCCTGGGCGTGGTATCGATTAGGGGCGAGAATCATAGCAGTAAGACATCTATCTCTAAATGAATACATGTCCCAATACACGTGGATAGAAATGACTACTGGCACGTGACTGAGGTCAACAAACTTTACGTGTCCTTGTCATCAAATTCTTGTTAGTTTCACTTCCCTGCGTGTGGCTTGTATCATCGTCATCCTACAGTATGTTTATTTACAGGTTTTGATTTGAATTTAAACGGTGACCGCTTTAGTGGTGTCATTCAGTAGAGTCTACATACAGTATTACTTTCGTTGGTAAACAAACATATTACTAATCGTAACAACAGGTCACTCATTCTTCTATCTGAACTAGTGTCAGTAGTATTTTTTTCTTGGCCAAATTAGGTGCTTGGGTCGTTTGAGTCCATTCCTTGACACGTTTCTAACCTCCTCAAAGAGGCTGTTACAATTTTTTCATCATTTCTCCAACCTTCACTGGGAAGTCTCCAGTATTTCCCCAAGAGTCCTTACTCTGGCTATGAAACCATCATACATATCCTGAACTATTCGAATAAACCCTTCTCCTACCACCTTTTTCGTAATACCTCCCAAACTACCTGTCGTGGAACGCTGTCATAAGCTTTCTCCAAATCAATGAAGATTGCATGGAGATATTTCTTTGCTGCCCTATGCTTTTTCTTTCATCTGCCTGAGAAATAAAATTGGTTCCATTTTGGACCTACACCTGGCATGAACCCCAACTGATTTCCCCTTTCAGCAGTTCTAGCCTGGAGAGTGGTAATATCCAACTCTCACGCCATGCTTAAGGCATTCTATCTCTGCTAGCTATCCTATTGAAAGTATCCCTAGCCACCTGATTCCTAGGTTACACCACACTTCAATGGGAACTCTTTCTGGGCCTACCATTTTTTGACCATCCACTCCAGACGTTCTCTCCCCCTGTAGCATATGGGAGGCTGTGGAAATACTCTTTTAACCTCTTTACCTCAGCAGGGAGAAACAGAACCAACCTTTGCTACCCTTCACTGTTATGGCTTGGAAGTATATCTTTAGCTACCCTTCTCTCTCTTCTTCCTTGGTCTCTAACTGACCATAGAGGGCCTCATACATCTGGTGTTTGGCCAAGGCAATGATCCTCCTAGCTGTGGTCTTGGCGTGCCTATAGTGTATTTTAGACTCCTGGACTCCTAACTCAATCAGCCTGTGAAATGCCTCCTTTTGTTTGATGGCTGCCTCTACCTTATCATTCCACCACCATGTCAGCCTGCCCTGGAATGAAGCTCCTACTCTAGCCTGGCCTAGAATGGCTTTCCTACATTTTCTATTTTTTCTGGCGACCCTGTCCCACATGGCATCAGCTGTCCCTTCGAAATCCAAGTCTACCAGGCTGTTTTGGTGGGCAATTTCAACCACCTAATAACCTGCTCGTCTTTCAATGAATGTGCCTTGCCTGCTGCTTTCACTTGGATTTCTAACATACTGTAAGTAACCTTTGGCCACATTGTTTTTGAAAATTTTCACTGGGAAGAGCCCAGCATTCACAAACATCTGCTCTATGTTGCCCTCTGACTATGAAGAAATGTGTGTGACCGTCCTTGTGGTGACTGTGGCAAAGTGATCAGGTGATTGTCCCTCGTCCTAAGTTAGGATTTTAGATATTGATAGACCCTAGGCTATTTCAATTTTGAGGCCCTTGTCGAGCTCTTTTGAGGCCCTTTTCTTAAGTTTTGAAGCCTGCTAAATGTTGAGGCCCTAGGCTTCGGCCTACTTAGCCTAGTGGTAAATCCGGCACTGTATAACACAATTGATCATTAAATTACTGGACTGTCATATTGTCGTGGGCCTTTCAGCACTCATGGATTTCCTGATTTATTCAGTCCGCCCCCGCTGCATGGTTTTTTTTAAACCATGATATAAAAACTGACATCTTGTGGGTGTTTATAAAGGTGTTGCAGAAAATGACAGTAACATACAAGAGGGCTGAAATAATTTTAGTCAATATTGTTACTTTCGTGAAGAAGTAAGTGATTCTTTAGATGAAATTTAGGACAAATAAACCAGTCTGTTACAATATGTAGGTGAGAATATGCTGTTATATTTGTTACTGTTGATGTTTCACTCACTTGTACGCTAATGTGGCAAAATTATATTAGGTCATTGGTCGGTAAATTTAGGTTGATAATTGAATGAACTTTCAATAATTTAAGAGTTATTTTTTGTAATTTTAAAATTACAATCTCGTTGGCGTATTTGTCACAATTTATATGTAAATTTTATAGTTGAATAACGCCTTTAGTGTTTCCTGAACATGACCACTGTAGAACGCGCGTCATTGGTTACTAAGCAACGTGTTCCTACGTCCATTAGTAGCAGCGCCCTTTCGAACGCAAAACAGGAAATTTCGAATATTTTAAATTGGTGTTTTGACCTAATGAGGCTAGAAATGTTTCGTGAGTCCAAATAATTGGTTCTACCTTACGTTGCAAACGTCCTACAGTCTAAACTTTTACTAAATGAGCTGTGTGGGTAGTTTCTGGTATTTTTGGGCGGAGGGATGTTTCACTTTTTTCTCAAATCAGAAAAACACTGAAGTTCTGTTGTCACACGAGGCCCTAATCGAAAACTTGTCAATTACGCCTATATCTTCTGTGTGCAACATTTTATAGTTATCTCGATATTTTCGTAAAAAACTGATGGTGAAATAACTAAAAATGCTTATGTTTAAGTAGTGATGCTATCATGAGATCACAGGGAAGCCTTAATTTTTTTCTTTGTGAAAAAGAAATAATCATACTGTAAGTCTCAATGGACACTACCTTTATACTGTTCTAACCTTCAATCCCAGATTTGAAATCTCATGGCATTTGCCTTGTGACCTAAATTGCCATCAATTATAGTAATAAAGTGGAATTACTACACGGTTTTCAAATTGTTTTTAAATTTTTCGTCAGTTTCCTTTTGGAGTGTCGTACTTTGGTACGCGCACCTTGTAAATCATGAAAATAAATTAGGGTTTAGCCTTCAGTACCACGTACAGTCCTTCATTCCATATTCACTAACCTATTTGATGCATGAGTCATTCGCTATTCAGTTGATTTCCATTTTATCTCTAATTTGAAGGATGTTGTTTTTATTAAATCACCACAGATGCGTGTCTGAATCATGTTAATTACAAAAACCTTGATTTCTATTTAGGCTCTGTAAACGGAGTACAGTATTTCGGAAAGCCTATTGGATCTTTCAAGAATTACCATCATGGTGCTGTTGGAGACGTTTATGCCGTCGACTCCAGGACTATCCATATTCGTGGATTTTCATATGATGGACAAGGACCAGGTCAGTAGGTCAGGTGTATCTATGCAATAATGACAGTTGCCCATGATTCTCCTTTAACCGGAATTCAATATACACTTAATTGGGTTTTGTTCTAATAATTATATAGTAAAAATAACAATACACATTGCACTCTTTGCTCTATTTTTCACAGGTTCCATTCTATTACTGAAATAGTTTAACGCATTATTTAATTTCAAATTTATTATTGATGGTATTAGGGGAACTTGCATACAATGTCAGTAATTTTATTGTTATAATAAAATATGCAGTAACTATAGATGGGAGGAGAATCTGGATCTAAGGTCATTGAATATATCTCTCTATGATTTTTGTTCATGATCTTATATCATGCTACGTAAATTTCTTAAAAGGAAACAATGTAATTTGAGGAAAACAAATCTTAAAATTGCTTCCCCCCATTCTTTCTGTCTACTTGTTTGAATGTATAAGTGAAGAAAGGCGTACATTCGGAGTCATAACATTTAATCATTTTTTTTAACTTTTTATTTTCAGATGCGTTTTTCTGGGCAGGGTCATCTGATAAGCCTGACGGATCTGGATTTATTGTTCTGAACGAAAAGGGAACGTAAGTCATTCTGCATTCGTTATCATTTTTGAGGCATGTCAGGAGAAAATAATGTAGTAATGTAGACAGGTACACGTATGTGAATTTTAAGCGATAAAATAGCCTTATGGCCTAGTGAAACAGATCAAAACCTTGGAAACGTCAAGGCCGCCGTTTAGGTCTGCCTTTTTATTGTATGCCCAATTTGCATTTTATTTGTATCGTCGGACGACGGCGACTGTTTCTAAACCCACGTCTAGTATGTTATGTTACGCCAACGGGTTGGGGAGTCGGCCAAGCAGCCATAACGGGCCGAACCTTGTGGAGGCTGCTCGCGGGTGAGAAGGCGGTAGAAGAGGGGGAAATGAAGCACCCAATGTTCAACCAACCACCCATGTCGGTACTAACTTGGGTTGCGTTGCTTAACTTCAGTGATCTGACGAGAACTTGTATGTCTATTAGTGAATATTTAGCTGTGTTTCATTAGTGAATATTATTAGTCTATCTGTCTCTCTGTAGTTCATTGAAGCAGTGGTTAGGCCAGTTACGCTATATGGGTCAGAGTGTTGGGCAGTGAGGAAGAGAGGTAAATAGAATGTAAGTAGCCGAGATGCGAATGCTGCGATATATGAGCGGGGTGTAGAGAGCTGATAGAATTTGGAATGAGTATATTAGAGGTAGCCTGGGGTGGGGGACATCGCGGGAAAAATGAGAGAGAGAGAGAGAGTAGATTGAGGTTGTATGAACACGTGAGAGAAGAAGGAAGGAGGAGCTCGTTAGGTCCATTACAGGAATGCAGGTGGTTGGAAGCATCCAGGGCAGGAGGAGACCGAAGCAGACGTGGGAGCGGGTTGTCCGTAAGGATATGGTAGTGTGTGGAGTGGACAGGGACCTGGTGGGAGATAGATGGGAGTGGAGGGTTAGAACCCGCAAACCCGACCCTGCTGCGGACCGGATAAGGTATGATGATGATGGAGGTAGTTCATTTGAAAGCGAACTGGTCTACTGAGCTCGAGAGGTGGTGCTTGACGTTGGTGATTTCTTTCGACCAGTAACTCCCTTTGACGTGCGCTTTATCACCACTTCACGTAAAAGAACCCTTTATACGCGGAAATGAAACGTAGATCGATGAAGTTTGTAGATGTAGGAGGTCGTTTAATTGCCATAAGTAATTAGCCATCCGGCATGAGACGCCCACTTTAAATAGCTCAATAATAAATCCAAAATTGAAAATTATCTCTGTAAAATAGAAATATTTTTTTTGAATTCGCAGTAAAGATGTTTTGCAGTCATATCGCAACAAGGACATAACCATAACTCTTCCAGAAGGAAAAACGTTAAACGATATCAAATGGCTGTCAGTGTGGTGTCGATCATTTTCTGTAAGTTTTCTACTTTAGTTTTAAACGTAGAAGTGCATTTCCCTCCGCAGAACATTAAGAAACAAAGGAAATTATTGATACTAAGTTTGGTTAATGTGGTGCAGGCCAACTTTGCAGATGTTTTCATCCCCACAAATTTCGAGTATCCAAAGCCAAGAAGGTTGGAGAAAATCGTTGGAGTGATGCACAATGCAAGCTCTGGTCCCATCGTTGCCGTAGATGCGCAAACATTTATGATTCCTAATTTCTATTTAGATGGTCAAGCACCAGGTAATGGGCTGAGAAGTTGGGTTGTCATTGTTGACCTGACAATGCTTAACTTGAAATTTGTCGTAATGATATAATTTTTTCCTTGGCAAATAACAGATGCCCATTTTTGGGTCGGCACTGGAGCAAAGCCTTCAGTTGATGGTATTCTGGTACCAGATGAAAATGGAAGGTAATCTCTCAGTCATTATTTAATGCAGTGCCGGATTTACATACAGACCAAGATCTAAAACCCCAAAAGGACCTTGGTTATTTGAGTTTGAATGTTGTTTTTATCTTAACTTTTCACATGAAAAACATTCGTCTATTTCTAAATTTGCATATCCTGATATCCATAGATGGGTTATCAGTCGTACCAAGTTACGATTTTGTCGTTTGGCTCCTTTGTTTAAGGGGTCATTCTACATTTTTAGCCTTGAGTCCGGTGTTTGTAAGACCAATGCCCAATTACAGTTATTATTTGGTAATATATGGTTTTTAATTCTAGTCCAAAGCCACTTGGTCGATATGATGGTCAAAGCTTGGTGATCTCCCTTCCTGGTGAACTGACTGTGTTTGATATTGACTGGTTGAGTGTCTGGTGCCGAGAATTCAGCGTTGACTTTGGTCATGTGAAAATTCCAAAAAATTTGAATGTTCCACCGTCGTTGAAGATGCTGGGTGTTTCACCACAGGTGAGTTATGCTCATTAACATCCCTACCAATGCACACACACAAACACACACCGTCGGGACTTTTTAAAGCTCCAGCTCCGGTTTCTTGGAAGGGCATATTCATTGAGGTCAACAACTCAGTTTTGACGTGCTTCTTTCCCCTTTGACATCTCATTCGAGGACACAGTTTTTTTTAATTTAACCAGGGGCACAACAACAGATTGTGTAGCCCAACGGTTCTCAACTGGTGCTCCACGGTACCCTGGGGCTCCGTAGCAGGGGATTCTACTCAGAATTTTCGGGGCTTCGCGGTTTTCGGGGGCTTTCGGCCTATCTCAATGTGTGGCTCCAGGTGTGGTTTGCTTGAAAAAATACAATTGTTCCACTTTGAACTTGTGCGTCTTACATTTACGTAGTTGTGTTCTCTCGCTACACTGGACCGTTATGATGTTTTCTGCTTGAGGTTTCTCTTCTGTGGTAGCAGTGAGTTGATCGTTGCCCTAGTGATGGACAAGTGGCTAAAAACTGGAGGGATTTTCGGAAGAAGAACTTGTTCTTGTCCATACTATTTATTTGTTTACAGTCATTTCAGTGACTGTTTAATTTTTCAATATTGTTTGAATCAGATAGGGGTTCCGTGAACGAACTGGCTGCTAGGTTAACGGCTCCGCGATTCCAAACGGATTGAGAACCGCTGGTGTAGCTCATCAAGAAATTCGGAACGTGTTTGATTCCTTGACCTTACGACGCGACGTGCAGGTTGGGAGACTTCCGTCCCTAATGACACCATTCATTCTGTTTAGCATACCGGGCGTATACGATGTCACCTACACATAAAAGAACTTTTTGTACTGAAAAGAAATGATAGGGCCCAAAGATTTTCAGGTGAAGTTCACTTCTTTCCCTTGCTTGCGTTGGTTATTTGCCAGAGCTAACATGCTTTCCCGCCTTGGTGGCTGAATAATAGCGTGCTCGACACTTGAGCCCGTATTTACAGATTTGATCCTGGCTAAGGCGAGTAGCTTCTTTTGGGAAAGAGGTGAAAAGGCCCTAGGTACTCCTTGTGGTCTTCCGTCCTGCTAAGCATATCCACCGATTGGAAGATTCCCAGGCGTCTCGTAATTCCCGTCGGTAAACTCCAAGTTCAGCATGATTTGTTCAATATGTAGAGATACATTGAAAGTGGCCCAACTTTTTTTTCTTGGCTGTCTATCTCTCATATTTGCAGAGAGTCCAGAGAGGACGGGGAAGGAAGGTTTTTCAACCTTCGGAAACCACCACCATTTGAGTGCGATGTTTCTCTTGTTGCACATCATTAATTTCTGGCATCTATAAATATTTTTTTGCAGAGATGCATGATGATATAATGTTACTATTCTGAATTCATTTCTTTTTGGATTATTCTTTGTCTGAATACAAATATATATTTTTTTGTAAACTGGTATTTTTTTTATTATTAAAAAAGCTGACAAACATGAATTCAATATTTTTTGTGTATTTAAGTGTTTGTGCTGCTTTTCTAAAAGCATTTTTGAGGCTGTAAGAGTCTTTGTGCTTGTACTTGCAACATTGGTCATTTCTGTCTCTCTTCTCTCTCTCTTGCCCACTCTGATGCTGCTAGCTGAGTTCTGTCCTGCAAATCATTCTTCTGGGAGTTTGACATACATTGTATTTCATCAATGCATGTGTTTTTATTGATTGTGTATGGCATCGCCTACTGCTGTTTAAAAAACGTGTATGTGGTGGCTATTTTAATTTCTTACATGTAGAGTAAACTCAACTGCGAAGTACTGTCAGAAGAAAATGGTTTTGAAGTGCGTTGGGCCAAGGCTGGAGACACAGTTGTCATCCAACTCGTTGCTATTTTAGGTCTGTTTTTACCGCGTTGATGACTGTTGTCAATTATAACGATGTAGATTTTTAAAATTCTTGTTCTTGCCTCTTGTAACCATTTAGACAGTGGAAAATACATGTCGTTTGGTCTAAGCGGAGATGATAAGAGATCCCAGATGGTTGGAGGAGATGTGGCAGTTGGTTGGATCGATAACAACGGAGGTCACGTACTTGATTACTTTTTAGATTCCAAAGCACAGGTAAAACTAACGAAAAATCATGTGAAATTATGTTCATAATTTCTTACCGTTGGGGCACGCTCGCTCTCCATAGCCGTGGCACTTTTGGTTTAAATTCATCACCATTTTTTTCCATAATAAAAGAGTTGTCTGTGTTGCAGTGTTCTAATGGCCGCGGAAGCTGCCCCGACTACAAGTTATTGCCAAATACAAATTCAGTGAGATTGCTGAATGCTGCAAAAGTTAACGGTTACACAATGATCACTTACCAACGTCCACTTATTGCCTGTAAGACCGTACAACACATTTCACTAAATATGTTGTGTGAAATCTAGTTTGTAACTTTCACATTTCTTACGGGAATTATAGTGGATGAATTGGATAAGGCCATTTTGGACAATGGACCTCAACCTATAATTTGGGCCATTGGACCATTAAATGACTTCAACGAAGCATCGTATCACGACTCGAAAAACAGCGGTAATTTGTTTTAATTTCATAAAACTATTCGTCGGGTTTTCATCATCGATGACGTCCTACAATTTTTATTCTATATAGATAATGTGTTCATTGACTTTAATCGGGTCTCAAGTTGGAACTGCCCACCGCCTGCAACTGAAAGTCATAGTCCAGCTGCGACTACGCCGCATTCTATAAAACGAGAACCCGCGATTGAGGAAACGGTAAATCCACCACCAAAACCAGTTGTACCGAGTACACCAGCAGTCGAATCAGTTCCTAAGAAGGATGAGCGCATTTCACCGGTGCCGTCTGATGTAGAGCCTTGGTTCATTCCACCTGTTGAATGTCCAGAACCTCTAGACAATGTTTTCTATGCTCAAATTGGGCCTGCTGGTGGCAAGAAAGGATATACTTCCATTACAGGTATGGGAATAGGAAATATACAATTATTTTAGTAAAACAAAAAGAAAGCTGACTGAATTCCATTTCAATTTCTTCGATCTTAAGGACATGTTGGATGGGGCATTGCATGGTACATAAATGGATTGCTGATCCCGGAAATTACAGTCGTTCGGGGAAAGACTTATACTTTCGTAGTGGAAGGAGGAGATGATCCAGAAGCTCCAGCTCGTAATCATCCCTTGTATATCACAGACGATCCAGTGGGAGGATATGTCGCCAAGTCTCCTGAGGAACGAGAGGTTCGGGATGAATATTACAGTATTGAAACTTGTGATTTGTTGTTAACAAATCAGGGATAAGTTTAGAACAATGTAAGTTTGTCAGAGAAGTGAAATGCTGATTTAATTCTTTCCGTACAGAAAGTTCGTGTATTTGCTGGAGTTCAGATCAACGATAATGGAGAACCAGAACCAACTGCAGGTAAAATTGTATTGCTAATGGCGTGGTGTTCTTTTTCTACCATTTCTTGTTCAACTCATCCCTAAAAAACTTGTTGTTCTAAATCCCGCCCTTTGTGATGGGAAAGTCATTGAAACATTGTGTTCCTCTTGCAGTGGGCCGCCTTTGTGAGTGGGTGCAGAAGTCAAAAGATCCTGCCGAGAAATACAATTCTTTTGGAGAATATCAGAGAGTCTTGGAACTTCGTTGTGAGAAAGGTCAAGCTGGTGTTCTTCAGTGGACTCCTGATGCAGATACTCCAGATTTGGTGTTTTATCAAGTGCGTAAGATGCAATTGAATCAGCTGTTAAAAATTATTAATGAGAACAAATTTGTAATTAACCTGTGGCTGTCTTGCATTTTCGCAATAGTGTTTTACTCACCGTCATCTTGGATGGAGGATACATGTAGTAGATCAGTGTGAATTTGACCCCGAGTTCGGATCCAGCATTCTTCATGAAACCAATGTAGAGCCTGTAAGAGAACAACGAGTCGGCGACAATGCTCGATCGCTGCCCAATGACAAAGTTCCGGAAAATGAAGATTCTCCCTTGCCGAATTTAGAGTCTAAAAGTGACTTGAATGGATCCAATTCCGGTGTAGGGTTTGCAGGGACTCTGCAAATTGTAGGAGGATTCCATCCCGTGACTGCAGCTCCTCTCTCGTTTGGTCCTACAGTACGTTCTGCGCCTCATCCACCACCGTCGCTCCCTGGAATGTCCAACACTACTTTTATTAGTGATCCCTTCATTTCAAACAAATCGATTCCTTTCCAGGCTGGATTTCAACCCGGAGAGCCGCAATTTGGAGGATTTGGGGCGTCCAATTTTGGACAACGTTTCGAGAAAGCTCCACCCGTCTATTTCTCCAAGAGAGTCGTTCCAATAACATCCATTGTACCAAATCTACCGAGTCGCTTAGGTAACGTTTATCAAGCTGGAAAACCTTCCAACATCCGAGTGATTCCACCGAATCACGGAGAAGCCATGTCTGCTCAGCATCCAGTGGTATTTCGTGCCCCTGCTCCACAAGATGGTGTCCCACCTCCGCCTCCAAAGCTGCCAGTTCCACAACGGCCACCAAATGGCAACTTGATTCGTCGAGTCGTTCGTCCAGTAAGTGGTCCACATCGTCATCATCTCATCAGCGCGGATGGCACGCCGGTTGGTGATGGTCAATCTGTGATTGCGCCACCTTCGCTAACGGTGGATCGCCCCAACCATCGCCCTGTACCACATGCTGGAAGAGGTGATGGGCCATTTATGGGAACCACTCCACCACCAATCCCTTCGGAAGTTCCAAAGTTGCCACAGTTTATGCCTCAGAATCGTGGTCCGCAGAAACCACAGCCCGTCCCACAACAGGCACCTAGTGGTCAAGGAAAATCAGACAGTAACAGGCCTATATCTTCTTCCGACACGGAAAGCGGTCCAACGAATTCGAGTTTCCAGAATGATTTTGCCATCTTGTCGAATGTCATGTCCATCATCAATCGCGAAAAAGAAAGTGAGCAAATTCGACAATCGCAGGCACAAAGAAGGCCCCAAAGAAGAGGTCGTCGCTATGCCGAAAAAGAAGAGCCTGCGGCGGAACCTAGTGCCGAACCAGAGCCTGTAGCTTCAAGTGAGGCCACTTCCCAAGATAAGGATAACATGCTTCATGAACATAAACATGATATGAATAAAATGGATTCTGATAGCAGCATGAAAAAGCAAGAAAAAGACACGAAACAATCAGCAGCTCAAAACACCGAGGCAGAGAAAAGCGGCGTCAGTTGTATCAACCACACAGGCTTCATCATTTTAATGATTTTTAGCATTTTAAGCTATGTCCATTGTGTTTTGTAAAATTAAGTTATTAATCTTGATGAAAAAAATACCCCTCTCAACCGTGTAGAAAAGAAAAACAAGAACCAAGAGATCAATGCCAGTGCAGGTAAAAACAAGGATCCACTTGGGACCCTTTCTACTGGATCATCTCGTAACTCATCATCCAACTCTTTTATATAAACTCAATCTTCACTCTTTCACATAATATTGGCACAAGGGCTGTTTTAGGGCGAGACTTTTTCCCTCAATGAGTAGAAAATTTAAAGGATTTTATTGTTTGCCTAGCTTAAAGTGCGCAGGTTCCAACCTGGGGACTAATTTATGCGAGGTTTCCGTTATTTACGACCTTATTTGTGATTGTACGACGTTACCGCTTCGTTCACTAACCCTGAGCACCCTAACCGGGTATAGTCATGATCTTGATTTTTCTTAAACTTACCCATCTCGGACGGCGCCGGCTTTAAGTAAGCTCGGGCCTAGGACTCTAGGTTTAGTCGTCATTTTGTTCGTATACTTCTATATTTGCGTATCCATAGTTGGATGATCATTTTGTCATACTTTTGTTCACTCTACAAAAGTTATGATTCCGACGTTTGGGACCCTAGGTCGCCTAGGACCTATCAAAACGTTTATCGGACGCATTTCGAATTAGCGCGAGGTCCACTTGGGCTTAATCTGCCCAATCGGTGTGAAATCGACGCTGCATACATGGATGGATTGGTGTTTTAAGGTCAAAAATGCGATAAACGAGTATATAGATAGCTGGTTTTTTCGTAATATTTTGTCACCGCTTTATCACTTACAGTTCACTATGTGTAGGTGTTGTTATATGCTATGATTTTTAAGGAAAAAATGTAATTATTGGGAAGGAGTTTCTGAGCATCAATGCATTTGTATTTATATACTATTAAATTATAAGTCGTGTACGTAGTTGGTGGGAATTAATTTACGAATATCATTTGAAGCCATATTCACCCGCCGCGGTGGCGTAGTGGTTAGCTCACTCGGCAACTACTCCAGTAGTTCTAGGTTCGATACTGGACCGTGGTGGGTCGGCTTCTTTCGGGCGAGAGAGAAGCTGCGAGTGTGCCTTCTTTCGGATGAGAAGTGAAACCGAGGTCCCGTGTGGGTGTACGATGGCACTTGCACGTAAAAGAACCCTCTCTACTACGCAACGGGTAGGTGAGGCAAAATTTCCAGGTGTAGGAGCTCGCCCCTGGCGGCGGTAGCATTCCCCCAACGAACACTAGACCGACGATAAATAAGCGTAGGGGTGCAGCTTTGGCCGGCAACCGGCTGCAGGAAAAAACTATGTCCAATATATCACCCTGTGTCCATTCAGAGGGACAAATGGGTACCCGACCCTGCCATAGGCGGGAAAAGGGTTAGGAGTTGCTTTTGCTTTATTTGAAGGCATATTCCAAAATTTAGGGCCTATACAGTAGCTAGTGTTCTATAATAAATTCTATACATGCTTATGAAATTTAAACTTCCGTTAGTAGTGGTGAGGAAATATATTCAAATTCAGACAGTTGAGCTTTAATTTTAAAACGAAATTAATTTATATGCCTTTAAAACTAGTTTTAATAGCCGCATTTTAAGAAAATATTAATCTGTGCTACCGGAAATTCGTCCTTGAGGTCGGAACTAGGATGCGGTAATATGTTCTTGCATCCTTTTTCCGGTATACTCCATCGTAGAACATCATTGAAAATTTGCGCGGTAGCTTCGGAATGAGTGGAATGATGATGTTATGGACAATTATCCTTCCAAATAATTTACGTAAGTTATCAAATAGTAAGATATTCGGTATTGTTTATTGTTAGAATAGGGTTGTAAGACTCGAAGTTTTACTCGTTTACAAACAGTACTGGTGTATATTACACTATTATGAATTTTCGATGCCTTACGCCATAGTTAGTAGGCCTATTGTATCTTTTCAATGACCGATGTTGCTCACTTATTGTGTTTAAAATTAAACCTTGAAGAAGTTCGAACTATGGTTTTTCTCTAGTGAGAGGAAAACTTAAAAGTTCTCTTGTTGGGTAAGAGAAAAAACATCAGATACCGGGCTTAGGTGTACGATATCACCTTCCCAGCCATAAACCACGACCAGCTGTGAACTGCTTAGAATCAAGGGATTACAATAAGAATGAAATTCACATTTGTTTTTATTTTTGCATTATCATTTTGCGTGATGAAACAATAATATTATTATACATTTATAATTCGGTGCGACTACACGAAATATTCTTGTAAAGGCAATAGCTACACGCTGGCAGATGGCAGACGCAAAAAAGTGGGCAAACATTTCGTATTGATTGCAATGTGCTGCACAACTTTAAAAATTGAATACAACCCAACTTTTCTCCAGAGATCAATGGGTAAGGTAACACTGTACTGCTGGTAGAACTACATTTATTCATAGCAGCCTGTAGAAGTTACCAGAACGAGCTAATTCTGACAATGCGTTATTATTAAGTGGTTCCATGCATTCCACCTACAGCGACCATCTAACAGCGTATAACGGCCAATAACTGAAGAATAAGAAACAATGATTATTTGGTGGGTTTACTAATAATTAAGGTACAGTACTTATAAAATCCTCTTTATGAGGTTTCTTTAGTATTGTTTACATCTCAGAAGATGATAAACAGGAAGACGTGCTCCAAGATGCATGCATGCATGATCCTGATAAATGATTATACCATCATATGTAAACACGTATAAATATTTATCTATATAACACTTTCCCTTTTATAACCCTCCCTCTTCCATAACATTTACATTTTTTGGTTTACGTGACGGATAAAGCATGAGGAAGACCCCCTCCCACACATTTTCCATCTTAAATAATAACAGAACTGGCATTTCTACGCATACACATAAATGATACAAAACACCGGAATAGTTATCACATTGACAGACAATAATAGAGAAACGTTTGGCTATTTTTTTCGATTCTCTATGGAATGTGCTTGGAACATCTTAGAGATTGTTACCGGTGTCTAAATAGCTCACTTGGTGACATTCTCCCTGGACACAGTTGAGGCCAAAACTAGGATCACAGGGACACATTAATGTATAAACTTCCTTGGCTTCGAGGCGTTCACCATTTGGATAAACTACAGTGAAATTTCTAGGTTCTGGATAGGTAGGCACTCTGCAACTTTCTCCTTCTGCTTGGAATTTCCTACACGATGGGATACTGTATCGTTGCATTCCTATAGCATAAAATATATATAAATATAACAATAAAAATTGGATGAAAATGTCTTTTTATTTTGAACTCACCAATTGCACAGCATTCATCAGAATTACAATCTGAAGCTTGGGTACAGGCGTAAGTACTCAGAAGTGCTGTAACTGTCTGTGACATCTGAAACAAAATGAAAGCCTACTGTTTGAAACCTTTCACCCAATCCTTTACTAATATGAATTGTTCTTTCCCGTTATGCGTTTTTTCAGTTCGTGAGTATCCGATGTCCACCTCCTTCTCCTTCCTCTATTTCTATCGCTCTCTCTTTGCCTAATTCGACCTTTCTCTTTAAACTCTTTGCTCCCTCTCCATATTTTCTATAATTCAGTATTTCTATTCTTGCAGTTTGTTAGTATTCATCCCTGCCATATATTGGAAAAGGAATACCGGTAATATTTGGGAGTGTGCGTGTATAACGTATTTACTATTACTTATCGATGGTTATCATTTTTTTTTGCAGGCTTGTTTTTATTGCAGCAAGGTTAGGAGAGTTATAAACATCCTGTTTCATCCTCATCATACCCTTATCCCGCCTGTGGCAGGGTCGGTTCTGCGGGTTCCAGTCCCCCACTCCCGTCTATCTTGCGCAGGTCTTCAAATCCTTGCGATTTTTGTTTGTTTTAGTGGTGTTTTAGGACTCTTCAACTACAACGTCATTAGAGTCCCGTCCACTGTGTAGTTCTATTGCAGAGACTGCACAGACACTACACTAATGCGACGATTTTTGGATATTCGCAGTACCCAATTTTCCTAAGCAGCCACCCATGTTGGTACTAGCTGGGGTGGCGTTGCTTAACTTCAGTGATCAGACGAGGACTGGTGTGTCCAACGCAATAAGCCGCTCCCAAATCCTTAGGAGCAACCTGTCCCCACGCCCCGGGATGCACCCAGCCACCTACATTCCTATTCTGGACCCTACGAGCTCCTCCTCCCCTCTTCTCATTACATGCCCATACCACCTTCTCTCCCCCATTTTTTCCGGGATATAAACATCCTGTTTAGGAGATCATTAATTCATGCAATCACTTACCACAGCCAACATCATTCCAACGCAGAATACGACGAGCATTGTACGAGTGCTTTGACACATTATGAATTCAAGGTTGCAAATAAGTTTCTCTGATGTGTGGTTCTTTGGTGGGAGTTTTCTTTCGAATGCCTGAAACGAGAGAAGAAAATATGAATTGGTAGCAATCTAATGACAGTTTTTTTATCATGTGCTTTCCAAACTTTGCATGTAATTATAATGAAGGGATTTCCGCATCAGTCTCAGTGACTTCGACGGATTGCGCATGCAAGGACGACTTTTCTAAGCTTTAAGGAGTGGATATTAATTACTTAATATGGAGAGCATGTAGCATTTAACCCTGATTCTGATTTATTTGATCAAGTGGTCTCTATCTGTTATTGTTTTATTTATTCTTAGGAAACTCTACTTTATTATTTTCTTATCCTTTTCGTAATTATTGTAGAGCACATGAAGTTTTAACCTTAATTGCTGTCTATTCAAGTACAGTAAATTACACTCGCGATGATCTTCCTTGAAGTAGAAGCGTGAGAGCAACATCAATGAAGAAGGCTACTGTATTATTATAAATTAGATATTGGATGTGGATGAGGATGTTAGGCAACAATGCGTATAATTTGCGAAATTTAATATAAAATTTAAATTAAAGTCTGAAAGTAAATATTAGCATTAATTCCTCGGTGCTGTACTGCTTTGAATAGAATATTTAATTGCATCACTGGGTGAGTTAGTTTTCTAGATAAATGCCTTAGCAAAAGTTTTAAAGGCGCTTTATGAGTGGGGTGTCGAGAGCTGATAGAATTAGGAATGAGTATATTAGAGGTAGCCTGGGAATGGTGGACATCGCCGAAAAAAATGAGGGAAAATAGGTTGAGGTTGTATGGACACGTAATGAGAAGAGGAGAGGAGGAGCTCATTAGGTCCATTTCAGGAATGCAGATGGTCGGAAGCACCCGGGGCAGGGGAAAGGGGAGCAGGTTGTCCGAATGGATATGGCAGTGTGTGGGGTGGATGAGGACGTGGTGGGAGATAGATGGGGTGGAGGGAGATAGATGGGGTGGAGGGATAGAACCCGCAGACCCGACCCTGCCGCAGGCGGGAAAAGATGATGGTGATGATGCATTAAAAGTTAAATTTTTATCCCGCGACAACTATAATCAATATACTGTATTAATAACGCATGAGGCTGGACAGGTCCGAAACGACCATGTTAGAGGTAGTCTAGGGGTGGGAGACATCGCTGAGAAGATGAGGGGAAGCAGGTTGAGGTGGTATGGGCATGTGATTAGCAAGGGGGAGGAGGCACTAGTTAGGTCCATCGTGGGACTGCAGGTGGTCGGGAGCACCAGGGGAAGGGGAAGACCAAAGCGGACGTGGGAGCAGGTGGTACAAAACGACATGGGTGTGTGCGGGGTGGATGGGGGGGGCCTGGTTGAGGATCGGCGAGGGTGGAGGATTGGAACTCGCAGACCCGACCCAGTTTCGAGCTGGAGAAGGGTATGATGATGATGATATGAGGCTAGACAGGTATGGTATACTGATCGCTTTTAGTATTGCTGAACCTTTATATTGGAGTGTTTCACAGTTTTTTTTAAATTGCACGTAAGTCTTGCGCATGGGATTTGCTGTCTCAAGGATGGTCGTGGCTAATTTTGAGATTTTAGGTTGCGACTTTGAAAATCATGCACGGAGGATGTATGAGATTACAATGTGTGTAAAGAAATCCGTATGCGTCTTTCAGTTTCAGTGTCAATTTGTTAGGAAATCAAATATAATAGCTCTCGTCGGGATTCCCCGTAATGCTGATTTTTACTTTTAATGTTCATTATTTCAGATAATTTTAGGAGTACTAACAATCCAAAATTGGCTTCGCATTAGCGTGAAAGTTACTCAAGGTGAAGTTATACTGTAATTGCGGAATCTTAGTTTCAGTGACTACAAAAATAGCACGTTCCAGAGAAGTAAGAATTTAAAACTAAGAATGCAGAGAAAAAAAGCCAGCAGCAAGTAAAGTGGCCGGTATGTAAAGATCATAATTGAGTGGTTTGCTCACAAGTGGAATTCCTTGTTAGATTGCTGATGTATATCTTGCAGAAAGAATCAAATTTATGAGCTTAAGGCTCGTGAAACCCTAGTAGTTAGATAATCACAATAAAACAAATTGTCAGTAGAGAGGGAAATTTCAAGTAAAGGATGATGAGCATTCATCATGGGATGAGAAAATGTTTTGAAAAAGTCGCGACGTGTATCCCCTTACACCGTTAGTGAAGCTATTTCAAGGTGTGCCAAAAAATTTTTTCAAGGATGTCAAAAAGAGAGTGTGACTGCACTTTCTCCTGCATCAGCGGATATGGAAACTCACTCGAGTATCTATTAATGCGTAATATCAGTCAAGGTTCATGCTGTATTTAGCAACTACCATCAATATAATGCGCTAATTGAAATGTAAATACACATTGCATTCATCGTGTAACCTATTAGCAGATACCAGCTAGCTAGGACGTAGCACAGTGGCCATTATACTCTTAGTCGCGTGTTCAGTCTTTCTCCATGATTATTCTTTTCAGAGAAGGGAAATAAACTGTTAAGTCAGTCTGCTTTAAGTATCTCTCCAGTGAAGGAAAGTGTTACTCGTCCATGAAACGCTGTTTGGAAGGTTGTTACCCTCTGACGTCTTGGCTAGCCTTAACAATAGTAAAAGCACTCCAAATAGTAAGTAACTAACCTAATGTACCGCCGATTCATCATCATCATACTTTGTGTCCTTCATCAAGATCCTGCCCACCTAGTGCAAGATTGATGTAGAGGCCAAATGAGCCTGGACCTTGGTCCCGACATACTGTAGATGTGGTGTTATTTATTAAGTGTTGTTTTGATCTTAATTTTGAGCCCAAAATGTCAGGCATTTTAAAACTACTTGCATATCCATGGTTCGGTTATCATTTTATCATACTTAAGGTCCTCTGTTTTATAAAAGTCAGGAATTTTGGCCTTAGGGGTTCGTTCTACCCTTATTGACCTAGGATCCATAAAAATCTTAATGCGGTACTGCTTTCTTGATTTCTGCTCACATGATGTCTTTCACCTTCTCCGTTCACTTCTTAGGACCTCCCATTTATCATGACGTGCCCACATGTCGACGATATGTCATCATCAACTTATCCGTACACCTTACCAGAGGCGTCGCTAGGGTTGGCGTCACCCGGTGCGGTAACACCATGGTGTCACTCCCGTCTCCCGAAAAAAGCCGCTTCTTCTGCTATGGTGTCACCCCCTGTTCTCATGGTGCGAGTGGTGTCACCCGGTGTGGCCCGCATCCCCTAGCGACGCCACTGCACCTTACTGAAGTTTATTTTGAGACCTGTTTAACGCAGCAGCCATGATAAAATGTCAGTCTGTTGATTGTTTAGTCTGACTTCATCGATACGTTGTTTTCTTGTAATGCTTTGTGTAATATGTTATAACAATAGATGTTAGTTGGTGTTGATAAAGGTAACTCGACCTTGACATTTTTGATAAGCATTTGACATTTGGCCAACCTTGTACGTCCTTGCTGGTCCTGTGTTATACTGCTTCTGGCTCATGCCAGTCTAAATATACATATACGCAAGTATATGCGCCTTCTGTGGTATTTCCTACAAAAATAATCACTTAGGACAAGGAGCGTTTTGGGCCGTAGTGATTTAGTTCCGCCACCCACTGAATTAATGGATGAGAGACTGGTCTTTTTTTTTTTTACTTTACTGAGAATCCACCCTGGCCTATAAGATGTTAACAATGACTGTCAGACACGCCTCTCGTCAGACTGGAGATCAAGACGCACACGCAACCCGAATTTTATCCTTATTTGGATGTATTACCTAACCTATGTCTTTAGGGCAATCTCCTGGTTTAAGCATCCTCGGGGAGGGAAGGGAGACTGAAAGAAAGCACCGCCCACTCACAAGAGATGTGCACATCTAGGTAATAATAATACACCGAGTTATGATGGTGCAACTTGTAGGATGTAAGAAATTGCTGAATTTGGTGCTTGATGTCCTCCACAATAGCACACATACATACTTTAAACGTGTCAAATAGTGGTTTTACGCAGGAAAGATTGTGTGTCATTGATTTTGTTTCTGGTTCTGTTGATGTAGACACTTTGTCGAGGTGGGGGTTGTTTTATATGACGTTGACCAAGTTTCGATCCACCGTAATCAGGATGTTGTCTCTGTAACATACAGTATTTAAGATTGACTGTTATCCCGAATGATGCCTGCCTGATTTGTGAAGGTTTTATTGATTAATTTGAAGATCTTGGTGAATTGATAACACAATGAATTTGGAAATTTGAATCGTTGAATTGGTACTAATTTGATTTGCATGTAAGAGTTGAGAGCAGAAGGTTATCCTGTAAGGATTATCCTGACGTTATTGTTGTTGTTGTTTTTCGAGAGATTTTTCTCTGGGGAAAAACCCGTCCGAAATGTTCACTCACTGTTGAATTAGCGTGTATATTATAATTTTATTCTTGATGTATTTGCAAATATCACCTCTATATCACGGACACTCGTCTTAACACTGAAGTTAAGCAACGCAACCCTAGCTAGTACTAACATGGGTAGCCGCTTGGGAAAACTGGGTGCTGCTAATAGCCAAAAATCGTCGCATCAGTGTAGTGTCTGTGCAGTTCCTGCATTAGAACTACACAGTGGACGGGGCTCTAATGACCTTGTAGTTGTAGGGTCCTAAAACACCAACAAAACAAAAGCAGAGCAGTTGCCGGTCATTAAATAGACCCGGTGTCAAGTTTATCAGTTTTTTTAAAAATCTTTTAATCGCCCTTAAACTAATTTCAACTTGTTATTTTGATAGTGCGTGCGAGGTATAGTGATTATTTTTTTTTGCGAAATTGATTAACAGATGTGATTGCAAAATATTACGTATTATATTTTATAATAATTTTGATACTTTTGACAGAAGCGGGCCAAACTTTACTACTTAGTAGTTCAAAAAGCAGCGATGGATCCGGTTTGAAGTCTTAGGGTCAAGGCAGGTGTAGTAGGAACAAAATAGACCCTGCCACGTTTTAACGTAAATCATATCATCCAAATATACTAAAACTCCGCCAGTAGGGACAGGGAGTTTGTGTAGGACCTGGTATAAGCGCATTAGAGATACCAATACCAGGAGAGGTCCTAAGATTGATAATTAACAATTCATGGTTATTTTTAAAACTAAGTTGATTATTGAAATCGAGTTATGCAGGCTTATCCCGTTTCCGGACTGATGTCGACTATTTCTTTTTAACATAGTAATGGCACGTCAATGAACCGTTCGGCCGGACCAGATGTGCTTTAGTGACTCCGAGGTAGCGTATATGGCATGTGGATCTGTGAATTCATGTTCGATTCTGGGTGTCTTCTTTCGGGCAAGAAGAAAGGAAGCTCCGAAGCGAGCTTTCCGCTGTATTCGTTTTGTTGGTGTTTTAGGGCCCATCAACTACAAAGTCATTAGAGCCCCGTCCACTGAGTAGCTCTAATGTAGGAACTGAACAGACACTACACTAATGCGATGATTTTTTGGGCACTAGCGGTACCCAGTTTTCCAAAGTGGCCACCCATGTTAGCACTAGCTGGGGTTGCGTTGCTTAACTTCAGTGATCAGACGAGAACTGGTGTGTCCCATGCAATACAGCCGCCGTACTCCATCCCCTAGTACACAAAAAGTCTTTTTCTACACAGCAGTATTCCCAGGTGTAGGAGCTGAACCCCGGGAGTAGATAAGTTACCTTTCACCGGCTTAGAGGTTCACGTTAAGTGGCTAAATGAATAAGTTGTCAGATAGAAAGCACTTCCTGTCAAAGTCTAAATGAAGAGCACTTTTGTACTATTTACGTTGTCATGACTAAGTGGGTGTAAAAGGCTAGGGTGCGGGCCCTTTCCAAGGAAAGTCGTATTCTAGGTTTCAGTGGTCTATTTTTGGAACTATTTTCCCCCTTCTGTCCTTGTGTATGTATTGTCATCGTCGACTTTTGTACGACGTAAAACGAAGTCACTGTGTCATTTTTAATCTCTCACCTGTTGACATAAATATTTACATGAAAAGAAATTTAAATAGTGTGTCAATGAATGAAAACATTTGATGTGGAATTTGATGACTGTTATCTCTCCACATCATTAAATATTTTGGATAAGAAAGTGGTGTGGTGGGCTTTAGCCGTGTGTCATAATCATCAGGTGTGTAGCAGCCCCCCTTTAACAATTAGTGGTTATATAATCTTACCTGGTGGCAATTCTCCCTTCCCTCTTGTCCTATTATTCGGACATTATCACGATGGCTAGTCGGTATCAGGTCAGAAATGCATCCTTTTCTCTCTCCCTCGCCTCACCTCTCATAACTCCGTTTAGGGTGCTCAGGTTTCGTGGACAAGCAGGTGACATCGGAATTCTCACCCTCCCTCCCACATACCAACACATGTAACCCCCACTCTTGCATCCTATCTAAGACGGAAGGCGCAGTTTGATCCTGTCCCGCCGAGGTGGGTGATTTTTTTCCTGTTGAGATGTAAGGTAACATCAAGTGGGCCTCCTGTCCCTGATGAGAATTATAGCCAGTGCCTACAGTGTTGTGTTAGGTATCTCTGGCACGTGAAGAGAACCCCTTTCTACGTGGAAAAGACATGTCGATCGGCAAAATTGCTAGATGTTGGACCTAGATGTTCCTCCACTCTATTTCTTTGACCTCGCCTCAGTGCCTTAATGGTAGCGTTTCGAGTCCATCGTTGTGTAGGTTCGATCCTGGTGTCCTGGATGGAAGGTAAAGCCGTTGACCTTTGTGGTCGCACTGAACTTAAGTAGAAGAACCGCTTTACGCGTAGATCGGCAAAATTGCCAGTGTAGGAGCCTGTCCCCTTTTCCAGTCGGTGCTAAATTACCCCCTCCTCTACACTTCTCCTTCCCCTCCCCTCAGTGTTGGTAAATGGCCTTCTAAGCTGACAGGCTGACAAATAACCAAATTGAGATGATTGACGGTGCTGCTGCTCTTGTGTTGTTGCTAGGCGAGAGATGATGCACAAAATGGCCTACGTGATGTTATCTTTAGGTATGCGATGGTTGACCACTTAGCCACCTCCCAGAGTGCGAGCGGCGCCTTTCGACTAATTTAACCTTTTAGACCTGACTAAATGGTAGACATATTTGTAAATCACACTTCCGAGAAATGCTGGTGTTTTTTTGTTGTTGTTGTTGAGGAGTAGGGGGAGAAACGAGAAGAATTTATAATAGCCTTATTTGGGACATTGTCTTTACTGCTTCTGTCATTTTTCATTTCCTTCCCAGTCTTGATGCACTATACTATATTTTCTTGGAAATAACTGTCCCATACCGGAATGGAGGGGGAAGTGTACAAGAGATTGAGAAAGATCTATAAATTTGTCTTGGGACAAACAATCTTTTAGGGACCTTTCCCTCATCATAAAGAGTGGCTGCGACAATTTGGGAATTGAGCTAGTGTCATCTGCAAGTCACGCAGGCCGATTATTGGCGACTTAAGACCCGCCTCGGTGGCGTAGTGGACAGCACGCTTGGTAACTGCTTCAGTAGTTCTAGGTTCGATACTGGACCAAGGTTGGTTGGCTTCTTTCGGGCGAGAGAGAGAGAGGCCCCGAGTGTTCCTTCTTTCGGATGAGAGGTAAAACCGAGGTCCCGTGTGGTGTACGTCCCCCTCCCCACTTAGGCTACGCAGCCAACAAGTCGATCGCACAGCCAATTTTGGTCGATCACTCGCGATGTGTTGACTTAAGACCCGCCTCGGTGACGTAGTGGCGCAGTGTTTCTAGGACTGTGTCAGTAGTTCTAGGTTCGATACTGGACCGCGGTGGGCGCGGTCCAGTATCGGACCTCCCCCTCCCCACTTTGACTACGCCTATGACAATAAGTCGATCGCGACACATTTTTGAGATAAAAAGTAGATCTTATGTACACAAAAGTTGGCCCCCGCTGGTATGGAGGAATCATATTTTATGAGCGCCCCTCGAGTGGGAACGTTCTCGCTTTACGATGGTTAGGTATTATTGTAATTTCAACTATTTTTATTCAAAAGACGTCTTCGCATTTTTTTAAAATAAATAGTAATGCACTTTTTGGTAACGTTGGTACACTACTATAACTTTTTTACTGTTTAAAAAATAGGGGTCGGAAAGTTTTTGTTGTGGACATGTAGTTTCCTACTTTTTTCTCTCATTTATTTTAAAATACGTTTCTTAAGCCCCCTTCCCCTCCTTCTCTCCCTTCTTCCGCTTCCTCTTCAACTATTACTAAATAATAATTTGTCATAAACATTATGATATGGGGCAACCGGAAGGAATTATGTACTGTATTTCCACCATCATATTTAACTCTTTCTTATGAATATCTTGTATTTCATTACTTTCCGACAGTGACTAGAATTTTTTATTAATTCTTGAAATCTTGAAAAAAAAATTTATTGTGGACGTGGTCCATGTGAGCATACTGCCCACCATGTCAGTGTCTAGTTATTTCACCAAGTACTCATTTCTCAAACGGAGGCAATTAAGATTTCAGATGTTTTAAAACACTACTCCTAATGGTACTTCCGGTCATCGCTTAAACTAGTACATAATCTGGTTTGTACTATTCAGACGACAAAGTAGCTTATCATTTTTAGTATCCCCAGAAACTGCCTACCTTCCACTCGTCCTGACTCGGAGTTTGGATTATTATCTAATTACCACTCTCCTTTTCTCGAATGCCTTTCTTTCGTCCTGTAGACTTTAGAGGACTTTATGTTAATACTAGTCTCTTTTTATGACAACCTGTTGCTAAGATCGTAAAGCGCCTACTCCCAGGGAACTCCCAACTCCCACGTCTTGAAAATTCCCCTCATCATCTTATCACGAAAAAATAAAAGTTATTTGATGTGTAAAATGATATATGCAGCCCCTCACTTTGTGGGCACAGGTTACTTCCGTTTCTGACGAAATATACTTTTAGAGGTTTGTCTTCCTTTAAACTCACTTAATAGTACAACCGAAATACTGCAGTCATTGGAGTTGAACCGGCGTCTATCAACTAAACATGCTGTTCGTTCGCGACCTTGACATTTGAAAGATGACATATTTGAGCACAGGTATATTTTAGGACCAATGAACGTTAGGGGTATTGATGAAGTGGGACACTTGCATGAAAGCGCATCTTGAGTTTCAGTATAGCACTAGTTACCTTTGGTGAGATATCTCAGTGTCCATCAGTTGAGCACCCCTGCTCATTTTTATGAAATGCTCATTGTCCCGTCACAGCGAGTCATCAAGAGAGGTGGTTTTTCATCAACATTTTCATCAACCCCCATTTTTCGGTGTATGGCAGGGTTGGATACTCATCGGAGGCACTGAGGTGAACTGTTGGACATTCGTATAACCAGCAACCGGGGTTGCTGCTTGTACCTTTTTTATTTGCTCAGTGGTAGTGTACTAGTTCTGATTCGATCCTTGCTGCAGCAGGCAACCTCAGTTGCACCTTCTGTCCCAGATGGGAAGTGAAACCATGGTACCATGTAGTGTGTTGTATGCTGCCCGGGAAAATTCTCTGTTGTAGGAGTTCGCTTTCCCCCCTCTCCACCTCATTCACCTCTTGCAGGGTCAGGACCGGTGTCGAACCCACTTCCCCCAAGTATATATAACATCATCACTCACGAGGTACATTTGCTAAGTGTCGAAATTATTGCAGCTGATATTACATTATCATGGTCACTGTGTGCTTGTGAAATGAATAAAAATGAATGAGCGTTGGCGTTAGTGTGAGACTTGTCACAATTGCTGGACATAACACCTGGGTAGTTATTTAATTACAGTCGCACCCCAGTGAGGGACAAATTTTTACTAAAATAGTGGTCGGTGAAGAAAGAGAGAACTTCTTACCTTGACCTGACACGAATTTCAACAAGGTTGAGTTGAGAACTCTTTTCAGGATGTCTTCTGATTTTTGTTGGTTATCACGTGGGCTATTTTTTGTGATTATTTGTTGTCCGAAAAAGTCGTGGGACGTTTGATGATTATGATGATGATGATGATGTCAGATTCAATCAAAATAAAGTCTTTGTTATGGTGGCGTTGAAGTCAGCAGACGGAGACACACTTTCACTTCGATGATTTCTCTCTCATTTGAAATCATCGACTTGTTTACAACTTATATAGAGACAGGCGCGCATTGTAAAAAAAAATTGAGACCCAGGTGACCCTTTCTGTTGGTGAAAGCGAGAGGGGTGTTGCATTCGCGGAATGGCTGGTTTCACCTGCATGACGTCACTGTGACGTTGTTGTGTATAAACGCCCACCCACGTGTTTCGCTAAATGTGTGGATTATATATTATTATTATGGCGATTATGATCGTAATGATGATTGTGTTAGTATTTTTTTAGGATAGTTTTGTTTGGTAATTTGCCTTTTTTTCGGGACGTGGAGACGGGGAAGATATCGAGAGGAGGACGAAGAGAGGGACAATAGGCATTTCTATCCATGTCTGACCGCCCTAGAAAAAGTGAAATTGCTTATTCTGAATAATTAGCAAGAATAATTGATTTTAGTGTTTAAGCAGATGGTCAATTTGAATTAGGGCCATTAAAATGTTATTGGGGTGAACGTCGGTCCGTCTACTTTTGTGGGTAATTTACCGTTGTCATGGAGGGAATTTTGTGGCCGGTCTTGTGCCTCTATTATCCTCAGTGCAGAAAGGGTTGTTCGAACCAGTGGCGTCTCTTGGGGGTGTTCGGGCCGAACCGGGTGACACCACTCGCACCATGACAAATGGGGTGAAACCAAAACAGAAGACGGAACATAGCGGATTTTTTTCGGGAGAGGGGATGACACCAACCCTAGCGACGCCTCTGGTTCGAACAGTGACATTTGACATGCCTCATACGACGGAAGGTGTGCTTGAAGTTTCCCTGCCTCTCCATCGCACGAAAGAAGTCACTCACGTCAGCCAGGATCGAACCTATAACCATGAATTCACGAGACAAGAACACTACCACCTTACAGCTTGACCGAGCTGACACGGAGCCGACTTTTTTCTGGCCGAGGTACCTGCTTCTTTTGAGTGAGCGAGAGATGGAAGCCCAAGACGTGCCTGCGTTCCATCCTTTGAATGGGAAGTAAAGCAGGTGTTCTGACTTGGTGTGCCCGGTCACCAGGGCCGTAACTAGGGCGTGGCGAAGAAGGCGGCCACCACGGGCGCACTCTGGGTTTGGGGCGCAAAATGTTTAAGTTTTGTGTCATTATTGGGTTATGGACAAGTGAAAGTTAGACACTTGCCACAGGCGCTTCATACCCCGTTATGGCTCTGCCTGTCACCACTGTGGTACAAGATCATTTTTCCACAGAATGGCAAAGAAGATCCCTGGTATAAGAGTTCGCCTCCTACTGCCCTTTATTGATCTAGTCATACGCAGTTTTGATCCTGGCTAAAGGAAACTTTAGACCTATCTTCTTTATTGGACAATGGAGTAAAGCCAGTGCTTGCGTTCTGGTATGCACTATGTCACCATTGCATTTCAAACTTACTCTTTATTTAATAACCGATGTCTAATAAACCAGCCATTCGCTTTGCAAAGAATTCTCTGACCATAGCCAGAATGGAACTCTGATCATTTTCTTTTATTATTTCCAAATGAAATTTAGTCAGAATTTAAATGCCGAGGTGTCAAACGTTGTGTACTTTTAGATGAGTGGTTGAATCCGGTTTAAGGCTCACATCCGCTTTCTGGGAAGAGAGCCGATATTTTCAAGGATACCTTATCTCAGATGACGGATCATCATTATTATATTTAACCCCTTTCCCACTTTTTGTTTTGCTGGTGTTTTAGGACCCTTTAACTACAAGGTCATTAGAGCCCCGTCCACTGCATAGTTCTAATGCAGATACTGCACAGACACACTACGCTGATGCGACGATTTTTGGGTATTAGCGGTACCCAGTTTTCCCAAGCAGCCCCCATGTAAGTACTAGCTGGCTTTGCGTTGCTTAACTTCATTGGTCAGACGAGAACTGGTGTGTCCAACGCAATAAGCCGCCTCCCCCTTCCCCACTAATATCAGGGTCGGGTACCCATTTATCCCACGGGCGATTCACTGGAGGGTATTTTACCCAGCCGGCTGTCGAAAAAATGCTGAAACTCCTACGCTTATGCATCAGTCGACCTATTTTAATTCGTTGGGGCAGGATATACAGTAATGCTAAGTAGTGCATGGGAACAGTTTCGGTCACTGACGCCAGAGCAGCCAACTGCTACATTTGGAATTGTTGGAGCCAATCTCAGAAGTAGATTTTTTGCACTCGTGTAGAAATCCTTTTGGGCATGGGCCTGACTCCTGTTGCATTATAGTTATTGGGTAATAGGTCAGACACCATGCAATATTATAACCAACAAAACATTAATCTACCTGCCAAAAATTTCTATTTTGACTGTATAATGCGGTGTTGGAACAGTGGGGTAGGCCGGCATCCCTCCACAGGCAGCTCAGCCAGTATTTCCTGCGAATTCCGGATGCCTGGCTGGGGTGCTCCCAGTCACAGCATGTTCAGTGGACCCGCAGACCCGACCCTGCCACAGGCGGGATAAGGTTATGATAATGATGATGTAGAAAGGATTCTTCTACGTGCCGGTGACGTATACTCCTCCCCTCCACACGGGAAAAAAGCTTTAATTCCAATCTAGGATGAAAGAGGCACTTGGGACCTCTGAGATAACCCACCGGCCTCGGCCAGGACTAGGATCAGGGTGTACCTGACATTTTTTAACAGTTATAAAATTGGAACTGAACCTGCCTCGGTGGCGTAGTGGCTACCCCGCTCGGCAACTGCGTCAGTAGTTCTAGGTTGGATACTGGACTGAGGTGGGTTGGCTTCTTTCGGACGATAGAGAGCGAGAGAGAGAGAGCGAGAGAGAGAGAGAGAGAGAGAGAGCAAGAGAGAGAGAGAGAAGAAGTAAAACCGAGGTCCCGTGTGGGTGTACGATGTCACTTGCACGTAAAAGAACCCTCTCTACTACGCGACGGGTAAATGAGGCAAAATTTCCACGTGTAGGAAGGAGATCGCCCCCCCCCCCCTGGCGTCGGTGGAATTCCCCAAACAATGAACATTAGACCGACGATAAATAAGCATAGGGGTTGCAGCTTTGATCGACACCCGGCTGCGGTAAAACAATGACCAAATATATCGCCTTTGTGTCCATTCAGAGGGACAAGATGGGTGCCCGACCCTGCCATAGGCAGGAAAAGGGTTAGGAGTAGGATTTGCTTTTGTAAAATTGGAACTGAAATTTCAAATACTGCATCTGTCGTAGTTTGAATGACCCATTCGGTCATAAAACGTGTAGTACCCACAGTGACAACAGGAGAATGAGGTTGTATGTCACCTGCTTAATTATTTGGTTGCATTAAAAAACGCAGTCGAAATCGTTACGCAGTCATGTCATTCAAATTCAACTAGGTTTAGTATCCTAGTTAGTAAGGAGAGAAAATAAAGGCGGCGCTTAACACTGTTTGCGCATCACATCATTATTTACTTGGTGTGCGTTTTACTCTCATGATTACTGGGTCACTTATTGGTGTCTAGATTATATTTCTCTGAATATTTAATTTACTATAGCCACGTCGTTGTTATGGATATGAAATGGATACGGACCAACTCGATCGCTATAGAATAGTAATGGATATGAAATGGATCACCTGAACCGTCTTCCTGGATTAATAGGAACTGTGGGGTTGACCGCTATCCTCACCCCCTGCACAAAGCCCCGTGTCCAATGTTCAAAGCACCTGCAAGTAAAAAAAGTCCAGGAGAGCACATTATGTTTGGGACAAGGAAGCGCTGAATAGGATCGAGGGTCCTTAGGGAAGGGCCTTCTTTACGCATGATGGTATATCGTCCCATCAGAGGATAAAAATGGGATGATGGAGGTGCCGGTAAGGTGAGGTTGCGAGGTGGGATGATGGAGGTGCCGGTAAGGTGAGGTTGCATGGACACGTTATGAGAAGAGGGGACGAGGAGCTCGTTAGGTCCATTTCAGGAATTCAAGTGGTTGGAAGACTGGGCTGTGCTGACTGGAAAGACGGGGCTGGGCGAGACCGAAGCAGACGTGGGAGCAGGTTGTCCGTAAGGATATAGTAGTGTGTGGGATTGGACGGGGACCTGGTGGAAGATAGGCGGGAGTGGACGGCTAAAACTGCTAGACCCGACCCTGCCACAGGTGGGATAAGTGGGGTAGAGTAAATGGGCACTTTTTGGGACGGAGAAGAAAGGACGAGAGTAAAACGGTTATCATAATGTCATGGAGATCATCCTTACTAATAACTCTTTCCCCGCTTATGGCAGGACCACGTGTCCATTTTGGTCCCTGTGGGACATCTGTTGGGTGGCATTTTTACGCAGCCGGCTGCCAACCCCTATGCTTATTTATCGGGGCGTATCTTACATATCTGGGCGGCTAGTTATAGGTGGGGACTTCATTGGTCATGTCGGCAAAGACAGGCAGAGATCTGAAGAGCAGCAAGACAGCAGAAAGAGCCAGCAGGCAGCAAGAGCACACGGTCCATTTGGGCTCCCTTGAGGGACTTTTTAGTGGCAAACATCACGTGTAGAGTAATAATAGTAAAATGGTGTACGCAATATCAAATTAAGAAAATATACGTCTAGATGTGTACACATATAATTATTTAATAGACCGCAGGAGGTAGCATGCTCGATTACAGCATCAGTAGTTCCAGGTTCGATACTGGATCGAGTTGGGATGGCTTCTTTCGAGTGAGAGAGTTCCCGAGTGGACCTTCCGTCGGATGTTCAGTAAAGCCGTGGCCCCGTGTAGTGTACAATGTAACGGGTACCATGCTACGGGTAGATGAGACGGAATTCACCGGTGTAGGCGCTCGCCTCTTGGCGTCGGCAGTGTCCCAATGAACAGTAGGCGCTGTGAACAAGCTTTGGTCGGTAGTCGACTGCGTAAAAATGCCGTCCAACAGATTGCCTGTGTCCATCCAGAGTGACAAAGATGGATATTTCGAGCCTGCCATTGGTGGGCTGGTGGGGTGGCCATAGGCTACTGAAATTGTCATTACTGTTGCTACTGTCGAAGTTGTACTTTAATCGAATAGAAGGATAGGGCTCACGCCGACGTATAATGGACCTAAAGTTTCCATTTATCTCTCATCTGGGGCACAATAGACGGAATGGTGCACACCCATAACGTCTACTTTCCGCATGACGGGAGAAACATTGTAGGTGTATTTATCAGAGTAAGCCACCGACCTCAGGAGAGAACCTGGTACTCCAAGCTCAACAAACAGGTGAATTCTAATAATTGAGTTACCGAGGTCACTTGGGGTTACTGCATGTATAGTTTTAGGTATGATGAAGGCAAGAGTGATTAAGGTGGGAGGGACATGTTGTGAGAAGAGACGGGGAACTAGTTAAGTAAATCATATGGATGTAGCTTATCGGAAGTAGACGGGGGAAGAGGAAGGCCCAAGACAGATATGGGAACAGGTTGTTCACCGGGGGACATGCTAATGCTTGGAGTAGATTGGAATCTTGTGCGGGAGTGGGTTAGAATGGAGAGGCAGACAGAACTCGTAGGTTCGACCTTACCTAACTGTAGGCGGCACAAGGATATGGTGATGGCTACTTCCGTTGTTATTCGTGATATGCACTGAAATGGTTTCAATACTGTTGTTTTCATTTTTGTCCCCTTTTTGGCGAGAATTTAGAGCGGCGAATTGCGTTGGACAGGGACACACCAGTTCTCGTCTGATCACGGAAGTTAAGCAGCACAACCCCAGCTAGTACTGACATGGGTGGCCGCTTGGGAAAACTGGGTACCGCTAGTATCCAAAAATCGTCGCATTAGTGTAGTGTCTGTGCAGTTTCTGCATCAGGACTACACAGTGGACGGGGCTCTAATGACCTTGTAGTTGAAGAGCCCTAAAACACCAACAAACAACAACAACCTCTCGGATCCGCCCCCGGATTCGATAAGAAGTTTGGATTCCTTTCGTTGGGTAGAAAGTGTAAAACTAGGCTAACTTTTTCGTAGTGTGCCATACGATATCAAGTGGACCTCAAACACGGCAACGAGCGGTATAAGGAGTTGAAATTGGGGGCCCCCTCCAATTTCTTGGTGTTTATATTCCTTACCCCACCCACCTCTCAATGCCAATAAAAACCTCACCTTTAAGTTGGACACTAAACAAAGATTTAATCGATATCGTCAATTCCTTTAAACGCAACCTCGTTGTGAGAAATACCTTTGCTGCTCTGACCTTTTGTGATGGAGTGCCACACACACCTTACTCTGCTTGCTACCCGGTGTGGCGTAGGGGTCAGAAAGTTACCTATCGTCCACTTGAATATCTATTGTCACCAGTCGATTGTTGTTGTCGTTGAAAACATCTTCGTTTTGTTCTTGTATATTTCATTTCTCTTCCGATTTCACTTTGGTGCACTAAAATTAGGTTGGCAGGTGAAAAGGTTACAGGTATATTTTGTTCTGTTTTTAATGTTCAGGTTATTTTTTTTTCTTTCCTCTTGATAACAGGTAGCACCTTTTCTGACCTTTCTTCCTGATGTGCCTTCGCCTCTTGATATGGTACTTACCATTTATAATGAAAGTTAATATATTCATACTAAATAGGAAGTTGGCGTTGGCTATGTATAGACTGCTCTGCTGGTTATATTTAGTTTAAGTAGTTGTGTTTCCAAACTGACCACTAGTTTAGTTAGTTTGTTATACCAACGGGTGGGACAGGTGGCCAAGGGCCCGACCCTGTGGAGGCTTCTCGCGAGTGAGGGTGAGGTGGGAGAGTAGGCGGTAGGAATGGGGAAATTAGCAGTACCCAGTGTTCCATCGAATCACCCATGTCGGTACCAGGGAGCGGCGAATTGCATTGGACATAGCAGTTCTCGTCTGATCACTGAAATTAAACAGCGCAACCCCAGCTAGTACTGACATGGGTGGCCGCTTGGGAAAACTGGATACTGCTAATACCCAAAAGTCGTCGCAGTAGTGTAGTGTCTGTGCAGTCTCTGCATAAGAACTATGCAGTGGACGGGGCTCTAATGACTTTTGTTGTTGAAGGGCCCTAAAACGCTAACAAACAACAACATGTCGGAACCAGGGGTGGATGGGGGGGGGGGAATCATGCAGCAATTGCTTTCCCCTCAGTGCCTCAATTTGGCACATATTTCGACTGATGCACGATTCAACTTTGCAATTGATGAGGCATTTTTTGCATTTGCTATCCCCATTTCTATACTGCCAGTCCAATCTGCAGTTGACTAAAGTAATGAAGACAGGACATTTTGTAAGGGGCAGTAGAGGACCTATTGTAATTGCTAGCTAGATTTATACTAAGAGATTCTGAATCGATCCACCTCTGGATGTGCCCCTGGTCGCAGCGCCTGCTCTAGCACTTATGTCTCCCCGGACAAAAAGATAAATTGCCGCCCCTTGAAGCAGCACTCTGTCCCGTGCTCTGTTCTCACACTTACGGGCAAAATGGCGCCCCGGACAAATGCCTGGGTTGGTTCCCCCCCTAGAGCGGGCCCTGCTGGTCGGTACTAATTGGGTTGCGTTGCTGAACTTCAGTGATCTGATGAGAACTGGTATGCCCAACGCAAAGATTCAGGGATGGACACTGTTGTTTTAACTGGTTTCAGGTCTTCAGGGTTCGTGTTGTTGTTGATGGTGTTTTAGGGCCTTTCAATTACAAAGGTCATTAAAGCCCCGTCCACAGCGTAGTTCTTATGCAGAGACTGCACAGACACTACACTAATGCGGCGATTTGTGGGTATTAGCAGTACCCAATTTTCCTAATCTGCCACCCATGTCAGTACTAGCTCGGGTTGCGCTGCTTAACTTCAGTGATCAGACGAGAACTGGTGTGTCCAACGCAATTCGCCGCTCCCTCAGGGTTCGTGAATGGGACACTGATTTGGTTTAGAGTAGTGAGTGTATGACAGCAGGATCTATCCTGATTGAGGCTGGCAATGCCTTTAAGAAGGGAAGTTATTCTTCTGATTTGCTGCGTTCAAATCCGTATGTGAAGCTATTTGCTAAAATTGTTAATTGAATGTATTAGTATGTAATCTGTGAATGCAATCTTCTATTAATGATGTAGTCGGATGTTGAATGCCCCATTTACTTCTTATTTCGAAGTAATGTTTTGGCTAGAACGTCGGCTGCCGCTAAAAATGATTTGTTTTAATCTTAAGAAAATGTTCTTAGACGATATCATGTGCTTTCATCTAGAAAATGGTATTTCAGGTGAAAAACAGGAAGTGACTGGCTTGTCGTCCCATTCGGGCCAGGATAAAATTAGAAAAATCAATAGCATTATATCCTGTTATTTAGTCTGTCTGTCCCCACTATTTGTCAGATTTTCCGTGGAAACGAGGTTATTGACTCTCACTTCCGTAATTTATTATTAATTTTGACTCACAGAATAAAATTCGTAACATAGGCCTGTTATTCATTCCTCAGTCTAGCATAGGACCTCTCTCTATCCAGTGGCGGATAAGGGAGGGGGGCACTTCAAAAAAGTGCACCCCAGTTATATTTAAATATTCAAAATCCCTTAGTATAAATGTAGCTTGCAATCACAATAGGTCCTTTACTGCCCCTTAAACAATATCCTGTCCTCAGTGGTTTAGCAAGTACAGATTGAACTGGGGATAACAACGCAAGCACGCGCGGATCCAGGATGGGGTTTTTGGGGTTGCAACCCTCCCCCTATGCACACATAAACTTATTCGCATAATATATGCGAGCTTTAGCTCAACCCCTTTAGCTTAGCTTAAGTAGCGCAGCCCCATGTTTGTTTGTTTGTTCGTGTTTTAGGGCCCTTCAACTAAAAGGTCATTAGAACCCCGTCCACAGTGTAGTTCTTATGCAGAGCCTGCGCAGACACTCATGCGCGGCCACCCATGTCAGTACTAGCTGGGGCTGTGTTGCTTAACTTCAGTGATCAGACGAGAACTGGTGTGTCCAATACAATTCGCCACTCTAGCGCAGCCCCAACGAGTACTAGCATAAGTGATCACTTGAAAACACTGGGTACTGCTAATACCCAAAATCGTTGTAACGGCGTAGTGTCTGTGCAGACTCTCCATTAGAACTACGCACTGGACGAGGCTGTAATGACCCTTGTAATTGGAGGGCACTAAAACACCATCGAAACGGAAAAAAGGTGAACATGAAGAAGACAGTATTTAGCTTTCAATTGGGAAGGACAGGGAAATAATGGTAACGTACTCTCTGGTGGGGGTGACCAATGTTCCCTCTAAGGATTGCTGGTCCGTATGCAAAATCAAAAACTTGTGAGCAGAGCTTTATTCGCCATACTGGCCGCTCCTGCGCTGAGCTAAAAATCTGTGCGCTATGAGCTCGTAACTGTGCCTCAGCGCACGCTAGCGCAGCTTAGAGGGAACATTGGAGGTGACAAAGGTGCAAGAGTTTAAGTACCTAGGATCAGTATTCCAGAACAATGCGAAAATAGATTCGAATGTGACTCATAGGATCAATGTGGGGTGGATGAAGTGAAGACAGGCTATTGGAATCCTGTGTGATCGGAGGGTTCCAATAAAGTTGAAGAGGAAATTTTAGAGGGCAGTGGTTAGATGAAGAGCCCCGAAAAGAGAATGGAAGTACATTAGCTGAAATGCGAATGCTGCCGTACATGAGTGGGGTGTCGAGAGCAGATAGAATTAGGAATGCGTATATTAGAGGTGGCGTAGGGTGGGGGACTTCGCGGAAAAGGTGAGGGAGAATGGATTGAGGTGTTATGGGCATGTGATGGAATGTTGTTGTTGTTGCATGTTGTTGGAATCACCTGGGACAGGAAAAAATTAAAGCAGACGTGGGAGCAGGTTGTCCACGAGAATGTAATAGTGTGTGAGGTGGACGGGGACGTGGTGGGATTTAAGCGGGGGTGGAGGGCTAGACCCAACATCCCCGACCCTGCCACACTCGCGCCCTCTCTCTCCCTCTCTCCCCCTCCCTCTCTCTCCCTCTCTCTTTCTCCCTCCCTCTCTCCCTCTCCCTCTCTCTCCCTCTCTCTTTCTCCCTCCCTCTCTCCCTCTCTCTCTCATTCCCTCTCCCTCCCTCTCCCCCTCTCTTTCCTCTCCCCTCTCTCTCTTTCCTCTCTCTCCCTCCCTCTCTTCCCGCCCCTCTCTCTTTCATTACTTTCGTTATTTAGGGCAAGTGCAGTTGAGTGTAGGTTCAATTCAACCTTAGGAGCTCTTCCGTTCCATCCCCTGTCATACTGGATAGTCATCCATCATCCCTTCACAGTACTGTAAAATGATGTCTTAACCCTTTGCCTCCTCGTCTTCTTACAGGTTCCTGATATAAAGCAGGTTTTCGCAGGTGCACACTGGTTTTTTTTTTTGGATGGACGAAGTAGGGCTGAATTCGGTTTTGGACAGTAGGTTGTTGCTGTTGTCCATTATTGTGCAACAGCGATAAAAAGAATAACAGCATACTGGTGACGTAGGTGATGCAGGATGAGAAGATCCTGTTTCTTCTTTCACTCTCACTGGACACTAGCACTTTTTTCAAGAATTCGGGGGATGAGAGGGTTGCTGTGATGAAATAAACACCGTATTCTGTGTTTTTTTTTTTAGGGCAGATGGTTTTTTTTACTGTAACAATGATGTGTTTGTTTATGTTGGTTGGTGCCTGGATTTTCTTCTTTACCCGCGTCCAAAAAAATGTGATAACTAGGACTTAACAATCCTTTCTGCTGCTAATCATGTTGTGTAGTTCTGTGAAAAACAATTTAAGCTGTTTTTAAGTGATCCATATTTTTCTTTGTTGTGATGGTTAAGACACTGAAGTAAAGGATTTGTTCAGAAATATATTTTAAAAATTAGTTAATACCTTCGTGTGTGCGGCGCAAGGACGCACTCATTGTCCTTGTCCTTGTAGTGCTTGACATCACACACGTATTTCATCACACACGTAATTCAAAATTTAAGTCATATTATAATACGTTTAAGTCGTTTTTCAAGCAATTAGGTAATCGTTTTGAGGCAGTGGTTATATATAGTCCCAATTAATTGTGGTAATGTGGGGTTACTCGTTAGTTAAACCTGTGGTTTCGGGTTCAAATCTGATCAAGATTAATGAGACTTTTCTGTACGATGCCCGTGGTTACTCATTGCAGTCTTCTTCTTATGCTAATATTTTAAGGTATTAAATTAAAACCTGATCAGGACAAGGCCAACTAATCAACTAAGGCGTACATTTTTTTCATTTATTTGGAAGGACCGGTGAAGAGGGTGGAAAGGGTCTTGTGGGTCCCTGCTGTGTATGCCTCTCACCTTCATTTTGACCTTGATGAACATTATCTGCTGAGTAATTATGAATATTATTATTTCCTGAATTGCAAATTGAATGTATAATGTGCCAGGCTTAGTGTATTGGCAGTGTCCCCTTTTTATAGACCGGCTTTGGTACAGCTCGGTGACATGGGTTACTCCAGGAAAAGTCAAAAATAAGGGCAAATCCCTTCTTGTTATCTATATTTATCGAGGATTATACAAATGAAAACAAAGAGTTAGATTAGAACTGCAAAACAAAAAAGCGCTGGCATTTTTGCTGATCTTGACATTCGTTACCCAATATTAGTGTGCTTTACTCATGAGTTCATAGGTGCTGGTTCGGTTCTGGATAAGTGATCTTTGGTAAGCCAAGCAGCCATAACAGGCCGAACCCTTAGGAGGCTGCTCGCGGGAGATGAAAACGTAGGTGTACAGGATGTAGGAAAGGGGAAATTTGCAGCACCCAACGTTCTTTACCAACCACCCATGTTGGCACTACGTGGGCTTACGCTGCTTAACTTCAGTGATCTCACGAGAACTGGTGTGTCCAGCGCAACTTGACTTTACTCATGGCACCTGTCTACCACCAGCTCCCCGTGGGAGCGGCGAGTTGCGTTGGACACACCAGTTCTCGTCTGATCACTGAAGTTAAGCAACGCAAGCCCAGTTAGTACTGACATGGGTGGTCGCTCAGGAAAGCTGGGTACTGCTAATACCCAATAATCGTCGCATTGGTGTAGTGTCGGTGCAGTCTATGCATTAGAACTATACAGTGGACCGGTCTCTAATGACCTCGTAGTTGACGGGACCTTAAACTCCAACAAACAACAACAACAACCAGCTCCCCGTCCACACTACCATATCCTTATGGACAACCTGCTCCCACGTCTGTTTTCCCCTACCCCGGGTGCTTCCAACCACCTGCATTTTCCGTAATGGACTCAACGAGCTCCTCCTCCCCTCTTCGCATTACGTGCCCATACTACCTTAATCTACTCTCCTTCATTTTTTTCGCGATGTCTCCCCACCCCAGGCAACCTTTAATGTACTCATTCCTAATTCTATCAGTTTACGACACCCCATTCATGTACCGTAGCATTCCCATCTCGGCTAGTTGCATTCTATTGGCGTGGCTCTTCTTCACTGCCCAACACTCTGATCCATAGAGCATAGCGGGCCTTACCGTTGCCCTCTGTAACGTTCCCTTCAACAGAAGAACCTCTTCTACAAGGAGGAAAATATGCTTCTGGAAGATTGGCAAAACTCCCAAGTGAGAGTGCAGACCCTCCAGCGTCGGTGTATTATTACCGAACGCAGGTATGATGGCGTTAAATGAACAGATATGCAGTAAGGGGTCATTTATTTGCAGGTGGCATAGTAAGCCCTATAGGAAATTGATGGAAGTGCTGTCCCTCTCTGTTGTTCGAAAAAAGTCGTAATTTCAATCGGAGTCGAACCTGTGCTCTGTGAGTTTCAGAAGTGGGACCGATATCAATTGGGCTAGCAATATACGTATCTAGTCCAAACACGAATGACGCTTTTCCTTGTAGGTCACATGGTATAGGCCTAGCTTTAAAGTGCCCAACGACTTCATTGTCCATAGACAACAGGTCCCCCTTTTATGTGTCTTGCCTTGATAACTATTAGTGTCATGCTTAATCATTGCGGTCCTGGTTCACAGGTTCAATACTAGGAAGGAGGCGAATCCACAACTATCGGATCTACTTCTGTTCCGAATTTGACTGGGTTTGTGTACGATGTCATCACTGCAGGGAAAAAATAAACCTTTGGATTGGCAAAGCTCTCGGGTGTAAGAGTCTGCCCTCTAACGGTGGTTTTTAATTGGTGCTTTAGGGCCCTTCAAGGGAGCGGTGAGTTGCGTTGGACACACCAATTCTCGTCTGATCACTGAAGTTAAACAACGCAAGCCCAGTTAGTACTGACATGGGTGGTCGCTCGGGAAAGCTGGGTACTGCTAATACCCAATAATCGTCGCATTAGTGTAGTGTCTGTGCATTAGAACTATGCAATGGACGGGTCTCTAATGACCTTGTTGTTGATGGGACCTTAAACACCAACAAGCAAAACAAACAATTTAAGGCCCTTCAACTACAAAGGTCATTAGAGCCCCGTCCACTGCATTTTTCTAATGGATACTGTACAGACACTACACTGTTGCGACGATATTTGGGTATTAGCAGTTCTCAGTCTTCCCAAGCGGCCGGGAACGGCAAATTGCGTTGGACACACCAGTTCTCTCTGATCACTGAAGTTAAGCAACGCAACCCCACATAGTACTGACATGGGTGGCCGCTCGGGAAAACTGGGTACCGCTAGTATCCAAAAATCGTCGCATTAGTGTCTGTGCAGTCCCTGCATCAGAACTACACAGTGGACGGGGCTCTAATGACCTTGTAGTTGAAGGGCTCTAAAACACAAACAGCAATCTCAAGCGGCCACCCATGTTAGTACTAGCTGGCGGTTGCGTTGCTTAACTTCAGCAATCAGACCAGAACTACTAACAGCGGTAAATCACCTCCATAGGAAGAGCGATTAACGTTAAATAACCAATTAAAACCAAACCCCATCCCCTTCCCCACAGTGACATCTGAGAGAGGCAGTTGATCCAGGGCCAAGAATCTGACTTTGTATTAGAGTCCACGAAAATTACAATGCTTTGTCTTACGTCATAGGACCCTTTTTACTCGGAAATGTGCCGAGATTAGCAACAAGAAAAATTTCAGGTGTCAGCAGTACGAATATGTGTTGGTGGAAGCAGCAGTAGGAGGACTTCCCAGTTTCTTTGGGTTATTTTATTATTTCAAGAAGTAAAGATTGTTTATTAATATACATGAAGATGTGAATTACTTAATTTTCCGTGAAATTTATGTTGTGTGGGTAGGGGAGAGAGAGACACCCACCTCTTCCCTCTAGCACTGTAGTAATTGTGAAAACGTCCCGTAACCTCTACAAAAGATGTCAATCAAATGATGGCGATGATGACTGTGAAACTGACATGCACAACCTTTTTTCCTCTTTATTGTGTACCCTCTAGCACAGTGATTCTCAACCACTGTGCCGCGAGATTCACGAGAATGTGCCGCGAGGTCGGGTACCCATCTTGTCCCTCTGACTGGACACAAGGGCGATATATTAGGCAGTGTTTCCCTACAGCCGGTTGCCAGCCAAAGCTGCAACTCCAATGCTATTTATCGTCTTTTTCCTGTTCGTTTGGACATTCCACCGAAGACAGGAGGCGAGCTCCTGCACCTGGAAATTTCGGGCCTTTACCCGTTTCATAATAGAGAGGGTTCTTCCACGTGCAGATGCCATCGTACACCACACGGGCCTGCGGTTTTACTTCTCACCCGAAAGCAGGTGCACTCAGGGCTTCTCTCTCGCCCGAAAAAAAGCGAACCCACCTCGGTACAGTATTGAACCAAAAACTACTGACACAGTTACCGAGCGCCACCGAGGCAAGGTTTTGCATAGGGTTAGGTTACAACTTATGTATTTTCTTTGGCGTTTGTGTGCCCCGAAATGTGTCGTTGTTAGTGTGCCGTCAAATTTTGAAATTAGTAAAAGTGTACCGTGGCGAAAAAAAAAGTTGAGAATCACTGCTTTAGCAGGAGAGTGAATAAAGTGAATGAGTTAACGGTGTGATGGAGTGGGGTTGAGGTGCAGGTGGAGTCGGTTTAGTAATTTGTTTATGGCAAACTGGTGTTAACTCACCACATTACCTTACAGCTAGTTTTGTTGGTGTTGAACCTAGTTGGAACGTCCCGTGGGCGGATTCCTTCCTTCCTTTCTTTCTTGGAAGATGGACAACTGCTAAGATTGACCTTTTACCTCACCCTACCTCCGCCTCGTCCTTCTTATCCATTCACCTTCATGATTTCAGAATTTAATACCACTTCTGTAGATGGGATAAGCGGACGGGTCAAAGCGGTTTGTACAGGTAACAAAGAACTCCCACTCAATCTATTATTTGAGAGGCACTTTTTTAGGAGTATTTACCCTTTTCTCCTACACCCTTTACCCTTTACTGCTATTGTGTTATATTTATTCTTAGTTTTTGATTCCTTTTAGCGATAGTCTTTACTCGGGCTCGTCGCACTCGCTGGAGTCTCGCCTTTTTTTTTGGCTGAGGGATAAAACTCTGGAGGTGAATGGATATTGACTGTCAGAGTTCACACTGAGGGCTGCTTGCGAATGTAACATGACAGGACGAAGACGTAGCGGTAAACTAAGGAATTTGTCATTGTGCGACTAGGCAGTCGGACGTTGTCCGCCCACCTGTTTAGGGTCATGGCAACATCACGTCATCACTACTATGACTACAAGGTTGTAATTTCAGGTGAAACAAAATGGCAAGAATTTTATCTATTTGAACAAGGGTCTAGTTACGCCCTGTCTGAGGATCCTGGTACTTTCACTGTGACATGACGACGCCACTGTGGCCGGTCCCACTTGTCACTTGTGTGTGAATCCTAATTTCTGCACCCTAGTCAGTAACCTAGTTGACTCATAGTGATTTATAGGTTCTATACTGGATGGTTTCTTTCATGAGAAAGAAGAGCTCGTGAATGCAGGTTCGATCCTGACCGGGAGCGGCGAATTGCGTTGGACACATCACTTCTCGTCTGATCACTGAAGTTAAGCAGCGCAACCTCAGCTAGTACTGACATGGGTGGCCTCTTGGGAAAACTGGGTACTGCTAATACCCAAAAATCGTCGCATTAGTGTCGCGTCTGTGCAGTCTCTGCATAAGAACTATACTGTGGACGGGGCTCTAATGACCTTTGTAGTTGAAGGACCCTAAAACACCAACAAACAACAACAAATCGTTCCTGACCGAAATGTGTTCCTTATTTGATGAAAGTCCCACGTGTGCTTTCCGTCTTTCGGATGGAACGAAAAGCCATTGTCACCGCATGGTGTATATAATGTCGTTACTGCGCCTAAAAGACCCCTTTCTACGCAGAATGTATATATGGGCTTAATTCTCAGAGGTCAGAGTTCGCCTCCTGGCGTTGGTAAATTACTTTTGGCAGTAAATAGCGCGACGTTAAGTGACCAAAAGTTAGTTTTTGTTTTGTTGGTGTTTAAGGGTCCTTCATCTACAAGGTCATTAGAGCTCCGTCCACTGCGTAGTTCTAATGCGTGTACTGCACAGACACTACGCTAATGCAACGGTTTTTGGGTATTAGTGGCACACAGGTTTCCCAAGCGGGCACCCATGTCAGTACTAGCTGGGGTTGCGTTGCTTAACTTCAGTGATCGCCCGAGAACTGGTGTATCCAACGCAATACAGCCGCTCCCCATCAAATGTTAGACGAAAAGCGTGGCAACACGCTGATGGTCATGATTCGCTGGTTCGATCCTGGCCTATCGTCCGCACGGCATAGAAATTAACGGAACAATGAAAGGGTTAATGGTCACATCGGTGGAATTCCCAGGTGTAAGAGTTTACATCTCTTCTGTATATTTTTCAGTAATTCACAGAGTGGAAGCCATTGTGGGCAGCCTTGGCTTTGGACGTTGGTAGTAATTTTATGTCATTACGTAGCTGATGGGGGCACTCACCTAATGTGTGGGTGGGGACTGGGGGTCAATTTTCGACTCTCGGCTGCGGTAACACGTCAGCCATACATGTCCTGTTCAGTTCTTCAAGATCCCGGAAATATGACTAAATTCTAACACCGGATAAGCGCTCCTTTACCAGTATGATGTGACTGACGTCTGTTAAATAACTCCTAACCAGTCTTGTGGTCAATTAGACTGAAATGTGCGAGCCATCACACCTTCTAAATTTGGTAATACTATCACTGCGCTTCTGAGCAATTTAACTATGACGTCATTGCTGAACAGGTTCGAGTCTGCGTCTTCGACACGCCCTTTTCCTGTTTTGTGCTCCTAAATCTTCCTTTGGATTTAGGTACGACCGCTATTTGGTCATCTTCAAAGGTCCCACAAGAAAGGTTAAGTGAATAGGCTGTCTGTCCTCCGGTTTCCAAATCCCTTCTCTTCCTTGGTAATTCATTTAGTGATGTGCTAGAATCGAGCTTCTGGTTCATAGGTTCGACCCTCGCCAAAACGGAAGAGTGACACTTTTTAGGCGAGAGGAGTGATTTCATTGCATGGGAAATAAATGATATTTGTGATGTGCTTGATTACTGCAGCAGTGGTTCCAGTTTCGATACTGGAATGCTGGATCGAGGTGGGTTGGCTTCTTTCGAGCGAGAGAGAGATTCCAGGTGCGACTGCCTTCGGACGGCAAATAAAGACGTGACCCCGTGTAGTGTACGATGTCATTTGTACGTAAAAGAACCCTCTTTACTATGCAAGAGGTGGATGAGGAAAAATTTCGGGGTGTGGGAGCTCCCCCCCCCCCCCCCAGTGGAGTGCTAGGCAGGCAAACCTAGTCGGCTGCCCAGGGTGGAAAATTTCATAGGGGCCACCAAATTACAGAGGTACTTCCTTGCCATGCAGTCTATCGGTCATTTAAAATGTTCATAGTCCTGGGGTTCCCAAACTTCTCTGATTGGTGGGGCCTTATCTAAATGTTGTCTTTCTCGAGGCGTATTGTTGCAGAGCCTTAGCAGTGAATTGACATTGGGACAAATGCCAAGGGCGTGAGGGACACTTGGACAGTTTAGAACTGCATTAAATTTAATGGGGGGCGGCGATGGACCCACTTGCCTAGGGTGCCTAAAGATCACGAGCCGGGCCTGGGCATACTGTGCTTAAAAAGTTCTCTAAGCTTCATTTCTCAACAGAGGGCGCCTCGCACATGTTTATATCACAGTCGCTAGGCAACCGATGTAAAATAGAATGTTCTTGTTTTCGTTCTCAGAATGATGATGCCGCCATAAGCCGAAGAAAATATTCTTGCTTTTTTTTATTGAGCAATCTATGTAGTAGAACAGTTATTTTGATTCTGATAATAATTCATATTAGTAGGGTTAATATCCAGGGTTAAATATTCCAGTGAACTTTCCAACATGGACTCGAATTTATGACGTATTTCAGTGAATCTCGGACGCTGCTGTGCATTCGTTTGCCAACACTGCATCATAATATCATACCTGCAACGAGAGACCAAAATAGAACTTAAATTGCCATCTAGTGGGACGTTTATAAAACTTTGAAAGGTGCTTCAGTTCATATTTCCAGGTAGGATCTTAATCAATACAGGCTGGAGAGGAAGAGAAAATTCCCTTCCCCAATTACACTGTCGTCGAAAGAAGTAATTTCCAAGTACAGTGCTTATGATGTCACTACTCTGCACATAACTGAAACCCTTTCTAAGCGGATCTTTCCCATTTCCTTTCAATATTTGTAAATTAGAGGTCAGTTTATGTTGTGAAATCATGGATTGACCTTCAACCCAAACTTACAGTTAAATAGGAAAATCCCACTCTCAATTTCTGTTTCCCCGGACATTTTAAAATGGTTCCAGATCTCTTGTCTTGTTTTTTTTTTCAAGATCTCTGTCGGTTTCCCACGTATAACCTCCTTAAGTTTGTCAACATCTAAGCCCTGATCTAAGCGATGAGGAGGAGGAGGAGGAAAAGTGTTTCTTAACAGACATAAATTCAGGGTTTTCCCCATCACTCCACTCCTCGAAATGTCTGCCTCTTATAGTAATTACACCCATAAAATTCCGGACCCTCTCCTTTTCCTCCGCATTGTACTGTCAAACCCCCCACAACACTATGTGGAATGTAGAGATTACTGTCACAGTGTTATACTTACAACAGTTGACTGCAATTTGGTGGCTTTTCCATCCGGTAACCTCTTTTCAGTAAGTTGACCAACTCTAAACTACCGATACCCGGATAAGGTGTTCCTCCTAAAGTGATGATTTCCCACAACAGGATACCAAATGACCACCTGAAAACATTCATATTCAGGTTGTTTTTATTAGTTAGTTCCGATTCTAGGATGTTCCGAGGTTGTTTGATTCCGTTCACCCAGTTATTCAACGTCGGCCTATCCACTTCTGCGGGTAATTTACCTATACCAGGGTAACGGACGAACTCCTTGATAAGTACTATGCGGACATTCCCCACAATACATTTGGTAGTGTCGCTGCCACATCTAAAGATCGCAACTCTCCAGACTGTCACAGCCACACCCAGGCTATTGCCACCATCAGTCCCTGGCCACCACATCCAGAGGAGTTCGACCCTTCATATTGCATTGTCATACCCTGGCTATTGCCGCCACACCCAAAGGGGAATCACATCCGGTCCTAAACTGGGGAAATGGGACTGTAAGATGATTGGTTGAGCCAGGATGGCTAGCAATCGTTTACGGTTTCCACTCGGTCTTATAAACACTGGATCAGTCGGCTGTAGATAAGTGTCCAGTGTGTCAATCCTGAACATGGAGACGAGAGTCGGACATCCAGTTGAGGACAAGTCCTCGCATCACCTCTCCCAACGACAGCAAGCCAATGCATCAATCCTATACCGAGGAATTTTGCCAATCAACGAGAGAACTAGAATTCTCTCCACCGAGATACTCATATGCGATCCAGCTCAGTGGGGTGCATTGTTTGTTGGTGTTTTAGGGCCCTTCAACTACAAGGTCATTAGAGCCCAGTCCACAGTGTAGTTCTTATGCAGAGACTGCACAGACACCACCCTAATGCGACGATTTTTTTGGGTATTATCAGTACCCAGTTTTCCCAAGCGACTACCCATGTCAGTACTAACTGGGGTTGCGTTGCTTAACTTCAGTGATCGGACGAGAACTGGTGTGTCCAACCCAATTCGCCGCTCCCACCTAATTCGTAAATCCATATGCTCATAAGAGACATTGGTAACTTTATAACAAAAATGGTTTCAACTTTTGAAGAATGGTATCACATTGCATACTCACACGTCACTTTTTGAAGTAAAAATGTGATCGAAAATCGATTCGTAAGCCATCCACTTGATGGGCAGCTTGCCGTCAGTCTTGCGCGTGTAGATGCTACTCTCGTATATATCCCTCATTAATCCAAAATCGGAAATTTTTACAATTCTCGGACTGTAAACAAGGACGTTGCGTGCTGCCAAATCCCGATGGACGTATTTGTTGTTTTCTAAATATTCCTGAGAAAATTTAAAATAATTAGGAGTACACTGACCATTGAATTCGAATTCTGGAATGCGATCATTCATCAAGTTCGATAAGATTAAATTTCCTGCTTAATACCAAACAAGACTCAAGGCTGAAACTTCAGAATCAATCCAAGCAGTCCTGATCCAAGATTAAATTATTGTCATTAATAATTCTGCTTTATCCACAATAGCCCACCAGACTAGGAATTGAACTCGAATCACCTGCACAAACCTCCATTTGGCAGGATTTTTCTTTAGCTCCCAGCCCACTATGAAAAATAGTCCCGTAGATTGTTGTTTTGAGTTTGGTGTCAACCTCGTTTCAGATCTACAGAGAGGTTCCCAGAAAAAAAGCCCCAAAAACTTACCATTCCCATGGCTATCTGGCGAGCAAACGATAACAGAATATTAGGAGTCATAATTAAAGGGTTGGACTCATCATCCTCCTCTTCATTGTACTGTTCATTATCTGTCGGGAGAAATCCGTTACTTAATACCCCCTCGGATCATGAGACCAATTTACAGCTAGAGCCCCGAATTCCAGTAGAACCACTTACCAATGCTACAATAGTCACTGGTTCTCGCCGAAAATTCAGTATTTTCACTCTTTGCATTTCGATTCCAGTGCTGCAGCTCTGGTTCCATGCTATCTTCACTGTTACATGACATTTCTTGAGGGAAAAAATGGATATACTTGATCTGACATCCTGAAATTATCTGACAGGCAAAGGCGACACAGACACGTCACAAAAGGTCATGAGATTCTAATAGTTTCGGTGATGCACCTGACTTGAAGATGGCACTTTCCCGATTGTCCATTCCACTGTCGTTGAAGTAAACGGCCCGTTGATTTTTTGAATTCTTCTCCATGTCGAACATGCCTGGAAATGTCTGTGACAAGGGAGGTCAAGCAGGAAGAGGAAGTCTTTAAGAATGAATTCAAGCATCAAGGACTGTTTTTTAACCTTTACATTACCTCGAGACGAATTTTTCTTAAGTAGGATTGTAAGTCCCCCAACTGACAGTACTCGACAACAAGACAAATATTTGGAGGTTTTGTACAGTAGCCTAAAACACCGACGATATTGGGATGGCTTCCGACATTTTTAATGTTTTCGATTTCATCTATCAGTTGTCGTCTGTCACATTCTTTATAACCAGCTACAAGTGTAAGATTAATTAGTGATTTAATGGGAATCGAATTTAGGGTTTTTACTTTACCCGAGGCCCACACACTTCTCTCTCACCCTCAGGATGCACAAGTTCCATTCGGACACAAGGATCCTCTCTACATCGAAAAAATGTGTTGGGTGTTGAATGGTTGTCCTCTGTTCCTTGATCCCAATTATCATATTCTCAACCCGTCCATGGTTGGATCGGGTCTGCGAATTCTGTTTCTCTCCACTGCTTTTTTTCTTCACTAGGACCCTGTTCCACTCATGAGGACGCCCTCTAGTATTATCTGCTCTTACGTGGGAGAGGACAAATGAGAGAGTCGGCTGAGGTGGTATGGGCATGTGATGAGAAGGGGAGAGGAGGAACTGACTAAGGTTATTATGGGACAACGGGTGGTTGGGGGCACCAGGAGTCGAGGTAGACCAAAACGGACGTGGGAGCAGGTGGTGCAGAGGGACATGGAGGCGTGCGGGGTGGGGGGAGATTTGGTGGGGGATAGGCGAGAGTGGAGGATTAGAACCGGCAGACCCGACCCTGCCTCAGGCGGGATAAGGGTGTGATGATGATGATGATGATGACGTGGGAGAGGACAAATCCTTAAGTGTATTTTGTTAGGAAATAAAGGCGTCATGGTCGTGTTTATATGTTCCCATCCATGAACTCTGTACACACGATTTGGGGGTAAAGTCAGAATCTGAATACCGTATTAATGACTAGAGATGTAATAGTAATGTTCCCAGATTTCCAGAAAGTCGGGGCTTCCTAATAGGACTTATCTAGGACTCAGCAGTGAACGCATCCCTGGTCTCCTACACAAATTTTCAGGAGAGAATCAAAAATGCCCTTACGTTTCAACATCTTAACTGCTACGTTTTCCCAAAGTTCCCAGGGTTTAATACTTCTCATCTGGGCTTTTCTCACGAGTCCAAATGCTCCTTGTCCAATGATGTCACCAAGTAAGAGAGATTTGTAATCAATTTCTCCTACATCCCGGTGATCATAGTCTTTCTCTTTTAATTTAATTTGTTCCAGAGACTGAAAAAAGTAAAAGTACTGTATTAGCATCAAGAAATATTTTTCCACAATATTTTTACTTGGGACGGACACTAGTCCTCTAAAGAGCCCAAGAGTTGTATCACCATAAATCTTTGGGGTAACCTGAATGCTAGGCAGATAACTAACCCATCATGCCGCCAGCTGAAGACTGGTTGACGATAATTCTGACAAAACAGGACTGACAAATCTTAGCCTGGAATTATGTTCGTAGAGGTCTGGCAAAACTGGAGGCCCCGAAAGTCTGAAGGATGCCTTCGTGGACGGCAAATGCACAAGACTGATCCCAGCTAGGCTATAGGACTGATATCATCTTAGACAGTTACAGCAGTGGCCATGGACAGGGAAGGTGGAGGCGTTTTGCAAAGGTTGAAGCGGTTCCCCTGTGTATGGTAAATCTGGTGATGCACATGAACCTCCAGATCAGAGTACAAATCAAGGATCTGTAACGGAATTTTATCAGATTGACCATGCTACTGTTCTCCAACTCAAGTGAGTCCATGACCCAAGTTCCAAGAGATGGATGTCAGAAGGTCATTGAGCCATTGTCGGGCCAAAATTGCCGCTGACAGGAGTGAAAAAATATGCTAACCTGAAAATATTTTTCACGCATATGTTTGGCCATCCGATGTCGATACGATTTATAACCAAGTACACCAATTATCGTAAGTAGGGCGAGTGTCAGACAAGGCAGACCCACTTGCAAGAACAATTTTGATGCTGTACTCTGGTCATCGTCAGTGTCTGTGAATGTAAAACCAAAATAAAATTAGCATACTACTCATTAGTTTGTTACGCCAACGGGTAGGGGAGTCGGTCAAACAACCATAACGGGCCGGGGTCTACGACAATTGGGTGAAAGACAATTGGGTGAACGACAGTTGGGTGAATGACAATTGGGTGAATACGACAATTGGGTGGATACGACAATTGGGTGAATGCGACAATTGGGTGAAAAACATGTATTTTTAATTTGCTTTTTGCCCCACGTAATCCTACTACACGGCAAAGCACAGCTGTCATGCGGAGCTGCGCTACTACAAATAGCTTTACAACACACACAATCCAGGACATGTCCTGGTGTAGCCGGACATATGCAGTAACCCGTGTAGTAACCCTAATAGTATCCCGCTATATGGGTCTCGCTATATATATCTATATATCCCGCTACACCACGGCATGTACTGGTTTTGAGGTCTGTGTCCCTGTCCGACAGTCATTTGTCCCGGTCGATTTAACATTTTCGCATGTTAGATGGTATGGGTTGGGTGCAATCGTTTCTGTGGACGGACATTTAAACGCAGAGCGTTACCTGGACATTCTGGACAATGCAGCACTCCCATCTCTCTGGCAGTACTTTGGCAATAGCCCTTTTCTGTTTCAGCACGATAACGCACCTTGCCATAAAGCACGGGCTGTGTAGGCATATGGTTTGATGAAATGGGGGTTCGAGAACTTGACTGGCCTGCACAGAGTCCCGATCTGAACCCCATCAAGCATCTGTGGGACGTGTTGGAACGTAGATTGCACACTTATGCAGACCGCCCGACATCTGTGACGGAACTGTAAACTGTGGTAAAGCTAATTGTAGTAGCGCAGCTCCTCATGACAGCTGTGCTTTGCTGTGTAGTAGGATTGTCGGGATCCCAACGGGCCGGACCCTCCATAGCGGGAACCTCCACCCTGAAATTCAAGGATCCCTCATAGTCTGAGATTTGTGTGGCAAGAGATAGCATGTTTCAGGTATAGAAATCCCACTGTGAACTAGTCTCGCAGGAATCGACCTCTTGAGATCACGAACAGTGATGGGCCATCCCATTTATTGATGTCTCACGAGAAGATTAAACCTCTGCGTTTCTTGACCAGTTTTTTAGTAATCATATACAGATTTTTAAAATGGAACTTCCAGTGGAGCTTTTCTCCAGGTTTTGACTGATACTGTATTTTTGAAACTGCACTGGGCAGTTATTGAAGGGTTGAGGAATTTTCACCAATATGATTATATTTACTCGATAGAGTTACGTGTGTCATTTCAGCTTTTCCTGCTTTTCCGTTGGTGTAAGGAGTTATGGACACTGTGTACGTTTCATCCTTTGGTACATCCTCAAATATGTATTCCGTCATGTTCTGCAAAGAATATTTCAAAAGTGGTACTTGAAATTGTTCATTAGTCTCATCATCATCATCCCCTTATCCCGCCTGTGGCAGGGTCGGGTCTGCGGGTCCGCTGAACGTGCTCTGACTGGGGGCACCC
>JAAFCE010005724.1:13260265-13275976 GCA_013389805.1 Trigoniulus corallinus | reverse complement strand
GGGTCGGGTCTGCGGGTCCGCTGAACGTGCTCTGACTGGGGGCACCCCAGCCAGGCGTCTGGAACCCGCTGGAACATTGACTGGGTTGTCTGTGAAGGTGGGGATGCCGGTGTTATTTATATAGAGCCTAGGGCAGTGGTGGCGAACCTGTGACCCACTGAGCAATTTCAAGTGACCCGGGCGTGAATCATATCTAGCTTATCGTCTCATCAACGACAGACATGAGAGCAGGTTGTCCGTATGTAGACCCGGCCCTGGCACAGGCGGGAGAAGGGTATGATGATGATGGTCTCTATTTGTTACTTTAATAAACTTTATTCATTAGTATTAATAATTTATTTTATTCATAAAATTAAATAGTGCTTGCACCTGACCCGCGGACAACTTTTTGTTTTTTTTCGTGTTATTGTGACCCGTCTTCAAAAAAAGGTTCGCCACCACTGGCCTAGGGCTTCGAAGAGCTCCCTCTTGAGCTAACCCTTTTGCCGCCTATGGTAGGGTCGGTTACTCATGTGATAGACACATGAGCAATCTATTGGGGATATTTTTAAGCAGTCGGTAGCCGGCCAAAGCTACAACCATTATGCTTATTTATCATCGGCCTTCTGTTCGTTGGGGCACTCCACTGACGCCAAGGGGCGAGCTCTACTCGTTGCACAGTAGAGAGGGTTCTTTTACGTGCAAATGACATCGTACACCACACGGGGCCACGTCTTTACCAGTGTTCCCTCTAAGCTGCGTTAGCGTGAGCTGGTGCGCAGTTTCGGGCTCATAGCGCACAGATTTTTAGCTCAGCGCAGTAACTGTAAGTGTGGCGCATAAAACTCTGCTCACAAGTTTTTGATTTTGCACATGAACCCGCAATCCTTAGAGGAAACATTGGTCTTTACTTCCCATCTGATGGAAGGCGCACAAGGGGCTTTTCTGTCTCTCTCTCTCGCCCAGTTAAAGCCAACGTCAGTGGTTCCAGGTTCGATACTGGATCGACAGTATCGAACCTGGAATCACTGACGCACTAGTGAGCTACCGAGGTGGGTTTTGAAATGCATCGTTAAAAAATGATAAGGCATTATAATAACTCACTCCGAATACGACATGATTTTTGGCGAATGGAGACAAAAAGCTTTTTGGAGACAAGAAGTTAGTGACTTTTTCCAAAATGATTTTATATAGCGACACGGGATTGTCGGTACTAGTCGCATTAGGATGTTTCCAGGATACTCGGACGTCCCATTTGTCTTCTCTATTCATCTTATTCAGAGCCACTGCTTTGACGTCTCGAGGTGAATTAGGACCTACAATAATATTCATTCCACTCGGTTAGACCCCGTCTTAAAAATTTGATTTAATTTCAACTTTTTTTAGACTATTTACCACAAATACTAAAATTGTGTCCAAGCATCTCCTTACACGATTTCGTCACTGTCCAGATTGAAAACTTCTCGCTGAAATGCTGAAAGTTTTCAGTCGTGGTCTCTATTTGAATCGTGTAATTGGATTCGAATGCCAATCTGGTAAGTTTGATAGTTGCGTTGAGGAACTACAGGTAAACCAGGTACATTTGGGTTATTAGCTTAGATAACGTAAAAAGTAGCATCGTCCCCATTCCTGTTACTGGCGAAGATAGTCAAATCTCGCTATAACACACCCTGGTTATAACACACAGAAGGGAAAGTCCCAGCCAGTGCTAATGCATAAGTATATGGAAATTGATTGGCTATAACGCACTGGGTTTGTTTGTTTGTGTTTAAGGTCCCGTCAACTACAAGGTCATTAGAGACCCGTCCACTGCGTAGTTCTAATGCATATGCTGCACAGACACTACACCAATGCGACGATTATTGGGTATTAGCAGTACCCAGCTTTCCCGAGCGACCACCCATGTCAGTACTAACTGGGCTTGCGTTGCTTAACTTCAGTGATCAGACGAGAACTGGTGTGTCCAACGCAACTCGCCGCTCCTAACGCACTGGGATATTACATATAACACACAACTGGTTTGGTCCCTATGGCATTTTCAATGTGTAAGAGACCTCGGATATAACAAACAGCTATAAAATGAAACTAGACGGTATACCCCATAGCTTAATTAAGGCTATATGGTACAAGAGTTTTGCTACCTAGGATCAGTTTTCCACAGCAATGGGGAAATCGATTCTGACGTGGCCCATAGGATTAATGCAGGATGGCTGAAGTGGAGACAGGCAAGTGGGGTCCTGTGTGACCACTGGGTCCCAATAAAGTTGAAGGGCAAAGTTTACAGAACTATGCTGTATGGTTCAGAGTGTTGGGCTGTTAGGAAGACCCATGAAAGGCAAATGCAAGCGGCTGAGATGCGAATGTTACGCTACATGTGTGGGGTATCACGATCTGACAGAATTAGAAACGACTTTCCCTTGGGGGGGGTGACAGATATTGCAGAAAAGATGAGAAGCGTTTGAGGTGGTATGGGCATGTGATGAGGAGGGGGGAGGAGGAGCTTATTAGGTCCATTGTGGGACTACAGGTAGTTTGGGGCACCAGAGGTAGAGGAAGACCAAACCGGGCTTGAGTGCAGGTGGTGCAAAGGGACATGGTGGCATGTGGGGTGGAAGGGGACTAGGTGGGGGATAGGCGGTAGTGGAGGATTAGAACCCGCAGACATGACCCTGCCTCAGGCGGGAGAAGAGTGAGATGATGATGATGATGATGATAAAAGGATAAAATTCTCAGCAGTGTGGAATCTGGCGAAAATGTAGCTGACTGCAAGTATGTGCATCTTGAAGTATACAAGTCTAGGTCGAGTTTTGGAATACATCTTGAAATTAGCATATTTTTGTTCAGTTAACATAGCTTTGGCATTATTTAGCATTGTTTCTGTTATAACACACAGACGCAAGCAGTCCCGAAGGTGTGTGTTATATCCGAGTTTGACTGTAGTAGCGAATTTCTATTACTGAGTTTCCACTTCCGGGAAGGACGATTACATAAGGCAACTAGCAACTCTTAACCTTTTTCCCGTCTATGGCAGGGTTGGGTAACCATCTTGTCCCTCTGCATGGACACAAGGGTGATGTATTGGACAGTGTTTTTCCGCAGTCGGTTCTTTATCGTCGATCTACTGTTCGTTGGTGAATTCCATCGACGCCAGGGGCGAGCTTCTGCACCTGGAAATCACGTCATCGTACACCACTAGGGCCTGAATTTTATATTTAATGTTTTGCTTTATTTTTTCTAGAATTTTCTAATGGCTACCCAGCAAGGTAGCCTAGGGTCCATAAAAGATGTTAAACCGGCAGGGCTGGCGGAAGCGGGCCTTCAGAACTTGTACTGCATGCGGGCGCCAATACAGAAGAGGGGTCATTTCGATGTTTCAACAACTACAAGTGTATTCGACATTTATTAAAAGGGGCGCTTATTTAAGATTTGCAGGTGGGCACTGAAGACCCTAGTACTGGTTCTGTAATCCGGCATGGTGTCCAGGCATCCCGGACATCGAAATAGGGTAGCATCACGAATAGAATGAATGTGTCCACTTACCAAGTAGATATCTGCACCTCTAATATCCAGTTGTTTATCGTTATAGTAATACAGCTTGTAATAACAAAAGTTTTCTGGAAAAGAAACGGAAATTTTGAAATTTATAGGTTAAAACAGATGCAGAGGTCAAAGGTCTAATCTGTTAGTAAAATACGATAACTCAAAGGTTTGATTATTTTAAGGCCAGTTTGCACTTAGTCGGGACGGGACGTCCACCGATTTCTGGCTAACTCTTTTCCCGCCTAAGGCAGGGTCGGGTACCCATCTATGTCCCTCTGGAGTCTGCATGGACACAGGTGATCTGCTGGACGACATTTTTACACAGCCGGTTACCGACCTAAGCTGTAACACGCTATGTTTATCGTCGCCCTACTGTGCCAGGGTGGCCAGCTCGTACACCACATGAGATCGCGGCTTTACTTCCCATCCGACGGAGGGCGCACTCGAGACCTCTGCCTCTCTCCTTCGCATGAAAGATGCCAACCCACCTCCATCCAGTATCGAACCTGGAACCACTGACGCAGTAATCGAGCACGCTACCCTCTGCGTTGTAAAGGCGGATACTTGTTATGCATCTATAAGTTTAAATTTTTGGACTACAAAAAGTCCTTTTCTTGTGTATTTTTTCGTCCGGCGGGATCTCCTCACAAGTTGTCATTGTTACGCTGGGGTGTTAGGGCCACCGCATAAAACTGACAGCTTATGCATTGCACACACTGCTCGTATTGATACGACGACCCTGGCACTTAAACACCCCCTCCTCCGTCCTATTTCCCCCTTATCTTGTAAACAACACGCTGTTTACCAACTGGAGGTTCCCATCGTAAAATGGCAGATAGGTGTCTTCCTTCAGTGAACTGGTAGTCTATGTAGAGATTTTTCGGTGGTGAAAGAGTTGCATTAGCTTAAATGAAAAAAAATATTTCAAAGAAATGTAATTTATAAACTGACATTGATATGCAAGAAAAGTTTACAAGCATTCAGAAATAATGACCTTTGACCTTGTCGTCATGACAGTATAAACAATCCGCATTAGATAGGAGTAACATGGAGAGGTTCTGCGCAGGAATTTTTGGTCACAGAAACGGTCATTTGATGGTCCCGTTATCAGTTTAATTCAATTCAAACAATATTTTTGTTGACTATGTCAAAGGGCCTTATAAATTTTATATATTTTATATTTGTACGGCATTGCCACCAAATGTTACTCTCCCCCCCCCCATTAGCCCCTTGAAACTTCATACTTAAGGTCCTCCCTTTCCCCCTCCCACACTAGAAATATAAACATTCATAAATCGGCCTTTATGACAAAAACGCTCAAAGAAAACAAGTTCGACATTGAGCCTTCTCACAAATCAGGCCGTACTACCCACGTCCTGGATATTTTTGGAACCGCTACCACTGAAAGTGACAAAACAGCAAAAGATGGAGTAAGAGGGGGTGGTAGAAGAAGGATATGGAGTTTAAAGATGATTGAAGAGATCCAACAAACTACTTCCGTTGACAACATACAAAGATTTCCATAGGTTACTTCCACACACAAACAACAGCAACTACAGTACTAACCCTTTTCCCAACTATGGCAGGGTCGGGTACCCACTTTTGTCCCACTGGGACACATGAACAATTCGTTGGGCCCTGTTTTTACGCAGCTGCCTGCCGACCTAATATTGCAACCCTTATGCTTACTTTATTTCGGCCAATTTCTCAACAGTGGGAACTTTTCTTTAACTACACCAGGGAAAGCATCTGCTCGTTGCATGTAGAAAAGGGTCGTTTACGTGCACGTGACATTATAGATGCCACACGGCGCCACTGCTTTACTTCCCATCCGTCGGAAGGCGCACTTGGGACCTTTCCCTCTCGCCCGAAAGAGGCCAACCCACCGTGAACCAGTACCGAGCCTTGTATCGGTGTTTGTTGATATCTGATAGGATCATAATCATTCGCATGTTTAAGGTCGGCTGTTCGAATGATAATTGGGTTGAAATTAAAGCAAAACAAAACTTTCAACTGGAGTGTCTGTTTAGCAAGACACTAGGTCCCACTTTGTGCCTAGGGCAGAGAGGAGATACTCGTGGTATTAAGTAAACAGCAGAGGAATGAAAGTAAACAGTTGGACACTTGTCACAACTCTTTTAATCGGGTCCTACTTTCATGCAGGAATACGATGGACCTTCAAATTTGTCAAAGTTGAATAATTTTGTAGGGCACTCAAGTCATCATCATCATCATCATACCCCCTATGCCGCCTGTGGCAGGATCGGGTCAGTGGGTTCAAGCCCTCCACTCCCGCTTATCCCCCACATCCCCCACCAGGTCTCCGTTTACCCCACACACTACCATATCCCTACGCACAACTTGCTCCCTCCCACGTCTGCTTTGGTCTTCTCCTGCCCCCGGTACTTGCAACCACCTGCATTCCGGTAACGGACCTAACGAGCTCCTCCTCCCCTTCTCATTACATGTCCATACCACCTAAATCTACTCTCCCTCGTTGTTTCCGCGATCTCCCCTATCCTCTTCACTTTCAAGTTGCTTGGGACCCTCCTATCCCACACAACTCCGCTTGCCTGTCCCCACATCAACCATCCCCATTGATTCTATGGGTCATATCAGAGTTTACCTCCTCGTTGTTTTGGAACACTGATCCTTAGTACTTTACCTCTTGCATCTTTGTCACGAGTTCGCCCCCAGAGAGTAGTCACCATTATTTTCCTGTCTTTCCCAATTTAAAGCTGAATACAGTGTCTTGTAGGTCACTCAATTGCCACAAGGTATTTTAGATAAGCCTAACAAGCGACTGTCAACAATCACATTTTAGAATGTCTTTTACAAATAGTAATTCTCAACGACTGTGCGTTGCACTTAATAAACACAAGATATGAATCGGTAGTGGAGGCCTTTTTGACAGTGAGAATCCTTTTAGAGTAGTTTAAAAATACGACTACAGTACTAACTTTCGTTTTCGATTTCATAGCGGGCATATCAGCCATGCATCACTTTTTATGGCCGTCCATTAATTCGCGAGGTCGTACGCTGGTTCTATCCGGCAAGATGCACATGATTGGTGCAATTGGGTCACGTGCGTAACTCCATTTCGAACGCTGTCACGTGACCATTCGAAAATGTGGACTCCATGTTTATATTCTATTTCTTTTGCTTTCATACCTTCCTTGCGCCATCAAAGAACGTGTAACATTGAATCACTTTTTTATTTCTAGTATGAACATGCTTATTTTTATGAAAGAAGAGAACCTCTCGAATATTGTTAACTCCATCTGGAATGCGCCCTCAAAATAAATAGCATGATTTTAATGCTGTCATAAATATAAGTATAGTACCTGATAACGTGTGGAACCAATTACTGATTTGTGGAGGACCTAGAATGCCGTCCGGCGCCAAGGCTGTCACTCGAAACTGATACCTCAAATGTGGTAGCAGATAAGGTACTTTTAGAAAACTCATACAGGTCTATAAAATGAAAATAACAATATGTTATTATAATCAAATGATTGCTGGAAAAGTGCCATTCGAAATGGCAAATTCGTGCAAAACGTTATGGACGTGTTGTCGCCACGCGTGCCGTCGTGAAGAAGTGAAAAGAAATCCACTGATAGTTTTTAATTTGTTCAAAATTTCATTTATGTCTCTTTACCCCCCTCTTCCCATCCCCATTCTTCTCTTACATGTGTTCACAATTATGTACTTGATCCCAGTTTCCGAATCATAAAATGGCATCCACGTATTTCCACTTAAAATTGACGTCACCCATCTCAGTAGGAAATATCCTATTTGCTTTGCACCAACAAAGCCATTGACGATAAACATTGTTAAGTTTGCATTCATAGGTGCTTAGGGCCTATTCTCATATATTTGGTTGTTTTAGAGCCGTTATTGGACTTAAGAAATTTCTCTCTTGCAGGTTCTATTAATTGTGAATTGAGGTCACTGAAATCTATAAAGGCGCGTGTAGGGATTTACGAAGGTTATTTGCAGTAAATCTTTTTACAGTTCCTTCAAAGATCGTTATGCATGACGCCTTGCATCGAAATCCCTTCTATCCGATGACGAAATACCAAATGTAGGACGTTACTGTACTTTACTGTTGACTTTGAATCCTTTTTAGGGACTTTTACAGGAGATCTATGAGTGATCGTCATTTCATCGGCGTGAACATTGCTCACAAATGGTTTCTGAACTTGTTGGAATGAGAGAACAACCATTTCTTCTGAACATGCATCGTGCTAAAATGTTTTTGCCATGTTGAGAGTGTTATTTATAAGGTAATCATTCTATAAAGAACTTTGAGTAACAGTATTTTTATTGCAGAGACCCTAACTACTGTTTCACTACAATTCGATCCCACCCACCATCGGGCGCTTTCAATTGCTAGGTATTTCACGGGGACATGCAAAATAGTTGTTCTGGGCTTTAGGACTTTGTTTTCATCTCTAGTGGAAAGCGAAAAATATCACTGGTCACGTTTCGAGTTAAGCTTCATTCTTACTCCACTCTTAATCAGAATAAATTCAGGATATACCCTATATACTTTGTTGACGCACAAGGAGCACCTAGAATTCCAAGTTTGATTTAGTTTCGTTGGCAATGTGAATTTTTTCGTGGGAGTTTTCTGGACGTACATTTGTATTTTTCTCCATTTAGAAAGAGCTCTATGTTTTCACGTGCTAATGATCGTATCCACCATTCGGGACCACGCTGTATTTCCATCTTCGGAAGACACCCTGGGTATTTCCCTCTTGGAGGTAAACGGAAGTAATATGTTATCAATGAAATTATTGACAATATTTACTCTCTGTTTACTCTCCCAAACTACATAACTGCTATTCTGCCTCTACCTGAATTTAGGCATTTAGTGGAATGGCAAGGAGTTCAAGTACCAAGTCGAGAGCAGACAGAATTAGGAATGAGTATATTAAGGGTTATTAGGGGTTATAGTGTGTATTAGCCAAGGGTTTTGGGAATAGGCCAAGCAGCCATAACGGGCCGTTATGGCTGCTATGGATGTATGAGAGGGGAAATTAGCAGCACCCAATGTTTAACCAACCACCCCTATCAGTACTAACTTCAAGGATCTGACGAGCAACTGGTGTGTACAACGCAACTCACCTGCTCTATATAGTTAAGACGACGTGCGTCTCAATGACGGTGGCCTGAAGTGGATGGAGAATGGGATGACCATGTGTGCTTTTTTAGTGACAGTTCAGCAGTTTGTACAATCGATGATCGAAATTCAGTACTTACACTTCCACTTGGTAGCCAGGACTCATCGCTGTTGGGACTGGAAGAATTTCGCATTTCGGTTATATAGACTTTTGGGAATTCGTCATTGCCTTTCAGTGAGGAGCCATATTGATTGGACACGCCAAGTTTTAACACAAAAATAGTGGTAGCAATCCTCCATTCGGGTACCACTTCTATGTCTTGACACACTACTTCGGGAGCGTTAACCGTCACCTCTCTGGCTGAAACTGGAATTATCCCTAGGACAAATGAGTCATAAGTCAGTAACATGATCACAACTTATTTATAGTCTTTTCTTTTAAAAACATTGAATAGTACCAATCCCTTGATCACTTACCGGCCATTACTCGATGATAGCATTTGCAGTTTTCTCGACAACCCTCGTTTTTTCCCTGTTGAAAATGATCATTAATTTGGTAAATTTATTAACTCGAAGTGCAAATTTAAGCTTTGGAAGGTTCATTGAGATGGCCTGGGACGGTTTCGTGACATTTGAATATTGTCCTGATGGTAGTGGGTTCTATAACCACCAGGGAGTTTTCCCCTTATATATATTTGGGACTGATTTCACGTGAGGATCCTGGTATTGGACGACGCAGACCTTGAATTTTTGATTTGACATTAATGCAGTTAAGATATGAACAAATAATTATCTACTCACACATTCGTGATGACATTGATCTAGATGGGTAACATTCATCAATGGTTCTCCATTTTGGCACTAAAAAAGTCAGAGGTAGATGAAATTATTAATTAGAAGTGCTACCTTACCTCACTTTAAAACCTAAGATAATAAATGGGTCTTCGAAATTCTAAGGTCACATATATATCACGTAGAAACCCTAATTCATAATAGTTCCCTAGATGGGGATTGGCCTTGCTTACCCATTTTATCCATTTTTTTACCCATTTTTTCGCCCGAAAGAAACCATCCGCTTTTGTTCCGGATCGAATCCGGGTGCGGCTGCATTGCATTGGACACACCAGTAACCGTAACCCCAGTTGGTACTAACATTGGTGGCCGCTTGGGAAAACTGGGTACTGCTAATACCCAAAAATCGTCGTAACAGCGTAGTGTCTGCAGACTGCATTAGAACTATGCAGTGGACGGGGCTCTAATGACCATTGTAGTTGAAGGGCTCTTAATTAAACACCAACGAAACAAACCCGACCTCCATCCTTCATGTCCTCAGCATACCATAGGTTGAGAATCAAAACAGTTGAGTTATCGGTGTAGGAAATCGATCAACCCTGATCCATTTCTTCGACAACAATTGGCCTCATTCTTGCAACTTGGTATACAGAAAAAGAACAAGGACCATTACATGTCTGTATATGACTTGAAAGGGGCAAGCGGCGAACGATGAGGAATGGGTCTCCAAAGACACCCTCCCCTTTAATATGTACGTCACTACACTGCAGGATCATCATCATGATTCTGCTTAAGGTATGAAAAAGTCCATTCACCACCCCTCTCCCTTTACGTGTAACATTTGAACTGCACATGGTCATCAATTACATTATATATGACTTAATTGCAAGAATGGACATGATGTCTTTTCAGGGCAGGTCTCCCTTGTGGGATGTTCGTGCTTTGACGTCATCCTTTTTCACAAATTGTCCTACATCAGATTTCTGTAGTGATCAAGATGCCCACATGGACACCGTTAAAATGATTGACAAATTGATGTCATTTCATTGGAGTGTTTGGTTTAACCTCCAGACATGTGACCGCATTCTCTCGAATGCCTCCACTTTCTTTTTTTAATATAAAAGTTGCCATGTGGTGGTCAACTATTGATCAGACGATTAAAGAGCAGCATGACAAAAGAGTTGGGAGGAAAAAGGGGTAAGAGAGCGAGAGAAATTGGATGATTATTAAAGCTCTGAGTCAGTAGTGGGTTGTGATGTGTCCTGCTGGTTTGATTCTGGTTCCTGTTGTCCGTCATAAAATGGACCTTCCGGTCTTATAAGATAAAAGCCGTATAACCAACAATAAATTGTTAGAATTGACAGGAAATTAATTCTGTAATGAAAAGTTTGATTGTGATTGCCAATTTTTATAGCCTTTAGTGCATATCTTTTTAGATTTATAGCATGCCTTTACCCCGTCCCCCCAACTCTCCCTGAGGTTCAAGACAAGGACGAAAATGGATTGGTTCATTACATGATCTGTCTGGATGAAGCCCTTGGCAACAATTTTGTAAAGTTGAATGGTAATTCTATCCAAGGGGGGTTGTCCAGTTGTCTCCCGTTAATGCCTAGGCCCTAGACTGACCTCAACCTCTCCCTGTTGTGACCGGTTTCTTTACACCGCATTGATGTCTGACTAAATAATTGATTAGGCACAGTCATCATCATCATCATTATACCCTTATTCCGCCTGTGGCAGGGTCGGATCTGCGGGCTCTAGCCCTCTACTCCCGCCTATCTCCCACCAGGTCCCCATCCACCCCACACACTATCATATCCTTAAGTACAACCTACTCCCACGTCTGCTTCGGTCTCCCCCTGCCCCGGGTGCTTCCAACCACCTGCCATACCACCTCAATCTACTCTCCCTCATTTTTACCGCGATGCCCCCCCATGCGACCTTTAATATACTTATTCCTAATTCTATCAGCTCCCGACACCCCACTGATGTACCGCAGGATTCGCATCTCGGCTACTTGCATTCTATTTACGTGGCTCTTCCTCAGTGAAATGATTCGGCACGGTGCTGAAAATATAACAAAGGGCACTAAAGTACGTGACGTCTGTGACCATATCGACAAAATTTTCCGGGCGTAGGCGTCCCTAAATGATGTCCCAAGTGTCGATCAAAAGAAATTGCTCTCAGCGTTAATTCGGCAACTGGATGGGTGTCCTGCCCTGCCATAGGCGGCCCTGCTGCTACTACTATTACTACTACTAGATATGTATTGTTCCTACCTTGTCAGGTTGACGTTTGACTTCACAGAAAGCTAGTGCTCGAATTTGAGTGAAGGTCAGTGAGTTGAAATCCAAAGTTGCAGTGGTGGTTTGGGTGTAATGTCCCACAATAGTAATCACAATTGACAATAACAGACCTGGCCTGTACATGGCGACAAAAGTTGCTGATAGTTATATCGGTCACAATAAATTGACATGCGATATTGTCGGTGAACGTTGAGCGATGCAGTTAAGGTCTTTGTTGTTATTGTTGACATTAACTGTTGAATGAAATTAATCACGAAACTGTTGCTTGACTGTATTGGTTGATGTTGTGTTAGTACCTTAACTGAATTTGGGCCGGTTTCGATTGCAGCATATTCATATGGCGTAATTGGATACACCGGTGACTTGTTAGCGTTTGTTTGACACTGTCCGAAACCGTTATCAAAACACCCCTTCTATTCCCCGAGTTATGTATTACAAGTTCTGTGCGCCGAATAGGTATAGAAGAATTTCAATATCGCGCATGCGTAATTTCATTTTTCCCTCCTGTTGGATGGAAATTAGAAGAACCCTTTCCCTTCTCTGACCGGCCATGGCCATTCAGTATTACGATGATGATGACATTTTGACGGAAATAATAGTTAACACATTTGTTAGAGGTCAGTTACCCCTCAGGGCCAATGGGGTCTTCAAAAGAGTTACTGCGAAAGGACATATCTTCTGTGTTGTTTGAGAAATTCACGACTTATTCTTTTAAATGATTCTTTTGTTTCAAGAGGTTTGAATGTCTCAAAGGTGACACGTAATCTGACAGAAAAAAATTGTACTAACCCCTTCCTATCCTCCTCCCCTTTCTCTCTTTTTTTTATTTTTCACTTTTTAATTTTCTACATAAAGTAACATTCTAAACAAGCTGTTTGTTTGAAATGTTTGTAGGAGCCATTACTTCACAATTGAATGGTATTTGAAGAAAGTCATCTAATTTCAGTTCCAACTGTGGTCTGTGGCTTGCAGGTTCGATTCTGATCGACAGTAATCGCTTTTTTCAGGTAAGAGGTAGACATCTAGTAAGTGTTTCGTCAGATTTCGTGAGGATGACGTGCGTATTGCAATCTCCGCTTCACCGTTTTCTGTACGGGAAAATGTGTAGATCATTAACACCTGTGGCGTTGTTAGTCCTATTCGGTGACCCATGAGCCATCGCCTACGCACACGTAAAAAAATCAAATTGTGGGATTATGTCCGAGCTCGTGGAACTTTACCCCATCATCTTCCACTTCTCGTCGACCCTGAGTCAGAGGTAGAATGCTTAAATGTGAATTCGGGGCTGCAGATCATATCCCGGTCAAGGTAGGTTGGCTCCTTTCAGGCTAGAAGGAAGTCCCAGGTGCATCTCCCCCAGTGGTGTGTTACATGTAACTGCTGCACGTCAAAAACCCTTTCTACATGTGTTCATTGACAATATTCCCAGATGTTGACATTTGCTTCCCCCTTTTCCTGGGCGTCGGTAAATTACCTTCAGCAGCAGAGAGGCAGATGAAGTGGTATGGCCATGTGATGAGAAGAGAGGAGGAGGAACTCATTAAGCCCATTACGGACAGGGCCGGCCCTAGAGTTTGCGGGGCCCAAGGCGGCAGGGGATAGCGTGGCCCAAGGCAGCAGACGATAGCGGGGTCGCAGTGCCAAGATTTATAAAGTTGGTCGCTTATCAATGCAGTACTTTAATATCTTTAAAGACACACGAAATCAAAATATAGTTTTAAAAAAAATTCATTTTTAATTCACCAGCGCAGGGCTCAAGGCGGTCGCCTTGCCCTAAGGCCGGCCCTGATTACGGGAATGTAGGTGGTTGGAAACATCCGGGACAGGGTACCAAAAGGGAGCGGCAAATTGCGTTGGACACACCAGTTCTCGTCTGATCACTGAAGTTAAGCAACGCAAGCCCAGTTAGTACTGACATGGTTGGTCGCTTAGGAAAACTGGGTACCTCTAGTATCCAAAATTCGTCACATTAGTGTAGTGTCTGTGCAGTCTTTGCACCAGAACTACACAGTGGACGGAGCTCTAATGACCTTGTAGTTAAGGGCCCTAAAACACCAACAAGCGCACAACAAAGGTACCAAAGCAGACGTAGGAGCAGGGTGGACGTAAGGATATAGTAGTGTGCGGGGTGGACGGGGACCTAGTGGGAGATAGGCGGGAGTGGGGAGCTAGAACCAGCAAACCCCACCCTGCCACAGGCGGGATAAGGGTGTGACGATGATGAACATAGAGGCCAACTTTAAATAACTGAATAAAACCAAACCATATAACCTTCACAGCTGACGTCAAACAACGCAATAAAACCTCTATCAAACAGAGTAGTGCACAAGAGTCATTTCAAGTTAAACACTCTTTTTCTGACCATTGATTAGAAGGTTGGCTGACTGGCCTAAGTGATGAAGATCATTGTTGTCCTCCTCGGAATGGATTAAATAATGAAAGATGCTGATGAAAAGAAAGGATTGCTGTTCTGTATCTATAATAAACACGGTTGCTGAGATGTAACCGCTTAGAGTCGTAAAATATATGCAATCATCCCGTGTGATTGACTAGAGTCCGTTAGAAGATCCCTCCCTGGTAGGCCACAAATTTCATTCGATCGTGTTTCTTTATGTAAAAAATGTGCTTCTATTATTGCTCTCTCCCAAGCTTATATGTGTCTGCCTTTTTTTTTAGTGTAGAGAATGCGAAATCCAAGCGAGGTGGGGTGGTAGATGTCAGTAACGATTTGGGGGCACCCTAATTTCGGGTATTCAGTTTGTCAGCATGAATGAAGTACATAGAAGATATCTGGCGCCAACTTACGACATCCTTGAAGTTGACCAAATTGCTAAAAGTAAACACACCAGTATATGCACGCACATACATTTTTTGGTCAAATGAGGTTCCAACTTACGAAAAGTTCTGGACGCATGCCATCAAGACCACCACTGCCACTCTAGTAGCCTAGTGTCTTTCGGTATGCGATAGAGGAGAGCTGTACCCTTACTCTGAACCTCTATGAGAACTATAAACAGCTGAAGTTTATGATTGGCGCCAAAGAACGATATTTCTGAAGTGTTTTTGTTATTCGATTGGGCAAAGTTGAGATTTTGATTTTCTCTCTCTACTACCTTTAGATGAGTATTGGTTTGCTGAAAACTAGAGATGTTGCGGGTCATGACCTTTTCCACATTGGCTCCTTACCAGTTTATGAAGTTTCTTTAAGGTGGGTGTACCTCCTGCTAATATGTATCTTAGCTGTTGGTCAACTCTGAGCGGCCTATCGAATGCTGAAAGTAATTTACCGGTGCCAAAGGAGCAGTTCCTACGTCTGGGAATATTGCCAATCTACCGTTAGGCAAGACGCAAAATGAGACGCAGGGTGACGCAAGGTGTCGCAGCCCTGCGAAATTCTGCTAGCAGGCAATCACCGCACATTGAATCGCAGTTTTTCACCATACTTGCATCAAATAACAAAGAGAACTCTGCTTCGCACCGCTTTTTGTTATTGTCACGTCAACTTCGCGCAGGAAACTGCGGCATTGGCACTGCGCTCCACAGGGTCCCGTGGCGCAGGCACTGAGTCACGTCACCCTTCCACTTAACATGCGCAACTACATACTATCATGTGAGCCACAGAAATTTATAGTGAGTCATCCTGCGTCTCATTTTGCGCTGGGCCTTATACTTTTCCCCGTGTAGAAAGGGTTCTTTTCCTTGTGGTGCTGACAATGTACACATCACATGGGTCCATGAATTTACATCTCATCCGGTAGAACGGGTATTTAGCCCACATCATCAGAATTATTTAGGAGTACGGCTATTTTTTTCATGTAGTCAACAGATCTTAACGATAAAACTGAATCCACAAGGCCATTGATTGTTTATGTGGATTGGAAGTCCCTGACAGTTGTTTTCCTAGGGCGCCGAAGACTCACGAACCCGTCCTGGACCTGTCACGACCCGTCCTGGACCTGTCACGACCCG